>CM046848.1:21254343-21854343 GCA_025618425.1 Heliocidaris tuberculata
CATCAAACGCAATATGGTCATGCAAAAAAAAAAAAAAAAAAAAATGGACACGGTGTGTGCAGAATTTTTTCCTCTTTCTGCTCACGTATCTGGTAAATTTTTAGGGCTCTGAATCAAAAGTTATTGAGCCAAACTACAAAATGTGGTCAATTGTCTCGAAAGGGTTAAAATTACAGCAGTGACAAACGATCTCATATTTTTTTCCCCGAGATGAAATGGACTGGACATCAACAGCGGTTGCATGCGACCGCCGATCAATATAATTTCCCAGGTGGAGACGTTCCTATACGGAAATTAATTTTTTGAAACACTCCTCCCGGGGGCCTTGCTGATGAAAATGGCGTGGAGTAAAAGATTTTTTCCGAAAATGGGAGAAAATGTTCTTTAAAGCTGGTAAACACAAGGCTTATATGATATTTCTTTTGGGCTTTTGATACTATCATTTTGACGAAGCAAAAGGAAAGATAAAAACACTCAAACTGAAATTATTTTCAGAGCCTGCGTGACACTTTATTGCTAAATTGACGAATTTTTAAAGCTCTATTCTGCTCTAATGTGCATGGCATAAATAAGTGATATTGCCTTTTCTCGCCCGAATATCAACTTTTCGGTTTTTTAAGTTGGACTAAATGAAACTTTATTACAGTGATATTTTAATTTTGTCATCAATAAGATATAGAAATACAAATACACACCCTCGCTGCCAGAATATGTGGTGGCAAATGCCTAGTAAAAGGTTACTGCCAAATTATCATGGGCTGCGACCCCGAATCAGCCCTCTGGCCTCGTATACATGTTTAGCCCACCGCACACTATACGATCGACTGCGATCCGATTTTGGAAATAAATCGCAAAAGCAGTGAATATGGGCATTTCAACAAATAAAATCTACCTAAATCAGGTTCTGAACATAGTATGGATACTGAGTGCTGTCAGCCTTATCCCCAGAATAAGGGCCAAATCAGTTTCAAATCATAGACAATCATAGGACAGCTCTGACGTCACTACGACTCAGTGCCGGTTTAACCTTTCCGCCTTTACCTTTACCTTTTTATGACTATTCAGAATCTCAATCAAAACTATTTTATGTTTTTAAATAGTTATATCAAATGCTATTACATTAATTCTTCCGAAATTGGATCGCAGACCCATCGTATAGTGTGCGTGGACTTTACCCCTACATTTTTTTTTTTTTTTTTCGAAAGGAACTGAAGTAATCATGAGAGACTTTACATGTGTCGAGTTACATATCACATGACACTGATTGATGTTTGAGATTTTAAGGGGCCACAACTTTTTATGAATTAAAGATGACATGGTGTTGATTCCACGATGACGTTTGTTTAGATATTCTAGCTACAAAGATTATGTTTCTTTTTTCTTTTCATTGCTATTGTTCTTCTCTTTCTGTTTTGTTCTTCTTCTTCTCCTTTATTTTTCTTTTTTTCTTCTTCTTCTTCTACTTCTTCTTCTTCTCCATTCTCACCTTTTCCTTCACAATGATTTTTTTTTCTTGTTCTTCTCTTACTCTACTTAATTTCTTCTTTTTTTCCTTCTTCTTCCTCCTCGTCTTCATATCTCTCTTTTAGACGGAGATTGGGGAATGCATACCTTGCACTGGAAGCATTACACCATATACCAGGTCATCGAAAAGCTTATTTTCTACGATATTTTAGTGATCATAACTTTTTTTTAAAGAATCTTTTTATTTTTAATAAGTTCATAATCAACGCTGATTCATTAATGGAAAACGTTAGACTATATTGCAAACAAGTATAAAAACTTAGCTGGCATACTTAATCATTAAACATGTTATAGAATACAATTATTTACATAGTACTATATAAAAAAGAGAGAGAAGAGAGAGAGAGAGAGAGAGAGAGAGAGAGAGAGAGAGAGAGAAGGCATGGGGGGGGGGGGGGGGGGGGGGAGAGAAGAAACGAAAGAAGAAAAGAAAAACATAGTCCTCTAGAAGCTGGGTCACTTGTTGTTAGTCTGCCTGCCCAGTCACTTTACTAACATTTTTTTTTTCACTATAAATTTCCTTTACTCCCTTTTCACTTAGATATCCTTTACAATGGTTCACTCTAGATTCCTTTAATCTAATTAGACCTACATCAGCAAGGGCTTTACTGTGGGAAAGAAGTAAAAAGATATTTACCGTTGGAAAGAAAATTCCAGTAGAAAGAAAAACACCAGTATCACCATGCGGGTAACTCAACACGTGACCACATTGTGGACTGAACGTCGTATTTAGGTAATTCGTTTCTTTGGGGAAATTTATTTAAAAATATCTTCGTTTTCGGTGGATCAGTTTATGCTTACAATGGTGAAAAAAAAAACTATGACGAAGGTGAGATCCAATGCGTTGTTAAGGAAACTGAAAAGTTTATTAGGGATTCTTGCTGTAATTGCGCAAAAAGCTTATCGTTAGTTGTTGGGGTTTTTAGTGACCGTCGTAAATTCAACTTTCTCTTGTTTTACAACTTAACCTTATCCATAAATTGTGCTTTTAGGAAAATAAATTTTATCTTCGAAGTTAAAAGATCCACCAGCCTGGCATTCGTAGCTGTGCCTCGAGCACTTAAGCCGTGGTGTATCTAGCATAGAATGGAGCCGGAATATTGGCCCCGTGTTTATGGCACCCCCTTCAACCCCCCCCCCCCCCCCCCTGGTTATAGGCCCAGAAAAGGTCTGTACTACCAATACGTCAATGTTACGTTGGGCTGCACATGTACATGCCATGCACCTCCCTCTCTGATGAATCACTGGCGGGTTAAGGGGGCACAACCTGGCCATGTCCCCTTTTTAAATCAAATTGGTATACCTTATGTAAAAAATTAAAAAAAAAAAAAAAAAAAACCCAAAAAAAACCCACACACAGAAATATGCCACACCCCCTTCCCTCATAAAACAAAATTATGGGCCTTACTTTTGTTATATTTCGACCCCCAAAGCACCTGGAAGGTGTGATATGACGTTCAATTGATTGCTAGATGTTGCTTTTCAGACTTGTGCCCTCCCTTCTTTCACAAAAATCCTGGACCCGCCCCCGCCCCCCTCCTTTACTGCTTTCTGAATACGCCACAACATGCTTGTTTGCGGCGACGCGTCATCTCCAGACTGTCTCAGGTCTTTAGAATAAGCCTCGTATAGGCAAATTTAAAACATGGAAAACTATTTGAAGCTTTGTCGCTGCTTTCTAAATTTCAGAGTGATAACAGAATGTAAGGCGCACCCTGACTGTTCGAATGAGTGATTCCACATTCCACTTATAAATTCTCCATTTACTTTAACGTACAATTCCGTTCCTACATCTCTACATCTGAGACAAAAGAAAAGGTATTAAAATGTTCATACTTTCACACATTTTGAATCGGGGTCGAACGGTTACTTTCATGAAAGTATGAACAATTGCGTAAGACCTTTCGAATTGTTCGGCTTGGGACCCTGAAATCCTTTATTAGGAACTACATGCACAAGTGTAACTCATAAAATAGACATGAGCGTATAATAGTCCCGGCTACTTAGAATTTTGTCTTGTGTCGCTCGGCTTTGGAAAGAACTATAGAGGCTCTGTTTCCTGACAATCAGCTTCTCCCCAGTGAGTTGGTTGTGAAAAAAATACGGTAAGCAAGGATAATTTTCGTCATTGATTGATCTTTAGGTTACTGCTTTTGTAAGAAAGAAACTACTTGGTGACAAAACAAGGATTAAATTACTTTATCCACTGTGTATTTCTGACTTTACATGTCTCTTTGGATAGTGTCTATGCACACATTGCAAGATATTGATGTCGATTTGACAAGCATGTAAACATCGATTCCGAAAAACTTAGAAACAACTTATTGAAGAAAAAAAAAGTTTTCCTCACGAAATGCGAATCCTTCTGGTGTACCTTTTTCCCCCCATAATTCCAAACTTCTCGAATAAGATGAAAGAATCTGCCATTTCACTTTGTAGAAAGTAACAATGCCTCGAACTTCAATAGGATAGTAAGGAAAATATGCTTTTCGTCATTGAATGATAATTATTTAGGTTACTGTTTTGTAAGAAAGAAGCTAATTGGTGACAAAACAACGATTAAATTACTGTCTCCATTGTGTATCTTTGACTTCCTACATCCCTTTGGAGACTGTCTGTACATACATTGCAAGATATTGATGTCGATGTGGTAAGCATTTAAACATCGATTCAAAAAGAAAACTTAGACCCAACTTATTAAAGAAAAACCCGTTTTTCTCACGAAATGCGAATCCTTTTGGTGTACTTTTCCATTAATTCCCTCGAATAAGATGAAAGGATCGGTCATCTCACTTTAAGTAGCAATTAACAGTGCCTCGAATTTCAATAGGTTAGTAAGAAAAATGTGCTCACGTTATCCATTCAGCGCCAATGGGTCTTCCTTCTTTAATCGATACCGCGTTATTTTGATAGCCATTTAAACACTGATCGCAAAAACTGAATTAAGAGCTAAGAAAGTCTTATTCCAAGTCATGAAAGGATGCTTTCTTTCGTCTGAGTACGTCAAATAAACTGTAGGAAGAGTACACTTGTCAACTAGCACTTTGCTTTGGGGAAAGAATGAATTAAAAGTATCTTAAATTTCAGCACATGGATAAAGTAGTTGTGAGAATAATATTTATTTTCACGTTAAAAATGTTAAATTGTTTATACGCATTTAGCATTAAAGTAAGGTGATAAAAAGTGTAGGCATTTTAATAGAACCCATTCACTTCCTAAATACTATTCATGCTTGATAACGTTTTTATTTTCCATAACTGTGACGTCAGAGAAAGGCTAGATTCGAACCAACGATATCATGTTCGACAAGTAGACACTTCAACGCTTGAGCAAACTCTTCTCCCGACAAACTTTCCAAGAAAATACAAGCTTTGATATTCATCGCTAATTGTAACAGACAGGCCTTTTCCAGCAGAAGCACTTCTTCAGAACTACTCAAAATTACTGTTTGTTTTCGCTGTAGACGACATATACTTTAAGTGCATCATAGCTAAAGATATTGAAATTGTTAGTCAAGACCATGTTAACATCATCGATTATAGGCAGGTATTGCCGATGACAAGGTCGTGTTACATACACGTAATTCCTGGTAGACATTGTTTTTCACTGTCTCGTTTCATTTAAAGTGATATACCCTCTAAGTGCTTCCTGTTCTTCATATTGAAGATGGAAAACATGAGCAAATCGTAGGAGAGATTGTAAAGCAAAACGACTTGTTTGATCATAGTGGCCATACATTAAAACAGAAAACGTTATGAAACGCGAAACGAGCCAATACGAATTGGACTATCAGAACTCCGTCCAACTCCAAGCTCGTCTCTCAGACTGCCACTACGCCATCTACGGCAAGTCATATTAGTCATTAACGCCATTTAGAGTCAATAGTAGGCAAAAGTCTAGTTATGATAACTTTTTTTTTTTTCCAAACAATATATATCTCTGTGTCACAGTACACCACTCACATTCATCATATAGTCATACCGAAATTCAACATAGCGCCTCAAGCAAATTCTTTAGTATGCATTCGTTTTGTATCGTATACCATTCGCTAATACCTCCTTGTCACGAAGGTTCGATATTCTGAAAAATTGATAGGGTTTGATAATCACATGAACTATGATAGCACAAAAGTTTCGATTTCCATTTTGCGTAAACCTTAAGAACTTCCGTAATAATGACACTATTCTCCGTTTGAAAAAAAAAGAAAACCGAGCCTTTCTCATTCGATGCAACAAACCTTCAGATTAAACTTGGAATCATCTGAATCCTAAGTTATGGAAACGCTTGGGGAAACCTTTTTTTAATTCATGACACCAGCTGTCAAAAGTAATGGTGCAAAAATTATATCCCTTTTCTTTCATTACGCTGAATTGCTGGACTCATTTCAGTTGCAGTTTCATTTTATATTGTATTTTCTTTCAATCTTGTATTGATCTCTACGTCATGATTGTTTTCTGACTTGTATTGTCGTGCATTAGCAGACAGTAACATGCCCTTCATGGTATGTGTGCTCCAATTCAGTTGGATTACACCTTGGGGTAATAAAGGACAGAAAAGTGTCAACTGCTTTTTGGGTTTTTTTTTGTTGTTATACCTATATACAATATTTACACACGTACACCAGGTGCAAATATTGTTATAGCTGAGGCATTTACATTTACTGTTTTCATTTTAGCACCTAATAAATTTGTTGATACTTTGCTCGTGATCTATATGACTTATGGATTTCTTTCATGTTTATCAAAGAGTTATTGGGTCATCTCAAGCCGCCTCTCCAGCTGTATTGATTGGAACACGCGAAAAGGCACTGTTTTCTTGACACTTTGACCTAGAGAAATGTGGTATATTTTGACAGCCCCACCATCAAAGAATTTTTACCTTAATGTGACGGACAGGAAACCTTAAATTATTGGCGAAGTCCGGGGGCGTCGCTATAGAGCTAGGGATGGGATGTTATAACTCCCATTCAAAATTTACTTTCAGCAAACTGGGTATATTTTATTGCAAGCGATAGCAAAAATTCTAATCTCAAACATGCTTGTTGGAAAATAAGTCACCAAAAATTTGTTCCGACAATACCGCCCCCTTCGGAAAACGGTCTAGTGAATCCCCTATGCCGAACGGACAATCATTTTGGATAGCTGGTTAGAATGTAACATAGCCTTCTAGCATGTTTATAAGATGTAAAATTGAAGACATGATCCACGTTGGATGGTGTGCTTTTGGGAAATTAAAAAGGCAGCCCATCAGAGAGAAATAACACGACGCCCGAAGCTCATATACGGTAATATACCCGTCTTTTGAGAGCAAGACGGGCGTTAACTCTGTGTTCAAGGATGTGAGTTAACGCCCTTCTGGCTCTCAGCAGACGGTATCGTACACGTCAAACCAGCAATGACTTATCGTGCAGAAACATGCCCAGGTAATGATTATAAACATAAGAACGGAAGACATCCACAGAAAGAGGAACGATACACGATTGGAACCGCCGAAAATGACTGAAAGATGTAGCAAAGGCATGAGACTTGAGATATGAAAAGTGATATTAACCGTGGAACATAAGATATCGCAAATAATGGAAGTATACATGTTGGGAATCGGACAGATCTCGAAGATTTAATGAAAAATACACGACGGGACGGAAGAGCACTGAACAGTAATGAAAGTGTAGCAGATTTTGAAACAGGAGATATGAGATATGATAATAAACGTGGATCATATATTTACAAAAATGGAAATAAACATGTTAGGAATCGTCAACAAAGAATGAAAATGTGGCACAGGCAGGGGACATTAGCTAATGAGAAATGATAATAAACCTGAAACATGTTAGATTTCACAAAAATTAAAAGTATACATATTAAAAATCGGAAAGATCTCGAAAAATAATGTAAAATACTTGACGGGAATCGCCGAAAGGGCAGGAAAATGTCGCAGAGTCATGAGTTGAACCTGACGAGCTAAGGAAAGATATATATACCCAGGAATGAAAATGTTTAAAGAGACATAGGCAATAACTATAAACATAATGTAACCGAAGTAAGTATGGAAAGATGCATGCTAGGAATCGCTATACAGGAATGAAAATGGCACAGGCATGGGCGATGATTATATAAGCGTAGGGGCACATTTTCGCAAGGGGGGCTGGTATCTCTTGCCCGAATATCAACTTTCAAGTTTCAAGTTGACACTTTTTGTAGCGAAAGATCTACAGAAATTACACTTTCGGGCACCTTTCTGCTTGAATATTATGAGTATGTTAGGACACCTCGCTGCCCGATCATGAAGTACTGGTTGCCTGAATATCGCCATTTTCAAAATTCTCAAGGGGAAGAAGCCCCCCCCCCCCCCCCTCCGCCTCGTACGTCTATGGATGATTAATAACGGTGAGATGATGGAACAGCAGATTGGTATAACCAAATTTAGCATGGGACGATACAATTGGTAGTGGCGAAGAATGAATTAAGAACTGAAGATAAAAGTTGAGTTCTGACCATGTGCTTCAAGTGTGAAAGAAACAGTCTGGAAGCAATTTGGAAAGGTTGATTATAGAATACTGTGAGGTTTTGGAATCACCAAAATGAGAAGAAATGGACTGATTCTCACTGAAGGTCAGATGCGCTTCACATATAAATTGGTATAGATGGTTTATATGAGAGTACACAAAGATGGCATGAAAGTTTGGTAATTTTATTTTTTTTTAGCTGTTTCTTGTCATGTTTCGAATATGAGGGCATTTGGAGAGTAATCCTCTTCAGAGAATAATCATTTCTTCTATAATATTCTTCCAAACTGACATAAAAACAATCATAAAGCTCACAAAATATTATTAATTTGTTTCCATAACTCAATTTTATCTTTAAAAATGCAGCAGAGATATTGGCAAAGCACAATGATTGTAAACATGAAACAGACGAGTCAACTAACCCAATAAAGTATGGAAAGATATTCGCCTTAGGAATCGATTTAGAAATGACTGCAAGTCTGAAACAATGGAGAAGAAACCTATTAAAGAAGAATTTTTTTAAAATAGAATTACCACCCACGATAAGAAAGAAGCAGAAAGGGAAAAGGGTGAGACACCCAACACGAGAGAACCGATCGATGGAAATAATTGGAAACTAAATAAATAAAAGTGGAAAGAAGTCAGGCAAAACAAGATAAAACAAGATGCAGAGGAGATATTTATAATTTTGTTCGAATGACATGAATGAGAATAGCTAAGGACTGGGTGAATGTTTATTACCGTCCAATTTCAATAATTCAGAAATGTTGGAATTATTGTGTTCATTTACATTTTGTGATGACGTTAATTTCACTTGACTGCAAAAACAGTATAAGCAAGTAGTTGATAGGGAATCGATAATTAAAGAGTATCGCATTACTGAAAGGAATTAGCGCAACGGCCTTGGTCACGAACCCGAGACCTTCCGGTTATGAGACCCCTGCCTTACCATCATGACCGCTGAGCCATCACAAAACTGGGATTGAGAAATTTCTATTTACATACACACAAAAAAAAAACCAACAACAACCACGAAATAGGCATCTTGATCGAACATTCCTAAATATCACTGTCCCCGAAATCATCATCAAAGCTAATATTTTGAGTTCGTGAGGAAGCAGGGCGCTGACAGCATTCCAGGTTTCCTTGCGTGCGACGCCAGCACACATCGCCATCAGGAAAGTCAGAAGCGGAAAACCGAAACCACTTTCTAGCGTTTATTAGCAGTCGGGTGAAAATAGAAAGTTATGTAAATTAAGACAGGCACGCCTCCCGTTTCGCCAGTGATTGGAAATGGGTACTAAACTAGGTCTCCGCTTCGGATTTCAAATATTTTTTTTCCTTCTTTCTTTCTTAGGTTGCGTGACGATATTTTGCGTGGGTTTTCATCAAAGCGAGCTGTATTTGCACTATTGTTATGTTACCAGGGACGGGTGAGTTTCATCTCTTCCGACACAATCTCGTACTAAAGGCAATAGGTGCGTCAAATCTCTGTCCTATTTCCTTCATTTGATTAGCCTTTTTGATCAGAAAAGTTTTCCTCTTGAGAGACTTTTCCTCCCGGACAAAAAAAAAAAAAATCGTTATCGTAAAATGTATTATTTCCCGATCAAAACAAAAAAAATTTAAAAGTGCGGATCTTCTCCTTTGGGGGGGGGGGGGGTGGGGGCACAGCGACCCATGCCCCATTTAAAAGCTAATGTAAGCCAATTTACAGTTCTTTACAATTTTTTTTTCCTCGTCGATTTCTTATGAAACACAAATGTGGTATGGACAGACTCATAATCACCTAAGTTATGTTCGGCAATTCATAAAGGAAGAATTTCAGATACCTTGGTGAGGAAAATATCAGAGGGGCGTTTCATCAAGTGTCTTGTCAGTGATGCACGGATTTCAGTAGCTTATAACAGTTATTGCAACTTGTTGATGACAAGTTTTATGAAACAGGGCCAAGGTGACGGAAAGTAATACCCAAAATTCATCTCATCACACCGAAAGTTTTAAGAAGCTTAAAAATTTAATTATTTTTGTCTTAGCGCTCGGACTAATTGAACAAAAGAATCTCGTGAAACTTATTTTACAAAAGAAATGCATGTATGGGCGTATGTGTGTTGGGGGGGGGGGGAGCATGCCTTATTTTCTGGACATATCTGACCAAGCAAATGTACTTCCTTAATCCTTCAAGGGCATGGGTAGTATCCCCCCCCCCCCCCCCATATTACTGCAGTCTTCCTGCGATATTAAAGCTACCTTTTCTTGCCTGGAGCCTCTTTAAAATTAGTTTTGAGTCGTCGTATTTTTTATTGTAAATTTTCTCTATTGAAACAATTGAATAATCTCGTTAGAAAGTTGCACTTTATTGATCACCTTTTAAAAAAAAAGACAATGAAATTAAAAACCGATCGGTTTTATTTGGCTTGTTATTCAATAGTTTTCAAAATATTCGAGAATTCTATCATTTCGATGAATATACTTGAACATATATGTATAATCTAACAGAAACCCTAAGCTAGATACGTCATTGACACATCAACATCTAATGTAGACGCTCCTAATGATGTCAATATCAAGTAAGGAAACAAAATACCGTTTGCACAATTTGAAACTTTCTATAATTACCATCTGTTCTTTTGTTTGTTTGTTATGTCTGAAGTTATCGTTGATGCTTGAATACTGTACCTTTTGCATCTTTGAAATTCTGTGTTTGATATTTCACACATGAGCCCGAAGTCAAATCAAATGAGCAATCATGGATCGTCATCAGAAGTAAACCAACGAACAAAAATCACAAACCTTTTAATTATGTGCCATTTTAGCCAATTGGCAATGCACCATTCGCTCGTCTGTGACGAATGCCGATCGGCATAAACAACTGACACCAATGAACAATAAGATTGTATATATTGTAAATACACTCTGAAATTGCCAATTTCCTGCCTTAATGTGACCTTAAACTACAGTTTTATCACACGTATGCGCGGGCATTATGCAAAAAGAAGTCTGCGATTAAGTAAAAATGTTGTTTTAGAAAAATAATGTGGCACAGTAGTTGATAATGTTTGGCACATATAAAAGGTTAAAATTTCATAGTTAAAGAGAGTGGGAAAACGATTTTTGTTGTTTACCTGTCGATGGCATTGATGAGCAGGGAATTAGCGGAGACATAAAGCGAGACCACTTCAAGAAAAACAATATAGCAAAGTAGTATTTAATGTCTAACACGAAGAGGGTTAAAATTTGATTTTAAAAGAGAGGAAAATGTATTTGTTTACCTGTCGATGGCAATGATGAGCAGGGAATTGACGGAGACATAAAGTGAGACCACTTTGAGATATCCTACAATCACACACATCGCTCGCCCAAACGGCCAAGTCTGGTGGAGATAGTAATAAAAGTTGAACGGCGCCACCACCGCCGCGACCAAGAAATCGGAGAGCGCCAGGTTCCCTATCAACAAATTGGTGACGGTTCGCATCCGCTTGAAGCGGTAGATGACACAACACAGCAAAAGGTTGCCCGCCCCACATATTAATATCATAAGGGTGTAGCTAATGCTTAAGATCACTTTGGCCCACATGTTGACGCTGTAGGGGTTTTTGAAGATCAACGTCGAGTTGGTACTGTCGTAGTAATCCGAGTAGTAGTAGGGGTTGGGGACGCCGTAGTGGTTGAGGGAGGGGTAGACCTCCATGACTTGGATGTAGTCATCGTCGGGTTGGTAAGAGTTCGCCGACGCCATCATTGTCGGAATGGTTCAAACAATCAAGAACCGGGAGTCGTCTCCTGATTTCTATCCGATTCGCTGTGAAGTGTATAGCGAAGATATGTAAGAAAATATAACGGCCGCGTCTTGCGGTGACGGCCGTCAAGTTGGCGAGTCTTATCGTATAATCAGGAGTTGGCAAGTTGCGCAAGGACAGAATGTTGTTTCGATGATCTGCACTTTTATAGCATCAATAGAAATTTCCAGTGTGCTTCGGACAAATGATTATCAAACCCAGCTCTTTGCTGAGGTACATTAAATAGGCACAGTCTATACAAGGAGTAGTTTTAGTCATACAGATCAGAATACAATTGCTCAGGAATGAATTAAAAAGAAATATGCAAATATAAAAAAAAGAAGGCAGCGTGAGTATGTGAATATATTCCTTAGAATAGATCCTTCTAAGTTTATCCAAGAAGACTGAGGATACCAAACCCCCCGCTTCAAAAAGTCAGGCTTCCAAACGGAAATGGAAAAGGAGCAAAAAGTACGCGTAATTTAATGACCGGAATGATATTCTTCCTCGATGGTTTCATCCGTATGTGCTTTCGTATTCCGAGGATATGATCCAGAGATCCAGCTGGCAGTCGAAACGGTAACCGGCGAGATCCCGCTTCCCCCCGCCGCGAAACTCGAGAAGTGTAAACCGATATGTGTCACAGCCCCTCTCTACGCTCTTGTTCAGGCGACAAAAATTATTTTTGCAGACGACGTGCCGCGTGCGTATTTCACAGAGATCTGGCGGTGTAATGCCACTTTGGCGCGAAGCAACGACCAGCTCTCCTCGATATATCGTGACGATACTCTTTCCTGCGCACTGCAACGCACCCCCTCTCTTCTGCGCAGGCTGTGAATTGCTCATCGACGAATGGTAATGATTGTAGGTGGAAAGACGAGAAACAAAAACATTGCTCCCAGCCACAATAATGTGGGCGGGGAAAATCGGACCTGGAGATGATAATGTGTATTACACGTTATCAAAAGAAGATGCAGTTGTAAAATTCAAATTAGGCGATTCGGTGTAGACGTTGCTCTTCTGAAATTATAAAATGACCTGCAGTAAGAGAGCAATCATATCAAAGTTTCATAACGTCAAACACTGATATATACGTGATAGTATTATTGTAGCAATAGCCTATATTATTTGCTCTCTAAAGAATCAAGCAAACATTAAAATGGGATTCGGCAGAGTTGCAACAGTTAGTTGACTATTTGATTTTAGAAAGCCGAACTATTTGGATGTGCACAGATTATTGCTAAACATTTAGCTTATTTACACTCTTTTGACACAACATCAATGCAATGTGTACACTGGTGTATATGCAATACAATAGCACCAACATGATAAGCTTTTCGAAATATACATTACTTTGCGAATGTTGAATATATAACTCAATGTATTGCTATTCTTAAAGGGTGAAATAAGTCTTCTTTTTAAAGGACAAACAAAAGCAAATCAAGCTATTACATATTGCCAAGGGCATACATTATAAGTGTACGTCTGTTACCACCGTAGACCGAAAGAACAAGTACATGTTTTCTACCATTGTTTATCAGATAGATAGGCAGATAAACAGACAGACAGATATATATATATATATATATATATATATATATATATATATATATAGTGTGTGATGATGTTGAGTCTACTTTTACCATTCGCTTTGGTTTGGGTGATATAGAACATAGTGGGATGAATTCAAACCAAAGATGACGCAGGATAAATTTCCTGAGTATCCTGCGTCATCTTTGGTTTGAATTCATCCCACTATATATATATAAATATATATATATATATATATATATATATATATATATATATAATGTGAGAAATCAATTGAATTGAATGAGAGAAATAATTTGCGTAGCTAAATTCATTGTTCCTCCTTACTGACTTCCTTTTTGTGGAAATAACTGCAGGGTATATATATATATATATATATATATATATATATATATATATATATATATATATATATACATTTGTACTTGGTATCATTTCCTGAAGAAGCCTTATAGGCGAAATATTGAACTTTTTGTGTCTAACGGAGTCATTTATTCTCTCTCTCTCTCTCTCTCTTTCTCTCTCTCTCTCTCTCTCTCTCTCTATATATATATATATCTATTATGGTTTGTTGATATAAAACAAACATTATTGTGGCAAAGTAGAATTGCGATGATTTTACAAGTATTTGCATAAATATACACAAAGGGTTACTTAACACGTACACAAATAACATAATTACGAACAATAATATTTAAATATTTTATCTAGCAAAATAGTATGCTATTTCATTCGATATTATAGTTTCTTGATTCCATTTTTCGTAAATTGTAAAGTTTGAAAGGAAAAATGAAAATTTTAAACTTTATATAGAGTGTTTAGAAGGAACAATTGGCAATATTGATTTATATGATAGTATTGATATTCTGATTAATTATAATTATTACAAGTTGTTCATTATATGGTTCTAAAAAAAAACTATTGATATATTCAATGGAATTGTCACTAATTACAAATATTCAATTACTTAACATATTTAACATATATATATATATATAATGGGGTCTCAATAGTCTCAGTAATCTCTCTCTCTCTCTCTCTCTCTCTCTCTCTCTCTCTCTCATCTCTTTTTAATGCCCACCGTTTTCATTTTCCTTTCCCTTCCCCTTTTTAATTGCGTTTTGCCTGCATTGTAACCTTTTGCTGTTCTCAAGTAGTCTTCCATTCAAGATTCTGCGGTTTTATCTGTATAAAATGTATTTCAGTGTCATATGTTTTATGTGAAAAGCTTTGCATAATCAGTGGTGGATCCGGGATTCTCTGGCCTGGGATGGGGGGGGGGGGGTTGTGAAAGCGACCCGAAGAAACTGACAAGAAAACAAAAAGATAAACAAGGAAACAATCAAAGAAGGTTATCACCTTTTAAATTTCCTTTTAGGAGCCAAACAATTGCTGCCGGAGAGGGTGGTGGGGGGGGGGGGGGGGGGTTGGGGGTTGGGCAGGACTAGGGGACATATTCTTCTTTTGTTATCAGTGTGTATCTGAGGTGTGCAAGGTTTTGTTTTGCCGGATCATAAGTCATAAAGACATTATAACCGTGATAAAGATCCGCAATGTGTACATGTGTGTCGTGTTGCCCTTCTTTTCATTTCAACATGATAGAAAGTTTTTCGGTAAGATTTCTTTTAAAAAGTTTCAAGTCAGTGTGAAGAAAACTTTGATTCTCTATCACGTAGACTCTAAAATACACCAGGGAGGACACCGAAATTCAGTGGCGTAGCGTGCGTTCAGCAATTAAGGGGCATTAGGGTGGGGGCGGGTCTTTCTCGGTGAATGAAATATTAGGGACCAAGGCCATCGAGTGGAATGAGAGGGCGTCGAATCATGTGATTTTTACGTTGCCTTCTTGCATTTTCTTTCACTCTCTCTCCTTCTCTCTCTCTCTCTTTGATGGGGGGGGGGGGGTGTGCTCCCTTGCCCCCGTAGCAGCGCCGCAACCCAAAAAGCTTTACTGCTTAATCATGCTAAACTCACACATTCCATTGCATGTTAGTGTGCTCTTAACGAAGCACGTGGACCGCTTGCTAACACTGTTTGCCACCTTTTCTATCACGAATGTGCTTTTCTTATTTCATGTTTTGCTCTCACACCGACCGTGGTTCGAGGGCATGAATGTTGATTTCATTCACCGGCAAAGAGAAAATGTTATTGGTTAAAGAGGAGATCGAGTTCTGGCAAAGGTGAAACATATTTGTGAGCTTTCTCATTCTTTCTATGTCTGTTTGGAAGAATATCAGAGAAGAAATGTCCCCTAAAAAAGATACTCTTCAATATTGCCCTCATATTCGAAATTGTACATGTAATAGTTAAAATCTTTGGACCAAAATTTCACGCAACACGTGTGTGTATGTAGTCCCATATACATATTTGTGTGCGCGGTGTATGTGACTTCAGCAAGCTCGAGTCAATTTCTTATCATTTTGATGATTCCAAAACTTCACAGTATACACCATTTCTTATACGTACTAAATAATCAACCCAACTGTTTTCAGTTTCTTTCACAATGTGGTAGCAGGGGCGTCGATTATGGGGTGGCTGGGGGGGGGGGGTGGACAATTGCCGTCGCAAAGAAAATATTGGGAGGACAAACATATCGTTTTGCCCCACCAATAAATCCGGAGGTGTAAAATAAAATAAGGAAAATGATCCAAAACCCGGGAAATGAAACCTTCCATAAAATGAAATGTAAAAGGTATACACACGATCAGACATGCTCTACCTGCAAATTCTCTAATTTTGCCTTCTTCATGTAACCGTAAAGAAGCTGGTAATTAAGAGGCGTTAAAAAAAACCCCATAAAGAGTACTATTAGTATTAGGTTGTCTTGCCCCCACCAATCCGAAAAACGGATCGACGCCGCTGTGTGGTAGCATGAAAAGCACAGAACTGTATTTTCGAAGGATGAATAGGTGAGATTAGAAAAATGTAAATATATGCCAAGAAAATGGATGTTTAAAGAATTAATCCACAACCACGATTCACATTATCCTACGACGAATGCAAAACATCTACTTCCTGATATTCGGTATACAGTTGAACACATTTGACACTGTTACGGAAGCATTTTTTGTTCGAGACGAAAAATATAAAAACATTTTCTCTTTAAATTCCTTCTAGCAAACATCAAAAGGTGCTTCTTGCCGGTGGAATTTCAATTTTACACCTATTTTCCAAAGTCAATTTACGAGGCATAAAAGGAAAATTGGCGTCAAATTCTGCTCACATAACGGGTTTGTCGTATGCCATATTGACGCTAGCGACTTCTCATACATAAATACATGTAGCTCGAATTGCACGAAAGAAGACTGTGGGGATACAGGGGAGGTCTAGAATTGTCTGAAACGGGAGGCAAAAAAGAATCGAGACATTAAGTTTTTATAACACAAAATATGTCATCGTTCTCTTTGTTTTCTGAATAAGGGACTTGATAAGGTACTGTTTGTTGTTTGTTGTTTGTTAATTGGGTTTTTACAGACGTGTATCAATCAAATATGATTATTTACGTCTCAGACAGACCTTTAACGTCACGATCCGAAATACGTGACTGAGATTCGAACCTGTGCCTGATCAGAGTCAGTTTGTAGGCGAATGCAGAGAGCTGACCGTAGACGCTTCCCTCATAATTATTCGGGGCTTTACTTCGTGAAGGATATAGGGTTACGTTTAGGATTGCAATGGTGTGTTAGCTTAGGTTTAGGGTTACGGTTAGGTAAAGTGATTGTTCCTGGGATGAAGTTAGGAATTCGGTTAGAGTACGATATTGGTGGCAGAGCAATTTTTTGTCGCCGGAGCATAATTTTGTCGTACAACCTAAGAATAAGGAAGTACAAGAGAGGGTGAAAACCCTGAAAACTGTATCACCGTCAAGACTTCGCTGTTACAGCCCTACGACACGGAAAGTCCATGAGACCGACAGTATCAGCCTGGTGAGCCTTCTGAAAATGTTAACTGAGGGTTCGCTCCACCGAAATTGTGGGCTGTCGGTCTACTGGAATGTCCCGGGCACCGACCAAGGCACTTTCATGCGGCTTAGCCTACGATTTCGTTTTAGACTACGACTATGCCAGTCGATTATTGAAATCTGCATTAGATATTAAGTTCGTTAACATTTACAGCTCTTTAATGTGTTCCATAATTCAGACTTTATAGAGGACTCTCAATAATAATTAGTCTACATAATCAATTTAGGACATTATTATTCACTTTCTCTTACATGAGTGCATGGCCATTCGACGCTATGAGGGTGGGGTGGAAATTTTCTTGGCAAATTCAGATTAGGGGAACATTTAAGGACCTTCACTTTTTGTGCTTTGTAAATTTTCGACAAGTTTGTTATCAGATTTTCGTTATATTCTATTTTTCCTCTTTCCTTCCTTTTTACATTTGATGTGGGAAAAAGAAGCTCCAAAGGAACGTTTAATACATGGTATCTTCTCGTGTTTTAGTTGAATATCTTTTATTCTGGATAATGTAAAGATACACAAACAACGTAGTGTCGTTTTTATTATTGTTGTTGTTGGTGTTACAGTTGTTGTTGTTGTTGATGATGATGATAAGGATGGGGTGAGGAGGGTAAAAAAAACAACAACAAAAACGACTCTACTGCACTGCGGGGTATATCACCCGTGCGGTCAAGGTACTAACAATGCTTGGGCCACTTGATGAGGGGGACAGGCGGGCATGTTTCGATCGCCAGGCCCTCATACCCTCAGCGGGGTTGCGGTCGTCGTGATGAAGGAGTGCCGATGATTCCCCGAAGGCTACGTCGAGTTTATTATGAGAAGATCAAGTGATGAACGGGGTATCGTGTTGCCCCTCCCTCCTGCCCACACTATACACACCCACACCCACCCATGTTCTTTCCCGCGGAGAGAGGTTAACAGGTGGTCGCTTACAAGGGCGTATCCAGGATTTTGTACAAAATAGGGGGCACTACTCGGAAATATTCAGGCTGTAAATACAAACGGGGACCAGAGAAAAGACATCTATCGGACCAGAACTTTAAGCGCATGTAAGAACATATTCTATACAGAACTGTTGGGAGCCGTTACATCATAATATTGACCAATAACTGGTAAATGAAAAAAGCGCAACTCCAAACTCGATACCCCCTCAAAACTCTTTATTTCATTGTTATCCAGTCTTCCCTACAGGCTACGGGAGCAGTGAGAAATTTATCTTTGGAAAGCTCCAAAAGAGTTCTTAAAAAGTTTTTAAAAAACTCTCAAAAACATTCAAAAATGCATAAAAGTCACAGCGAGAAAATTTTACTTTCTCAATACCAAATCCAAAAGAGCTCCCGTAAACATAATATATTTTTTCACTGCCCCCGCCCCTCTCCTCTTTTAATAATTATATTGACCACTGGCAGCCCTTTCCCCTTGTGACCACTCTGTCTCTCAAAACTGGGATAGAATGTCTGCATAAGACGGTGGATTAAAAGAGCGATGGGATCTTAGAGTAAAGTCGACAGGAAGCCACTTGCGTAATGCACCAAAGACAACGCTAGTTGTAAGGAAGTGTCTTTTAATGGCAATTTACTTCTTCTTCTTCTTCTCCAATGTGCATGTAAAAGAAATAAGCTTGGACGGGGTCAGTTTGCACAGAGGACTGGCAGGACGCTTTTCCTTTTCTCTTTTAATGGAATGAACGCCCCCGCCCCCCATTTCCCTACAAAATTTTAGAAAGAAGAGCTGACTGGTACCCCCTCCCTCCACGTTGTGTTTCTATGCCAATCTACATTGAGCGAGACTTTTAAACGCAGGCTCTGCGGAGCCGGGGAATGCACTATTTCTTCAAAATCCTTAGCCATTTCGGAAAGACGCAAAAAGTCGGGATGACGTCACTTTTCACATCTTCATGGTATCATAGCAAATATAGGTATCATAAGAACTATTTCGGTAAATAGATCCTTGAAACTACCATAGCCAGATCACCAAGGTATTTTTCCTCTTAACGGTAAATTTATTTAAACAAAAAGCTAAGTTATTTCTAATTTTGAATTGCACTTCGCATCTTTTCTATGAAAACCCCAAAATTCACGCTGTCCACTAATGGTTCACGATCAGAATTATGATGTTGTTGTAAATGTTGGTTTGGAAAATTATAACGGTTCATCAAAGAATTTCATCTATTTTATTCTTCTCGTCAAGCGTCGTTAGTGTCTAATGAAATATGTCATGAAACCTTAGAGAATAACCATGGAATGCAGAAACAAGAAGCCATTACGTTTTCAAGGCTTTCGCTTGTTTCCATTACAAGCAAATGACATATAAAAAATGTAAGCAGAAGCTAAGAATAAGCAATTGCTATTTCAAGAACCCGACTGACTAAACTTTTTACAATTTCACCCCTCAACACATTCTCTATCTTCCTTCGACCATAAGATGCAAGAGGATTTTGGAGAGGTACTCACTCGTCAGAGCGCTCACCGCCTGTCACCTCTCGTGACAATGTATATCCAAGAGGAACTCGGCTGAAAAGACTGAGGGGCGATAAGATTGTTGAACAGGGGAAGCCCCCGGGAATTCGTATTCCGGAGGTGTCGTTCTCGCAAAATGCCGAGCTGAATCAATAAACGAAATGCGTGTATTTCCCCGACGATCGTATGGTGTTCTAAAAAGGGAAATAATTTTTTTTTATAAAGGTGTTTATACAAAAAAAATAAAACAAAACAAAAAAGGGCACTCATATTGTTGCTTAATGTGGGCTTGCGAGCAGAAGTCGTCATATATAGTATGGCAGAATATCATGTTACGGTCAACACTTCAGCTACGAATAAGAGTGTGAATAAATGAGAAAACAGCAGGGGTTTTTTCCCCGGCCCCAGCTGCTGGCCCAATCTTCAGAATGTCTGATTGGTAAAAATTCAATTGGGACCAATGTGTTCACTCTTGTAGAATACAATTTCGTTCGGGAATCTTTCCTTTTTTCAGAGAGAGAGAGAGAGGGTGCTTATATTTAAATCATAAAAAGGAAGAGATAAACACAGTGGAAATTAAGAAATTCAATCAAGTAAATTTGATGGCTTTGAATTGGTTCTTAACTTATTCATTAGTCGGAAAACTACAGTCTTCTGATTCTTTCTCTCTCTCTCTCTCTCTCTCTCTCTCTCTGTCTCTCTCTCTCTCTCTCTCTCTCGTAGCTCGATGTTGTTTCACTTTGCTCTTTGCCAGTGTCTCTATTTTTGCTTACGTAGTTACCAAAATGGCCATGTACCTTGTCAAAACCATCGAATTTACTTGATTAAGTTTATCAATTTCCATTAGGTTTATCTCTTTCTCTCTTTATTATCAGGCACTTAAATAATTATTCAAGAAGTGCAGTGAGATCTCCATTCTTGAAATCGATTGAAATAGCTGTCATTACTTTGTGATGATATCATTATTACGTTATATATATGCCACAATCAACCTCCGCTATTTTTTGTAAATGCATTTTAACCCGATGGCTACTGCATCTCTCTATGACAAAGGTTTAATACAGAGATCACCCGGTTCCAGTGGGTAATTGGTTAATGTAGAGCCTCGCGAACCGACCTTCTGTTTAGTTTGGATGTTACGAAAGTCAATGGGACTTGAATAAATGCGGACAGTCACGGTCGTTTGGAAAACTATCCCAGAGGTACCCGGGATGTTTCCATTCTCATGGCTGTCGTTGCAGGGTAAAAGAGGTTACCAACACATTAAGAAATGGGTAAACCTAATGGACCCCGATTTAATGTAACAAAAGTAAAGTAGAATAACCTCTTTAGTTCATTCATCTCTCGATTAATTTATTGGGTCGAAAAATTTTTAACACAATTTAATCGAGAAGGCCTACTTGTATTCAATTAAATGAAGTAATTCATCCTTGTCAAAGGGGAGCTATCAACGTCTATATCATCGTAGACTTTTATCCCCCAGCCTCTCTTTTAATTCCTGCAAATCAGCCTTTAAAATCGTAATGGCCGTCAGGGGCAGAAGCGAAAGTAATTTGCCCGTCTCCGCATAGTCTTTAGCGGTGATTTGTGATAATGTAAGTAAAGCACTCGCCGGAGTTAACTAACTTCATGAAGACGTAACCTTATTCATGGTGTTTTCAATCGTTAAGAGCAAATCGTAAATTAACCTTTCAAACAAATTCGAGCCTTAGAGCTCTTGTTCCGATGAAGATGATATACACGTGTTTATTTACATTTTAGGAACCCAACGAGCTTCTGGATTGGCCCAAAGTAATAGACTACCGTAAATAAATGTTGCCTTCATCTATGTAAAACTTTCAGTCACACTAAACGTTGTCAGCAGCTGGATCTAAATTTCTTTTCTCTCACACCTCTTCCCTCTCTCTCTCCTTCTCTCCCTATCTTTCTCTCTCTCTCCCTCTCTTCACCTCCCTCCCCTCACCCTCTCTTCTCTCTCTCCCCCCTCTCTCCCCCCTCTACCCTCATCTTCTTTCTCTCTCTCTCTATCCCCCTCTGTCTCCCTCTCACGGCTCCTTTTCTCTCTCCATCTTCCCTTCTCTGTACCCACTCCTTTCCATCTCTCTGTAAATGATGTTCACCTCTGTCCCCTTTTTGGTATACTTACTTCCCTACCCTCTTATATATATCCCAACCGCATCATGCGCTTATCATTTTTTGCAATAACTTCATATCTACTTGAGATAGCTATGTATCGAATCCGAGGCATGGGAGGGTTTTTTTTTTTTTTTTTTTTTTTCATTCGATCAAGCCTTTTCAAGATTCAAGATTCAAGATTCATTTATTTTTCGATACCAATTCATAAATCATATAAAGTATTTACATTGTAGAAGAAACTCATCATTCAAACATCACGCATATATGAACTTGGTTTTACATATTGTTTTCTAAAATAAATGTTATAACAGAGAGAGGTTTACACACATTTCAATTGTTTCTTGATAATAATAATCGAAAAGGTAACGAAAGGGAACTAGCAGAGAAACGGAGCTTGTAAATAGCATGTTCCCAATTAAAAATCATTATGATTATGTACATGATTCAGAAATCTCTTCGTTGTTTTTTGTTTTGTTTTTATTGTGTTTTTTTTTACATATAGTATACGTTAAGTAACTAACTTAAATAATAAAAACACAAAGGCTCACCTAGATGAAGAAGCAGATGGGGAGGGACAGGTTGATAGAGGAAAAGAGATGAAATCAGGAAAGGGAGTAAGAAAGGGGGAATAAATCATAAAAAAACAAACAAAAAAACAAAAAAACATGAAACAAACAAGGAGGGAGATCAGGATCAATCTTCCGCGTGTGGCTTGCATCCGGGATATTTTTGGAGGGTTGGCTTTTCCTTGTATGTTAGTAAGAGATGCTGTTTTAATTTTCTTTTAAATGTATGATTATTAGGAGTTTCAATAATATTTTGGGGAAGGGAATTCCAAAGTTTAGGTCCGGTTGTTGTGAAAGTTTTATTGGCAAAGAGGGTTCTTGTTCGCGCCTTAACTATGAAACGTGCCATTCTCGAAAAAAAACCCCTTTACTTAAAGTTCAATATTGGTCAAACAGAAGTATATATATATATATATATATATATATATATATATATATATATATAATGTGTGAGAAATTTGTTCTAATACTATAGCATCGGCAACTCTGGTGGGTAAATTTACATAATGTGAGAAGTCAATTGAATTGAATGAGAGAAATAATTTGCGTAGCTAAATTCATTGTTCCTCCTTACTGACTTCCTTTTTGTGGAAATAACTGCAGGGTTTGCAAAAACTGTCTCCGCCGGGAGTCGAACCCGGGTCTTTGGCGTACAGTGCCAATTCAATTGACTTCTCACATTATATATATATATATATATATATATGTATATATATAATTGTAAGGAAATAACATATACAACAGCTTTGGCAACTCTCGTTCAAAAAGCTCACCTACCCCCGACAAAGGAATTAATTAATAAGGTTGAAGATTTGTCAATCTGTCGGTCAATTGAATCTGGTGTCGCCGAAATCACTGGCCCGTCTCCGTGGTCTAGTGGTTAAGGCATTGGCGCTAAGCCAACGACCCGGGTTCGATTCCCGGCGGAGACATTTTTTCAACCTTTGCAAAAATTCAAAAAGGGAGGACAGCTCTGGGGAACTTTGATTTAAGCTACGCAACCATTATTCTCTCATTTTCATTTCTCACAATTATATGTATATATATATATATATATTTATTTTTTTTAAATTCTCCTTCACTGTGTACAAAATTTGAAGTAATTGAACCAGGTGAGGGTCCAAGAGGTCACTTTTGTGTTTGGGTTTCATAGGTTTTTGTGTAGTGGACCCCCTCCCCCCCCCCCCCCCCCCCCCCATTTTCGGTGATGACCTTTCTTTTTTCCTTTTTTTTTTTTCTTTGTCAGAAATTTGGGGAACGGAATAGGACCCTCCCCTTTTTAAAACATAATGCTTGAAACGTCCCTGTGAACGTACGTGTGACACTATCATACGCTTATTTACACCGGCAAATGGACTGTGCAGTGTAGTGCTAACATTTATACCGGAATGTCTTGCATGCGGACGCACTCAAGTGTCGAAATTGATTCATCAGGGTGAACGGTGTTAATAATTCTCAAAGACGTGGTGGCTTTCCCACCTGCCAATTATGAAGACGGTTAAACAGTTATCATTTAGCCTTAAAGGTCTTATCAACCTTTTCAATTATCATTTCATACTTCTAGAATGACTTGTAACTGAAAGATTTCGTTCACGAGAAATATTCTGTACATAGAAACTATAATATATATATGATATACGATATATAATATACAAGACATAATATATAATATATAATATAATTTGGCAGGTATTCTTAAAAGCCGCCCTACTTTTAGGCCATGTTAAAACCTCATGGCTTATTTGATTCCTAAACTAAACACAATCATGATGATTTTTTTTTTGGAAAGCCTGTGCTTTAACAGCGGAAGAGCAATTTTCAAATTTCAAATAAACATGTATATATGTATATATATATATATATATATATATATATATATATCCATTTTTTTAATTTTTTTTTTGGTTGAAATCTCAGTTAATGTATTCTCCAAACGCATAGACGTACAGAATGATTTTACTTGTGCACTCCATGTTGTTCGAGGCATCCAAATTGTCCGTGTATTCATAAATAACGTAATGAAATTATCCTAGTTTGGGCAGAATATTTACAAAATGTATTGTGATGCTATTAGATGAGAGATTTTTTTATTGGGGTCTAATGAACTATTCAGAAGCTTTTAACACAGTCTTTTCCAGGGCGCCATTCCAGAGACTTCAACTGGTAAACATGCTTCTATCCAAGAAAGGTTCAAATCAAGAAATACTCAAATCAAACACTAATCTCGTTTACGCCCAAATGTCTAGCAATGGAAAGTCAACTAAATTATCTGAGTAAATGGCTGTCTTCAGTCTGTTGCCTGTTACTTGTAGCGGGGTTTTTTGTGTGTAAAATTTTAATCCTTTTATGAAGAAAGTGGGGTAGATACAGGGGGCAAAGGGGCTACTCCCCCACCCCCTCCCCAACAAATGGCAAAAAAGGAGGAAATGAGAGAAAGGGGCAAGAAGATTCTACGAACCTCTCATAATACACCCCTAATTAACAATCTTTTTGATTTGCATCCCATCGACCCAGTAAGACCGATGCCCTTCCCGAACGATGCAGATGCCCACGCAAAGTCTGGAGCCGTCAGATGCGTCAAATGCAGATGTTTCTGTGTCCAGGCCTTATGTCCTTTGGCTAGACATTGGGCCGAGTTCATAAAAAACAGTATAAATATTGCTTATATTAAAGTAAAAGTTTCAACCCAAGCATTTTGAGAACAATAGCTCTATTCATATTGATGTGTGACCAGGCACAGCAATGTGGGATACTTGAACAATGGTATGTAAACGCCGAGGCGTCCGTATATTTTAATAAAAAGTTTTCATTCCTACATCAGTCTCCTAATTTAAGTGATTCTTAAACATGAGAAACTAGTTCATACATCCTATAATTGAAGTGAAGCGCATATAGCCTCCAAAAAAAAAAATAATAATAATAAGACTCAAGAATCTTTGTTTATGTAAGATTCAAAAATATCAAGTAACCCTCAAGCTAAAATTAGATGATCTTAAAACAGAGATTCAAGCAAATGCTTTATTATGAAATTGAAAGCCTTCTACTCAAGCAATCGGTATAGTTTCATGAATTCGGTCCATTAATCTTCATTTGCCACTCTATGTCTAAGAGATATATGTGGGCCTTTGTCTGGCGCCAAGGGCCACTGTTATAACTGCATTTTTCAAATTTAGATATTTGGTGACTATATTGGTTAGGGTATACCCGAAAGATGGTGCACATATTGTGTGCAGTTGCGCAGCTACATTAGTTTAGAGAGCATTGAAAGCAAAACGATGTTAAAATTGTAATATTTCACTGAAAAATAGATAAAATATTTGTTGTAATCATCGAACAGTATGCATGTTTTGGAATGTATGTGCTTACAGCATTTACAAAACAAAGATAAAAAAAAGATAAACAAAACAAATATGAATTAATGATTGAAAGCGGTTGAGGATGAAAAGGTTCGACCGAAAGACTGTCTTTAAAAAATTACGGTAAAAAAAGTGGAAAGAGGATGCTCTTTAAATCCAATACATCATTATCAATATTCTTTCGGATCAATTTTGCAGGGTCTTCTGAAAGCATAAAATCCCTTTTTTACTTTTTTCGTTAAAAGCAATAACGGCGTCACAAAATGAGACAGATAACCGATCGCATAATGCAATTATATCTCCGTCAATTTGTAAGGAACTCGCTGAGCATGAATTTACAAAATTGACTCCGACCAAGAGCCAAGGTTCCGCCATCCAAAAGTCACGAAGCGTTATTGACTTTAAAAATATCCTTTTGTGGATCCTTTCTCTTTTAATTTCTCCATGATCATTTGGCCGCGTTTTCTTCTATCCTCATTCATATTAATTTTGTTATAACCCACGCGCGGACGACCAATGCAAACTTTTACCGGGAAAGGGGACAGTGGAATAAAAATAGGCGGTATTTGATGACTGGCGTCGAATTCGACATTGTATTTAGAACATTAGCGAGAGATAGATAGTGGTATAATACAAATGGACGTAGACATAATGTCTCTATTGGTTTTATCTTATTTTGCTTGCCAAAAAAAGTTTAAATTAGAACGTGTCTATATTAGTACGGATGGGCCATTTCATCACCACACGTGATTATTTCGAATTAGTAATATTCTGAGTAAATGAATGCTTATTCCAGTATGCAGTATAATTTGTAGGTCTTGGTTGATAACTTTCTTTGAGGTGTGTTTACCTACGAGTACTTAACAATGGTTTTTAAAGGTCAAAGTTGGGCCTTTTCTTAAATTTTTGTTAAAGAAACGATATCTGATGACTGATGACAACGGTAACTGATGACACCCTACAAGTTTTGTGCAAAGGTTAACCAGCGAAATTTAGGGCAATGTTTACATTTTAAAATATCGAAATTTTACCAAAATAGAAAATTGAAAGGCCACCTTTTGTGATATGTAGAGTGGTATATGATATGGTAGGTTCTACCTTTCGTAGACAATGGAAAAATTTTTCCCCTTGATAAAATTCAGACAGCAAAAGGCCCCTGAAAATCATAACGTTTCTTTTTCCTTGACATGATAATGATTTCGGAAGTAATAATAATAATAAAGATAGATTTACGAAGCGCATCGTAAACTATGCAGTCTCTATATTATTTTCAAATTTCAATTATGCCCCCTCCCCTTTAAAGAATCCGGGATACGCCCCTGAGTAATTCATATGTGATACACGCACAAGCAGTGGCGTAGCTACAGAGGGGCAAGGGGCAAGGGGCACGGGGGGGCACATGCCCCTCCAATCACATGGTGAAAAAAGAGGGAAAAAGAAAGAAAAAGAGAAAAAGAGAGAAAAGGAAGGAGAGAAGCGAAAAGGACTAGAAAATATGGCGATATGACCATTTCCTACACCCTCCCCTCATCAGTAGCCTAGTAAATTCGCAATTAATTTTCCAAATAAAACCGATGTCAGTGCCAAAGAATATAAATACGAAGAGGGGTTAGATCCGAAATTAAGCACGCGTGCATATTGTGGTGCGCTCGTATATGGCTCGCGCACGCCCCCATGACGTCACAAACTGGTGTAAGTGTTATTATGACAGCTGACTTTTTTTTTGGGGGGGGGGGGTCAGAAGCATGCATAGTTCCTGGGATTTATGCGGGGCCTTTTCCACCTTTTGAGTCTTAGTTAAGCTTTTTCAGAGTCTCAAATTACATTTGCAATAAATTCAAGGTAAAACTAAGGGTACTATAATCATTCTTAAAATCCGTGTTTTTACGTGTTAACCCTATGGCAGATGACTCTGTCAAAAAGTAGGTATAGTCCCGGGAATTGATAGTGGCATTTATTGAAAATAAACGTTCAAGAAATGTTTTTTGAATTATCCATCTTTCCTCTCGTGCAAAAATCAGACTTGAATAAGATAAAGAAATATATGAATTATCAAGAAAAGATGAGATATCTGTTTACGTGTTATACCTATGACGAACGTATCTTTCGGAGCTTTTTTTTTTTAAACACAGCAATTTACGCTTGTCGAATGTAATACGGAAGTACATGAGAGTGATTTGTCTTGACATTATTTAAAGGAGAATGAAACTCCCAAAATAAATGCATTTTGATAGAAGCAGAAAAATCAAAGAAGCATATCAGTAAAAGGTTGAGGAAAAAAACAGACAACTAATAATAAAGTTATGAATATTTGAAATCCTAAAATCGCTAAATGAATGGAGATCTAAAATTGGCAATGTCCTCATTATGCTGATGAGATGCTGTGATGTAAATGTGCTATACTTTCCAATTGCCTTATACAAATAATGTTGTAAAAATCCACTTTCCTTGAATATATATTAGAAAATTTGATTTTTGTATTATAGGTGGTGTTCATAAATTTATTCCTCACAATATATTTCAAGCACAATGTTGATAATTCAATTTTCTTTGTTTAAAAGCTGAAATCTGATAATTTTCTAATTCATTACCTATGAAGAGAGGGCACAAAAAGTCACAGCATTTCATTAGCATAATGAGTATGTTGCCAATTTCATTTAGCGATTTTAGGTTTTTTAAAATCTTCATAACTTTTTTTATTCTTTATCCGCTTTTCCTCAAACTTTCAGTAATATGCTTCTAAGATTTTTCTGCTTCTGTTAAAGTGATTTGGTAACTTTGTAGAGGCTTGATAAAATCTGAGCTGCCTGGCCTTACATGCTATCAGTGTATGTAATATGGTGTAAAAATGAAGCCCATGAAAAAAAAAGCACTTCAAAATCATCATGTGTTTCACAAAAGTCAACATAATTATGCAAGTGACCAGAAATGCCAGACTCATTTTCCCCCATAGACTCAGTGTTAGACTAAAACGTACTTCCATACGCTTTCGTAAATGGGAGTATTCAGTCATAGCTATCTTGATAATAGCATTATATATTTGAAAACCTTTCTATGCCTGGCTATTTATTTATCCTTCTGAACATCATTATACAAGACAGATATCAAAATTCAACAATTTATTAAACCAAGCGTCCACAAAGTTACCGAATCCCTTTAAAGTGCATACAAGTATGTGGTTTCATTCTCCTTTAAAGTCTTTGCCAGTGCCCCCCCCCCCCCATGACTGGACTCACGCTGCGCCACTGCGCCACTGCGCACATCATTCCGCAATCGCATTCATATATGATTATTTCTTGCTGATCATCCATGGCACCTTTTCATGTCCTTCCTTTCTCGGGCTTATGGGCCCCCTCCCTATGTTACGAGATGCACCTGCGGTCCCTAGGCTAATTCAATCGTCGCAAGTGTGCTAATTTCATATGAATCGAGGCCATTTCCAACTTAAATGTTAAGCTTCCCCTCTCGCTATATTCCTTTGATTAGATCTCGGTTTACCGCTACACGCTAATTTGGGTTCAGTTACGACACCCCCCCCCCCCCTCCCCATCCCCCTCCTCCTGCACTCCCTTAGCTCCCTACCATTTATTCCATAGGAGTAGTTATTTTCTTCCATTCATCTTTTTTAAAATAATTTTCATTTTACAGAGCGTATAGATAATACATAGTCATAGCCCCAGAGCAAAGAGCCACAACGGATACAGGGCTAGAGAAGAAAGCATAGCATCACATTAAGCAGGGACTTGTGTTGGGTACGCCTGATTGGCTGTATCCACTTAATGTCCATTAATTGTCAATTTCATAAGCTTAAAACTGATGCATTAAGATGGTCTAAGATAAGCCTTGAAACACCAAAATCTTTTCTTTTTTTTTTCTTTAAATGCTATGTATTTTCTCTTTGAACTATACAAAGTTACATGTATTCCTATTTTTTCTCCAGATTTATCAACGGGAAAAATTATCTAGCAATCAAAAGCTCCGAAAAGTCTTTGTGATAGATAGATTACATAGATTAATGATTAGGAAAATGTGCCGTAACCCAAGATGTTTATCAGTGCTCTATAACTCTCCACTCAGAAAAATTTATTCCTTTTATCAAATATAATAATTATATATAATACAAAAATAATATAATAAATGAAATGAGCCAAGATTCAGGACGTACGTGGCTGAATACCACGGATTTATTGATGTCGTCAAGCTTTCGGCATTATGCCTTCTTCAGGAGCTATACAAACGAAAAGCAACGAAAAAAGAACAAAATGATACTACTACTACATGCATAAAAGAAAAGTAATGAGCTATAAAATTCTGCTGACAATAGTAGTATCATTTTGTTCCTTTTTCGCTGCTTTTCGTTGTGTAGCTCCTGAAGAAGGCATAATGCCGAAAGCTTGACGACATCAATAAATCCGTGATATTCAGCTACGTCCTGAGTCTCGACTAATTTCATTTATTTAATTTATCCAACCAAAACGGTACGTCATGATGTGTTTTAGCCAAATCCTTACAATTGTAACATAAATATATATATATATATAATTCTCGAAAGAGCAACATCCCATAACAAACCTGTAAGTTTTATTGGTCTACTTTTATAGATGTACAAAATAATTTTAAAAGATTAATTGCCTGCCTTTTCAATTTAAAAAAAAGTGCATTATATCTTAATGTGTCAGATACACACAAAATGACATTGCATTCACCATTAACATACTAGTAATGGATCAACATGATTACTAAAAAAAAAGGAAGAAAATATCTTTCCAAATGTATAGTTTATTGGAATTTTCTGATACTTGGCTGGGATATTGCAGGGAAATATTTTTCCCGAAGTTAGTTGCAGTGCGAAGACGGTTATTTGGTACATCAGATTTAGATCTTCTTCTTATTATTTCGGCACCTGAATGGAATATGGATTTCCCCAAACTCCTTTATTCTCACTTTGCACGGCTCTCCAATACAAAATTCTTGAAGTAATTTGATTACGAGAAAAGACGCAGATGCAACGCTGACGTCACGAAAACGCCTCTAGATATCTGTTTTTAAATACAACCCTGCTCCATCTTACTTCACTCATAATCATAATGATTTTATCATAATAATTTCGAAAGAAATGAAAATAGGATGACCATGTAGATCTTATACAGAAAACAGGATGTAATCAACTTTGACCTTGACCTTTCTCGGTAGAATGACCATTATTAGCTGCTCTATGCATGGCTGACTTTTTTTCTTGCTATTCTCTCCATCGACCACTCCCTCTCATTCTCTCATCTTTCTCTCCTTCTCCTTTTCTCCCTCTCTCTTCCCCCCCCCCCCTTTTCTCTGTCTCTCTCCGTATGTCTCATCCTCCCCCTTTTCTTTCTATCTCACTCTTGCCCTCTCTCTCTCTCTCTTTCTCTCTATCTCTGTATCTCCTGCTCTCACTCTTTTTCTAGAGGTAGATGATCAATTTTTTTATTCGCATTAAATATCACTCAGCGTCTCTAGGGATTCACGCAAAGAACATTTCTCTTGCTTACACGACCGAAAACCCATCTGAAATATACTATATTATTAGCAGAAGTTCAACTTTTCTAAATATAGAAACTCTGACCTTTTTTTTTTTTTTTTTTTTTTTTTATATCGTCTTAAACATTTCTACCTCACCATCACGAACGCATTTCCAAGAATGTTAAATAAAGGCCGAATGTTTGATGATCATGTTGAAGTGATCTCAATTAAGGTTTTTCTCCTACTCTCAGTGAAGCAGGGACTTGCCCCAAAGCAAACAAATCACAATTCCATTCCAAATATACACGTACATTATTTTGGAACCTTGTAAGGAAATGCGTTTCTTCCGGGCTTTTCACCTACTGACGCCAGCAGGGTTCTTGCGATAGAAACTTCTAGATGCAATTGGGAATGGTTGATTATGCAGTGCATATAAGAAGTGGTGTATACTTGGAGTTATTTTGAATAACCAGAATAAAAGTAACAGTCCAGGCAGGAGCAATTGGGAAAGGTTAATTATATGTAGTGCATAAGAATTTGTTTATACTGCGGGGTTTAAAATCATCAAAATGAAGAAGAAGAAAAAAAAAAAAAAACCTGACTCGATCTTGATAAAAGTCACATGCACTGCACACAGAAAAGTGTATATGGGACTAAATACGCACAAGTAACGTGAAAGTTTACTACAAACTTTTCGGCTATTTCTTGTCATTTTTCGAATATGGAGGCATTTGAAGAGCAATCCTTTTAAGGGCACATTATCTTCTGTGATATTATTCCAAACTGGCATAAACGAATGAAAAAGCTCACAAATTATTTTTCACCCTTACCGGAACGTAACTCAATCTTCTCTTTAACTTCGTGAATTTTTATGCAAAGTAATTCAAACGCACTGCCAGGTGCAAAAGGGGCCGATGTCCTTGGCCGTTTTAAATAGCATGCTAAAACTTTTATCATGAGGTACGGGGGAGTCTCCATCTTAAATTTCAAGTCAAACGGAATTAAAGCTCATTTTCAATCACTGGTAAAATCGATGTACTAAAACCAGATACTTTCGCGACATACAATTTTCGCGAATCGTTGATGACAGCCAATTTTGCAGCAGAAACTTTCGCGAATTCCAGCAATTTTATGTTGTCTCAAGTGTGATTTGATTAATTCGCGGCATGAAACTTTCGCGAATCTTGACCACTCGCGAAACTCGCGAAAGTTTCATGCACGCGAAAAATGTATGGTTTTACAGTATTTGGAAACAATAATCATTCGTTCTTAAAGGTAAATTTTTAGTCCTTGTCATGACGGAAAATAAATTCTCACAGAAAAAAACCCCCGAAACTTGCACTGATTGTTCACTACCACATATAAATGATATTCACCAAGCGATTTCGCTAACTGTAACTGTATACCAACTGAGTACGTAGTGATACATTTACACAAAGCGAGCTTTAAAATAGCCCTGACACACGTGTATTTTAACACGCGGTCTCCTATTCGCAACTGAGAGGAAGAACTGCCTCTAACTCCATGAAAAAAAAAATTGTTTGGTTGTTTTTAAAAAGGAGATAATATTTAATAAATTAATCATACATTATTTAACACATGAAAACATTATGTCTCTATAACTTATCAAAATGTTGCTTTTTTGTGTTTTTTTTTTTTTTTTTTTTTGTTGTTGTTGATAACTCAAAATTGTTTTGAGGAAGTTTGACCCTTCTTCATCTTATAGAGTATTCAATTTCATTACCAGTATTCTACTTAATTAAGATATAGATAGCTTTAAAGATAAAATTGAATTTTGAGCATGCGATTACATTGTGAAAGAAACTGCCTTAAGTCAAATGGGAAAGGTTGATCATGTCTACATAAGAATTGGCGTAGACTGTGAGGTTTTGGAATCATCAGAATGATAAGAAACTGACCAAATCTCGCTGAAAAGCTAGCACATGCCCCGCACACATCAAAAAATGGGTATATATGGGACTTCACATACAGTCATGTGGCATGAACGTTCGGCCCGAACACGAACAGCTATTTCTCATCATCATTCGAATATGAGAGCATTTGAAGAGCAATGCTTATATGGGGACATTTCTACTATGATGTTCTTCCAAAACTCACGTATAAGGAATGAGAAAGCTCACAAATTATTTTTCACTTTTCCCAGCACTCACCCTCCTCTTGAAGACGAATTTGCTATGTCTATAAAAGCAGGAACTACCATTACAAAATACACTTACAGAACTTGGCATTTTTCTTCTCAATTCACAAATGGACGGATCAGGCCAGGGACGGATTAACACCGCTATGCGACCTTTTCAGTAAATTTCGCAGAAACTCGGGGGGAGAATATGGAGAAGTTAAGAAGAAGGGAGGAGGGGGTGGAAGGCCTTTGCAAAGGATCTCGCTCAGAGGGTTGTGTTTTCAAAGGTGTCTCGGGGTATTCAAATCTACTCAAGATAGCGTTGAGTGTTGTCTCTTTTCTGTTTCTCTCCTCTTTAATGCGATTACACGGTGAGCGGGGCGTTGTTGATTTATGCAATCACAGCGCTGTTTATTATTGTTGTCCACCTAGCAGCGTCCGGCTTTTCGAACACACACATACGCATTCGCCTGCGGGACCGGTCGGGTACACGGGACAGGCATGGTTGTCCCAAAATGTCAGTTGTTGCAGGACTTTTTTCTCCTGACATCGCCGCGATGCATGATGATAAAAGCATTGATTGAATATGGCTTTAGAAGTTGGGAATCAAGCGGTGTGTTTGGCAGTGTTGGAACAACACGTGTCGCTCAGCCTCGCCTGGTGTGAAAACACATCACGAAAGAGTTTGCGTGACACGGGTCGGCTGGCGACTTAAAAACAGCATTTCTTTGCCCTAATTACCAATGTCGTCGGGCCTTATAAAAACCTATCCTCTTAGGAAATCGAGTTTTATATTCGGTATGGAGGAAGGCCATTTAAGCGCGATGTGATCTTGTTTTGGAGGTTGAAAAGGTATAAAGTGGGAGAGTAAGAGAAGAACGGCAAGGCTGGAGGTTAATTATTGTCGAGAAAGCTGTAGGAAGCCTGAAATAAGTTGGCTTTAAATCCTTTAACGAATATCGTTCTGAAAAGCAAGTGATGGATCAGTGGAAAAAGTCTCCCCAATTAAATATTTTAAAAATATTTTCAGGAAAATTTAATACCTGTGGTTAGCTTAGGATCTCTTCTACCAAATGACACTAAAATGTCTCACAATATTTTATGCTTGGGTGAGCAAAAGCCATTTTTGTGAAATGTGCAAAATCCATTCTTGACAAATGCTTGTTTTTGTTCTGGCTGGTATGAGCCAAGTTAAGAGTCATAAAAAGACTTCGAAATTTCATATTCTAATCAATGAAAGACTGTTTATGAAAGAACAGACTTTTCAATGTATTTCCTGATATTTGCCATCAAAACCATGAAAACTTCATGATTGAGTAAGCAGGCCAGATGAAATTAAAAGACTCAGTAACATTTTGAAAGACTCGGCAAAGTAGTTAATTGCTCACTCAAGCATAAAATGTTGATGGGATGTGTAAGGACATACAGAGAACATAGCCTGTTATTTCATAAATCGTCTTTTATTGATCAGAATTAGGAAGTTTCTAAGCCTTTGCATGTACATGACTCTCAGCTATAGGCTGATACCAGCCAGAGCCAATATCAATTCTTGTCAAGACTGGATTTTGCACCCTTTCACAAATTTGCTTTTGCTTTTTGTGAGATATTTTGTTGTTATTTGATAGAAGAGACCCTAAGCTATCCACAGGTATATGAAAATTTCCTGAACATATTTCGAAACATTTATTCGGGGAGAATTTTTCCAACTGTTAACTTTTTTCTTGAACGCACTGTATAGTAGCGACATAAGAAGGGAGGGAGGGATGGAAATACACAGATAGATAGAGAGAGAAAGAGAGACAGAGAGAGAGAGAAAGAGGAGGAGGATAGCATGACAAGAGATAGATCTAAAACAGGCATGGATAGAGGATGCAGTATAAGAGATAGAGACAGAGAAAAAAAGAGAGAGATTTATATTTATTTTAAAAAGTGTGCAAGATAGAAAGTAATTTAGAGAGAGAAAGGGGAAGATAGCTTCAAGACAATAGATGATGCAGAGAGAGATGGAGAGGGGGGAGAGATGGAGGAAGAGAGGTCTGTCGGAGTGAGGCTTTGCCTGTCCATCTCGCAAGATTATAAAGACGGGCCTCTCCTCTTACATTTTCAAACAATGATCCCCCAATATTGATCCCATTTATTTCAACCAAGGTCAACGACACTTTATTCGAGCCCCCATGCCGATCACGTGACCCCATAACAAGGCGCAAATTGTGTTTATATCGAACTCTGGGGTCTCGAATTACCATTCGATCGTTTGATTATGACAACACGAGACGTCGGGGGCGTTTTGCCTTTCTTGTACTTCCTTCCGACACGTAGGCGACATCGACCAATCATACTACAACATCGACACCACGTGACGTCGATCCAAATTCGATTCTTAAGGTGTCTTTGAAGATATCCTATACGTTGCCCCGAACGGACAAGATTTGGAGGTGGTGTGGAGCCGGTTTGGCGGAGTGACTTGGTATGTGTATTACAAACGACGAAATCATTGATGCAATGCAGTCATAGTGTTAAACGTGGCATATTCCCTTACTTCTCTGAATTACATAAATTATCATGCACATATTCACTTGGTACTCTTTTTTTTTTTTTTTTCGTCTTCTTCGTGGTCTCTAAATATTTCTCTTAATTTCTGTTCTTTGGTATATTCCTTCGTTTCATCCCTTTACCCGGTTTTAGTCAAGCTATCGTGGTAAAGCGCTCTACCATTCAAGGAATTTTTTTCCTACTGGGTTCCCATTTTACTTGACAGTCTTGCCAGTGGACTTTAGATGTAGGATTCGAACCCCGTACATTGAGTTTCATAGTCCGGTGACTTATCCGCTACAATACCCCCCAGATGTATAAAAGAATAACAAAACGAAAGCATTTATGAAATTACATAAGCCTAAAAATATTATATGATTTCTTATTTCTACAAGTTAGTGTTTGGTGTTTGGTGTTTGGAAAACAAAACGTGACATTTGAAATGCGAAATGTTATGGATATTTTCATGACATTTTATATCTAGTTATTTCTCTCCATTCTATATTTCATTCGGGGGTATCCCCGTCCTTTTTGACACACAAAATATCATGTTCATGGTCTAATATGTTCATGGTCTAATATGTTTAAGGTTAGAGATATCAACTCAATATGAACGCCTCTTTCCGGCAAAACTGCTTCTTAAATCAATTATTCCTAACATTGGCTCCATGTCTTTTCGGTTGGCCTAGCTTTAACCGGAGGTTCGAGGACATTTTCTTTCTTTCTTTCTTCCTTTCAAAGAAGAAAAACAATCGATGACTAATTTTACATCCAAATTATTTCAGTATGATAAAAACATTTGGTGTGTGATAAAGGCTTACTTTCGTTCTAGTTCCCATCTTAGTCATAGGTCATCTGTGTTAAGATGCATGGAAGACATTGAATTTAAAGTAATATTGTTAAAGGCTTTCCGGCATATAACTCCGGCGACAATTATTACACCAGTGTTTATTCTATTTCGTCAAGATATACGATGAGGTCGGCAGGGGGAAAGAGAGGGAGCGAGAGAGAGAGACAGAGAGATAGAGTCGGGAAGATAACTAGAGAAACAGGGAGAAAAATAGAGAAATGACAAGTTCACCGAAATAATAGGTCTGACCGTCGAAAGGGTGGGTCTTCTATTTCTGCTATATTGTAAATAAGTCAGGACATGTGAACTTGATTCAAAAAAGACGAAACATCCCCATTCGGCGCATTTTCCTCCATTGTCCATATTTATTATCAACATTATTATTTGGGGGGTGGGAAGGGGGTGCCTCAGGGTCGGTCATTCTGTAAAAAAAGATTATTCACTCAGTAACGCGTGTAGTAACCTGATACTTCATCTGTATTCCCAGGTAAACTCCCGGATGATATTTCTCCCAGGTGTCTAGGGTTGTTTCTCTCCAATGTCCCATGCACCATGCATCCAGGCAAATGGCTATCATGGCTATTGTCCACTACATACACCTCTGACGTCATCAATGTCAAGTTTAATCTAAATGCCTCGTCCGTGTTGAAAGATGCTTATGATGCGAGAATTTGGAGTCTTCCGTTTCATCAGTATAAAACCAAGGTCCGAATTTGACCCGGTTCCGTCTAAGGGGTCACAGAGTTTGTACAGCCTTGTTCACATGTGACACGATAAACCGCCTCAACGCCAAAAAAACAAACAAAAAACAACAACAACAACAACAACAACAACAAACAAACAAAACAAACCCAAATCAAACAAACAAAAAACAGCGCGGCAAAATAAAATGACGCAATCTTAGAGCAGTTCACATTTCTGCATCATGTAACCATGGTAACACACAGATAAGCAGGGATAAGTAAGAACGCAGCGGCTGTAGGAGCCTTTGTGATCGCAGCAATTTTATTCAACATCCTATGAGTTTAATGTAATTGATTTTATTCTTTAAGCATAAGTGGTTTGATGGTTTATTTTACCTGACTGCTAAGAAAGCATGTATATGCTTGTAATTAAGCAACCAGCGGACCAACGCCTCTAAAGCCCCGTTTTAATAGACCGCGTCTGGACGGAGTCGGGACTGATGCCGGGTTAAAAAAGCGGGGCAGCAGGTGATAAAACCACGGGTGGTCCACCCCGGCGCGCCGTCTTAACAGACACTCGCTGAAAACCTATAACCGGGTAGGTTCCCATAGTAACGTATAGAACTGCATGACTTCCTGTCGCGCGCGCGGGAGATTCAAAACGCGGGGAATGTGATATTTCACGAGAATCGAGTTCGAGTCATTGCGCAATGTCGAGCTGTCCGGTCAGAAACTACCTCGAGAGCGGCTTAACAGAACGGCTGTCCGGAATTAGCAGGGGTAGAGTCGTGATTTTACCCTCGTTGGACCTAGTCAAGTTTTGGCAAAAATATACCGGGTAGATTCCGGTCAACACCTCAGTAGGAGCGGCTTAACAGGAAGGGGTAAAGAAATCTAACCCGGTATCACCCGTCGAGGCGTTTTAAAAAGTGTCTGTTAAGACGGGGCTTTAGTCCTCTTCGAGGGACTTGGTAATGAGGATTAATGCCTTACCAAAGGGCACTAGCGCATCCACTTGGTTTCGAACCCGGGTCCTCCAGTTACGAGACTACTGCTCTATACCACTGAGCCATCGCACCTCCAGGTTATATAATTTAAGTATATTTTAGAACGTGAGAAATTTATGACTATGGAAGGAATAATATACCTTGACAGGATAGGATGACCAGTAAATTCTGAGAATTAGCTTATTTTTCAATTGGGTCATTCAATACATATAAAATGTTTTTGTCTTGCCGCAGCAGGTTAAATTTCTTTCCTTTAAATTTCTTTCCTTTAGTTTCGCTTCGTTTCCTTTCGTTTCCTTTCGTTTCCTTTCGTTTTGTTTTGTTTTGTTTTTTGTTCCGTTTTTAGGAGCTTTACCACGCTATGCCTGAACTAGCCTAACGAAGTAGAAAAGAGGGTCGTGTGCGATTAGTTGACAAGCAACAAATTGTGTTTGAATCGACGTGCGGGGATCAGATTTGGCATCCCGTGTTTGCGCGCGGGGTCACGCCATTTTTTGGATACTTTAAGAGGTATACGCGTGTTTTCTGCCCAATGCTTTTACGGTGATGAGAGAGAAGTGTACATGCGGTTGCTTCGTGGTTGCTAAGCAACCAAGTAATCGATGGACCATGTGTAGTAAACAAAACTGGTGGTTATATTGCAACAACAAGAAAATACGATCAACATTGTGCTGCATGAAATTATTATCGACAATGTATGGTACGGATAGAATTCTTCTCTCGTATTTCATCAAAATAATATTTCGCCGCCCCCCCCCCCCCCCCCATAACGCCAATGCCTTTTCAATGTCCGGACCTACGTTAAGCCAAAGTATAAGGCACTGAATCGTGGATCTTTTATCTAAATTAATATCAATGAACATGATTAATGACACTCTCACAATGAAGAGGAGGAGGCCATCTGAAAATCAAATTAATTAGGCTACATTGGGGAAATCATTTCATTATATTAATCATTTTCAGCAAGTTTCGCCATTCGATGACAGTCACTGCCCAATGTTCCGCAGCCGGCTTCCAAATCCCGATGGCTTTATGTTCTGCTTGTCGGAAAATTCGAGTCCCCTCCACGTTATAAGAACGATTTCCGCCCATGGGCCGTTGGATGAAGATTGATGAGGGAGGATTAGATATAGAATATACCTTGGCGTACCTGTGGTTTCATCAACACTTCTTCTAGATGACGCAGATGCCGGCCATGAGTTCACATCTAACCCTGATTTTCTTCATCTTGCGTTAATTGAAGGTCTTGTGAGACGCCATGCAGCTCCGCTAGAAAAGGACAGAAAACCTTGATGACTGAATCGAATATGATTGCAGTCATCATACCGTCCTCCCCTCCAATCCCGCTATTCTCTGTCTCTCTCTCTCTCTCTCTCTTTCTCTATTTCTCCTTTTCTCCTCCTCCATGCACCCTCTCTTTCTTTCTCTACACTCCACCCCCCCCCTCTCTCATTACCATCTCTCCTTTTATATCTCTCTCGGTCTCCCCCCCCCCCCTCTCTCTCTCTCTCTGATTGCTCACTACTCCTCTCTTTCCCCCACTTTCCTACTGTTTTACTGTTTCTTTTATGTGATTCGCTGTTATTATTTCTCAACTAAAATTTTTTAAAGCTACCTTTAAATCTGTCATGGGCACTCAAGATCTTATGATCGTCATCAGGGCTCATCGCAAACGAAGCATGTTGAGAGATTCCATTTAGGCAAGGGGCGCAGTGACCGTCCACCAATAGGGTATATAGGCCGAGGGCAATGGTCTCTTTAAGTGAATGAAATACGAAGGGATGGGTCTCCCTTTTTTCTTCTTCTTACCCCCCCCCCCTCTCTCTCTCTCTCTCTCTCTCTCTCCCACTCTTCATTTTGTAGGATAAATCTCTTTCCATAGTTGAAGTTAGACGGACCGAGGAAGGGTATTCCTTCCTTTCTCTTTCTGTCTGTCTATCTCTCTCTCTCTCTCTCTCTCTCACTCTGTCTGTCTGTCTGTCTCTCTCTCTCACTCACTCTGTCTGTCTGTCTGTCTCTCTCTCTCTCTCTCTCTCACTCTGTCTGTCTGTCTGTCTCTCTCTCTCTCTCTCTCTCTCTCTTCATTTGACAGGATATTGGCCGGTATCGATAAAACCTAGCAAATGCTTTTGCTTAGCCTTTTCTTGAATTCATACTTCTACACAAACAACAACAACAACAACAAAATGGGGACACAATAAAGTAAATTTAAAATTTTCGGACAATTTTTTTTATATTTTTTATTTTTTATTTTTTTTTTGGTAATTGATTCTCAGGTGCCTTTTGGTCGGAAACTTGAAAAAAGGGGGGCACAATTTTTCTTTTGTATAGTGAAGATATGCCACATTGGTTGAAAATAAAAAAGGACCCCCCCCCCCCCCTCTCTCCCCCTCAGTAAATCCACCAGTGATTACAAGTGCCCGTAATCGGATAGATAATGTGATGGGTTCGATGACACGAGGGATAGACCGGGGGATTAGAAAATGTAACCGTTTTAATCCCGAAGGGATATCTAATCTCGGAAACCTGTCCGGTTGAATTCAACCCCGAACTTCCGCATGAATGATTTAGATCGATTTAACTCAACATCCGAGTATATCATCTCCCCATTCTCATTTTCCTTCCGCCCTTTTCCTTTAACTGTTCCTCTCAGTTGCCTGTCCTCTCTCAGCTTCTTCCAGCGGTTTTTTTTTTTTTTTTCATTTTATGCTGCTGTTTCAATAAAGTACCGTAATCTAATGATACAATGCACCTGTAATACTGTATATACGCATCATGAATCCAAATCCAAATCCAAATCACTAATCTTCTGCAGATTGTTGAACCGTTTATCGTGCGGTAAAATGGATTTACAGAAATACAACATGTGGTCTGGCTCATTTGTATCATTTCCAAATAAAGACAAAACTAATACGTCAATGAAATTAACCACAACGTTTCACCGCTTCAGTGGAATTTCTCCCCTTTTCAGACAAACCGAAATGCCAATCTTTTTTCAATTATGTCCTAATGAATCGCTACGACTACATCGCTATCGATACACGATTGACAAATGTACGATAATTCGAAGTTGCCTTGGGGGAAAAAAAAGTTGTTCTCATGTTTTTGAAAATACGCACTTTTGTCTTCTCTCTCGAGTTAACCCTTAGGCGAATGTTGTGGGACTTTATATCGTCCGTTCCTAAAACTGAGAGTGAGTTATCATGTAAGGGAAAAGTAATGTTAATTTAACATTCTTAAAATGAAGCAAATGATACGTGTATATGTACACTCGCGTGGAAATAATTGATACACGTTTCGAAAGAGAATTTTTGCCTGAATGTTATATAAGAAAAAAAAATTGCTGTGATTAGCGGCCTGAATGTTAAGAAAAGAAGCTTGCTGTGATTAGCGGAAGATTATACATGTTGGCACTAAAATTGTTTTGTTTTCCTGGTTATTCATTTTACTGAAAATTCAAACATTTCCATAACACTGACCTGAAAATGTTTAAATTATAATAATTATGGTGTCCATGCAGAAAAGCCCCGATTACTATACAGCGAGGTTTTTGTTCCTTATCTTGAGTTCATAAGGATAATCTAATAGGAAATATTAAAGATTATGCTTTAAGAATATTTTACGCTGATTTTGCAATTGTAGCCTTCATAAATAACTTTAATGGCGATGTTACCATGGCTACCAAACTATGGCAAAGAGAAGCTTATAAATTATGCAACTTCAATACATAATTTTGTATTTGTACTCGTTCTGCTTAAATGTCTTTACACACTTTTTGTAAATCAAACGGTTCTTGGTTCGAGTCCCATCAGCGGCACTAATATCCTTTGGCAAGACATTAATCTACATTTGCCATTCTCAACCCAGGAGTAAAGTAAATGCTTTCAGCGCTTTAAGGCAGCATGGCTAAAGTCAGGGTGATAGAAGTATACTTTTTTGCGGCGCCATAAGCATCCCCTAGGGTAGTCTAGATTCTATCCGTTTTTTATATTTGGTTTATTCCCCTACGCTGCTCTTTCTCTATACTCATATCAATATCCCACACAGAGCGCGACTCTCCACTGATCGCGCGATCCCCAAAATTTCACCCGTCTGCAAGGGTGGAGATCGGTGGGGTAAAGGACCTGTTATCGTGTTAGCGTTTTTTTTTTTTCATAAGTTTTTATTATTTTCTCTCATAAAAGAAAATTGAACATAATTTGAAACATTTCATATAATATAACAACAACAACAACAAAATCTTGACATAAATATAACTGCCAACTGCAATTTCACATTTCAAACGATAATACAAACAAACTTTCTTCTAACATATATTTGCGAACAGAAATAAATATTTCATAAAGAATAAGATTCACATATTTAAGTTACCCATTTCGTTACAAACAATTTTCAACAAAAAAAAAAAAATCTTTTTCAATTTCCTTCTGAGAGAAAGAATTAAATTAAGAGAAGAAAAAAAAAGAGGATAGAAAGAAGATAAGAATAAAGAAAGAGAGAGAAAAAAAGATTAGAGAACATACACCATCACGCCCCCCCCCCACATCCCACAACACAAAGAACAACCACAAACGAACAAACAGATAAAACAAAGAGAAGGAAGACACACAAAAAACAAAACAAAACAAAACAAAACAAAAACGAAACAAAACAAAACGAAAACAAAACAAAAACTAACAAAAAAAACAAAACAAAACAAAACAAACAAACAAACAAAAAAAAAAAACAAACAAAAAAAAAAAAGGGAACGGTCACACCAACAGCACAGAGACATAAACGAACAAAGGGGGAGAAAAGAGAAAGGAAAGAAAGGGGGTAGGGCAGAGGGTCCAGAAGCTATGCCTCTATCATTGTGAGAAACTAAAGTCATCACCGAAGCGCGAAGCCACACCCGCCCAGTCGTCAAGGTTGCCAGCTCCAAACAATTTGAGCTAAACAATGGCGCGGCGATCACAACAGGGCCAAACACTAAATTTGCCCTGCTTTAGCCTGCCGCTTGAATGGTTTCACGGCGAACCTCACGCACAGGCTCTGTTGTCTGGAACCAGCACCCCGGACGACGAGCGAATGAGGGTGTAATGGGATCGCGATCACGCGATACACGGAGACAGTCCAGGCAGTGGACTACCCCTAGGGTGGATTTTGGGCGCAATATAAATGTATATAACTTTAATTGTTGTAGACTTATTTCCTTCTGGGCTGTGGGAATATACTCGTCACTGCTGTCTTGGTCTTTAATTACAGTTAGACCGCAGATCGTATTCAAATGAGAGAATTTTTTTCTTCTTCTTCTTCTAGTGCTTGAGATGACACACTCTTCCTGCATCTGTGACACATTCTTTGATTTCCATCTGTCTAATTTTGCTCCCTTTACTTACCGGTTGAGAATAATATTGTATGGTTTCTAAAATTGCTTTCATTACGTTTCCCTTTACCTCTCAATGAAAGGACTGATGACAATGATCAACAGGAAAAAGACACCAACCTTGGAATGCAAAGACAGCTGAGATGAAAACGTGGCGGATGAGAGCTGAACAAATTGTTGTGTGGGCCGGTGCGTGAGTGTGGATGTTTGTGCGAGGGGGGCGGGGGGGGGGGGGGGGCGGGGGAGTTCTCCAACGGCAAAAAGGTCAGGCTATTGCGTGCTCGCTGGAGGCCAATATTACGATTCAAATTGACAGCAAAAAAAGAGAGATGCATTGAAAGTTTTTTTTTTAATACAAAACGAGTTTGACTCATTACGTACACAGCCATTTCTACAAGAAAAATGAAACAGATAATGAGCTGAATATGTATATATATAAGTTTTCGCAGTTGTGTACAATACCTCAAATGATTTTGTACAAGCGCACCAATTAGCAATGCAGATGGGTGATGTATATTCAGTTTATTGTCCAAAGAAATGTTCAAGAAGGCCTATTAGTCTGGTTCACTATGTAAGAAAATGGGCTTTCGTTCAAAATTTTTGGAGATTAGCAAAACTATACATTTTCATAATCGTTAGAACATGGGAAATTCAAAAATTGATGTTGGCATTTGCACAAATCACCGGCACAGCGGCCATTTTGGATTTTCAAAATGGCCGCTATGTGTAACTCGTATTGAACAAATTTGAAGATATTTTTTAAACAGAACCTCATCTTACCATGTATTTATCATCATATTAAAGGACATTAAATTTTCTACAACATGATACCACATTTAATGGGTTTGGTGATGATTTGCGATACAATTCTTGGCCAAGAATGTGCTTGTTTACATAATTATTTACAAATATGAATTTCTTCAAAATACGTTTTTCTCATTATTTCAAAAGTTATTTTTACAAATTAGTTCAAACTTTTCAGAAAACTTTCCATATGTACGGTTAATATCATATAAAAATTACAAGTTCAGTGCTTCTCAAACAAAAAAATTATAGCGCTCTGAAGTTGACACTTTGATATTAGCTAAAGTAGAGAATCAATAACAAATGTGGTTACTAAGTGCTGCCTTCTCCCTGACAATGGTAACATTGGGAGACGTGCAATGGATTATTTCGGTAGTACATGCTATTGTCATGCAGATGAATATTTTAATAGGAAGTGGGATATCAGATGATTCAGCACGATCATATTTTAGTGACAATTGTTTATTAGTTCCCGTTGCCATGGTTGCTATGATACAAATGCGCCTAATAACCGATGCTGTGTGTTGAGAAATCAATAAGGCTAATTGTCCAATAATATATATGAGGAAACCTGGTTGCAAGTGATAATCATGATTCACACTCCGAGACACGTATATACTAGATTATAGGGTACAGAACTTGCACCCCATACATGTCCATGCCTTCCCCTCCCCCTTTCTGTTTTTAAAACGGGACAAATTGGTACAAAGTAATATTCATAAAGTACTTTGCATAATGGTAAGAAAATCAGTGAGCCTTGACAAATCTTTTAAAATATCATGGTTAATGGAAAAAATATCTGCCAATGCCTTATCCTTCTTCCCGTCCCCTTCCCCTCTATAAAGTTTAACTTAAAACAATACCTACAAGTATTATTGGTACAAGGAAGCAATTCAGGCCATCAGTGAAATAACATGGGACCTGTATTCACGTGATAGACAATATTTACACTCTAAAACATGTAGATACTTTTTTTGTTTTAAGTACTTGGTGGTGGGGTTCAAAATTTGATACCAAACAGTCTGTAACATCAATACAAGTCTGGTTGACCCCCAAAATTGGGTTACTTCGAACATTTCCAAGCACTTTCAGTATTAAAACAAGCATAGTCTTACGAGGTGGGGAGGGGTGGGGGCTAGGGGCTGAAAGTAAAGTTTACATTCGGGCAAGAGGCGTCAGCCCCCCCCCCCCCCCCCCCCCCCCCCGCTCAGTTGTAGACAAAGTTCATCGGTTGGTCTCAATCAGCGCAATTCACGCCTCTCTAAATTTTGACTTTCTTCATTTCAGCATTGCAAAAATCTTTTGCCACGAAAGATCCTTCTAAACTTAGGTGACGTTTTGAAACTGTTTCTGTTTTGAGTAAAAAGTGGTTTAACACAATATTTCTTGCTACCACTATTTATCTTATTTCTAAAAAAAATTGTCTTATATCAGCTTTACTATTTACCTCAAATAGCAGAACTGAAACCCCCCGCCCCCCCAAAAAAAAAACCAAACAAACAAACAAAACAAAACAAAACAAAACAAAACAAAACAAAAAATGTGACCTTTCGATATTTCTTCTCTGTTTTTGTACAAAGTGGTTAAAACGCAATATTTCTTATTCTATTTGTATATCTTTATTTCTCCTTATTTATGTTTTTAAGCTTTACTATTTACCTTAAAAAGCAGAACTGAAAGTGAATAAAGTTGAAAAACAATATGGCATGTAGAAAATGAGCATTTTAAAGGCAGTGAGCCATCTGTGCTGTCATGGCGTGATCCTACATGTATACAATTAACAATGTAATAGATTAGCCTAATTGGAGTACCCTAAAACGTCTTTGGGCCAAGTAAAGTATGTAATAATTTGTTGTACTGTAAAATACATTTATTTAGTTTGCACATGCTGGTCGACATATTAGGACAGGAACTATCTCTAACAATACAGCTAAAGAACTGCACTTGGTATTTAATTCAGGGGGTGGGGGGGGGGGGGGATTGACCAGTGATTATAGTCGATGGGAAAGTTCGTAGACTGAAAAACAAAAGTCGTTATAAGTGACTTTATTTCATGTGTATTCAATTGTATTTCAACCATATCTATTTATTCATTTATTTATTCACAATATTTAATCAGGAAACCCAGTCAACAAATGCTGCTCTCCCTTGGGGTCCTGTACAAAATAAAGATAAAATGCGAGAATCATACATGTGAAGTTAATACATATCAATTATCAGTATGTGTAATAAACAAATTAAAAACATCAGCAATGAAATAATACGTGTTTGCTAAAATTACAAACGCATTTCTTGCTTTATAGGTCTGTAATTAGAGGATCTTTTTTCTAAATCAATATTCAGATAGAAAAAGGATAATAAAAGAAAAAGGAATTACAAATGATCTACAAAGAAATAAAATCAAATTGCTGTTTTTCATTCAAATTATACAAAATATAGTTTCTTCTCTTGAAGAGAAGAAAATTAGAAACCAAAATATAGCATGACTGTACATGTATAATTTTTCTAAACTTGGTGTCAAAATATGTGCAAGACTTCAAGGACAAAAGCCAGAACGTGGCACAGTTTCAGTTTACAGAAGCAATGAAATTTGTCTGAGGGCCCCTAGCCGCCCCAAAGGCTTGAAGTGAAGGAAGACTCAAGATTATAAGTTTGTGATAGCACCAAATATTTTCCAAGATGGAAGCCACATGAAGCGTTGAGATGGAAGTCTAATGACGTCACCAATGTTTTTCCTGACCCTGGAAACAGTATTAGAATATTCCAATAAGTTTCTAGATTGCCTTGAAGCAGAGATAGGACAATATAATATATCATGGCGGCCAATTTGAAAATCCCAAATGGCCGCCATATGCGATAAAGCGTTAGGAGTAGAAGTCTAGTAATGTCACAGATTGTTTTCTCGAACCAAGAAAAGTAGGATTAGCATATTTCATTCAGTTTATACGTTAGAAAGAAGCCGACGTAGGGAAACAAATGTATTTGTGGCGGCCACTTTGAAAATTAAATGGCCACCATGTCCAATGTAGCGTTGAGATTGGAAGTTTAATTATGTCACTAATCGTTTTCCTGACCCAGGAAACAAAGTAATAGCATTCTTTTAAGTTGCTATTGGTTGACTGGAATATATGTATATATCATATATATATATATATATACCGGTATATATATATATATATATATATATATATATATATATATATATATATATAATTATTATTATTATTGTTATTTATTCGACCATTCATAAAAAATAAGCACAGGTACAATACATCAAGGCAAGAGACAAGTACATAATAAGAATGCGAAAGATCATATAAAAGGACATGTAAAAGGATTGGGAACAACAAGTGGGTCAGGGTGCGCAAAAGTGAAGTACAACACTGTATATATATATGTGTGTGTGTGTGTCTGTGTGTGTGTGTGCCATTATCAAAATACAAAATGGCCGCCGTGTGCGATGACGCATTAAGGTTAGAAGTCTAATTATGTCACCAATTGTTTTATCGACCAAGAAAATGGAGGATTAAAATATTTTTGCTAAGTTCCTAGGTTGACCGGAAGCAGAGATAAGGCAACTTATATATTACACGTCTGCCATTTTGAAAATCCAAAATGGCCTCCATATGCGAGGAAGCGTTAGAAGAAGATGTCTAGCGATGTCATTTGTTTTCTGCACCCATAAATAGTAGGATTGGCACATTTCATTACGTTTATACCTTTAAAAGAAGCCGAGATAAGGCAAATTATGTATTTTATGGCGGCCATTTTGAAAATCCAAAATGGTCACCATGCCGGTGTTTGTGCAAATGCCAACATCAATTTTTCGTTTATCCATGCTCTAACCATTCCGAAAATATATAGTTTTGCTAATCTCAAAAAATTTTGAACAAAATATACATAGTGAACCTGACTAGAAAGCAACCCTTGGCATTATTTCTTTGTTTTAGCAAATATCAAAGTGTTGATTTTAGAGTACTATAACTTTTTTGTTAGATAAGCAATGAACTTGTAATTTTCAGATGATATTGACCCTATGTATGGATGCTTTTCTGTAAAGTTGGAAGTCATTAATGAAATTGACTTTTGAAATATGAGGAAATATGTATTTTGAAGCAATTCATATTTTTGAAAAAAATGATAAAAATCACATTTTCGGCCCAAAATTGTTATACAAATCATCACCAAACCCAGCGAATGTGGTGTCATGTCGTAGAGAATTTAACGCCCTTTGATATGCTACCACAAACATGATAGAACGAGGTTCTCTTCCAAAAATATCTTCAAAAGTGTTCAATACTAGTTATATATGGTGGCCATTTTGAAAATCCAAAATGGCTGCTCGGTCAGGATTTTGTGCAAATGCCAACATCAATTTTCGGATTCCCCATGTTCTACCGATTCCAAAAATGTATAGTTTTGCTAATCTCCAAATATTTTGAACAAAAATACATAGTGAACCTGACTATATCCTCAGTTGATGAGAATAGGACATTACAAAAAGAAATAAAAATTGTAAAATTTCCAAACCAAACGAGTTTTCTTTGGTGATGTCTGTGCTAAGAAGGTGAAATTTACAAACTTTTTTCTTTATCTACTGACTTTTGTATGTACTTTAACTTTTTATCACAGTGATATTTTATTTTCGTTATTATTATTTTTTTTAATTGATTAATTATTTTTTACATTTTCTTTTTATTTATTTATTTATTTATCTATTGTATTTATTTATTTATATTTATTCTTTTTTTTTGGGGGGGGAGCATTTTTTGCCTACCTTCAATGAAATATAGACAAAGCAAGCGAAAGTTTGACTAGGAATGTGGTAAGTTATATTGTAACACATGGTATATCATTTTTGTATGATTGTCTTATTACACAAGATTTATTTCAGTCCTTTCAGCTCTTAGTTCACTTCTAAAGATGTACAATATATACATTATATATTCTATATAAAATAATTAGTTTGTGTAAACTCCAAAGTCTCTAAACCATGCACTTGAACTTGATTGCTGCCTGTCATCTTCATCAAAATTTTCCCAAAAAAATTCAGTCCTTCTAAGGAAGGGTCTTGAAAAAGCGGAGTGCATCTAATGGAGACACCATGTGCATACCTGCGAATTACACCTGCCGTAATGACAGTTATTTTTAGGCATTCTTTGATAGAGAAGGTCTTTCACCTTGTAATAGTGATGTAAGACGATAGGGCAATATCCATCATAGGATGGAGCCGGCATACGCGCAATCTTCTTCTTCTTCTTCTTCTTCTTCTTCTTCTTCTTCTTCTTCTTCTTCTTCTTCTTCTTCTTCTTCTTCTTCTTCTTCTTCTTCTTCTTCTTCTTCTTCTTCTTCTTCTTCTTCTTCTTCTTCTTCTTCTTCTTCTTCTTCTTCTTCTTCTTCTTCTTCTTCTTCTTCTTCTTCTTCTTCTTCTTCTTCTTCTTCTTCTTCTTCTTCTTCTTCTTCTTCTTCTTCCTCTCTTCTTCTCCTCCTTCTTCTTCTTCTCTTCTTCTTCTTCTTCTTCTTCTTCTTCTTCTTCTTCTTCCTCTTTTCTTCTTTTTCTCCTTCCTTTTCTCTTTTTTGTCTTCTTCTTTTACTTTTCTTCTGCTTCTTCTTCGTCTTCTTCTTTTTCTTCTTCTTCGTCTTCTTCTTTTTCTTCTTTCCCTCCTCCTTCTTCTTCTTCAGAATCTCCTCCTCCTTCTCACCTCCTTTTTCTTCTTCTGCTTCTTCTTTTCTTCTTCTTTTTCTTCTTCCTTTTCTCTTGTTGTCTTCTTTTTATTCCTTCTCCACCTTTTCTTCTTCCTCTTCGCTGTAGGAATACAAAAATTATCATCTGGTCTTTCTCGAATTGTCTAAAGATCCAGCATCAAAAAAACAACTGCTTAAAATATGTCTCTGTCATTTGCTCTTGCCCCTGTACACCCCCCCCCCCCCTCTTGAGGACTACCCCCTTATCACCATATGGATACGCCACCAATACATCAAAGAAATTGACTTTGTTCATGATTGCAGCCTGCCTTCATCATCATCATCATCATCATCATTACGTCTCTCTAAAGTTCCAGAGCTTCAGAGAGAAAACCTGGCAAGACCTACACCTGAAGTAGGTGCGTGCTGCTTTTTGTAATTACTTTTCCAGGTGCAAATCCATTCAGCCGAAATGCTTCAGGATCAAACAGACCGCCCACGTATGCTTATGGTATGCAATAAGGAAAGAGATGTCTTGTTTGTGTAGCAAAAACAGACTTTCAAAGACAGAAGAAATCTCTGAGGGTTACAGCCTTGGTGATTAAAAACATAAATGACATCACTTGTAACATGGTAAAACCAGACACTTTGGCTGGCAAGAAACTTTTGCGAATTTTGCCAGTTTCCAGAAGCGCATAAGTTTCCTGTTACGATGACATTTTTCTTTTGCATACTGCACCATTTTGTTTATTATCTTTTGTTGTTGTTGTTGTTGTTTCTTTTTTTTTTCTCCCTCTCTTTTTCAAATCCGTATCTGAATTTTGTTTTCATTCTGTTTTGATTCTATTGATAAATTATATACATTATATTACTTTAAAACAAACGGGGGAAAACGTTGAAATTTGCCATTCGCAAAAGAATCTTTCCATGAAAACGGCCGTTGTTAACGATTTGAGACAATTTCATGTCCCACACATATCTGAAAGGTCTTGAATTGATGATATTCATGTCATTTGAATGTTATATTAATATTATTATGACTACACAAAGTTAATACCAAAATGGCGCCTTCGTGAAAAGATAGCGCAGCCGCATGGTACGTCGTTCCCAAGTATGGGTACGGTGACACTGAACGTTTAGCGGTCCTACATCCTGACATATTCTTTCATACAGAGTAAAAAGCGGCTCAGATCAAACCTCCCGACAGTTTAAAGGCAAATGGTTTCCAACTTAGTAGCAAATCAGCAAGGAAAATAAAGTCTGCTTGATGATCATGCTAATAGCTTTAAATTTCTAGGAACCGCATATCCCGAGCATTCTTTCAACTTTGAACAGATGAGATTGTATACTGCTCCCCAAGTTATCCATTTCCGAACAGTTATCGTTATGGAGCGCAGTATTGGCCAAATTCTATACTTCTTGGAAATGAGGAATGTTGGAAATGTTTGCATTCGCCTGTCGCATCGCCGTTAGATTACATCTGTAAACAAAGCTTACGTACCTGTCATAGAAAATGAATGAAATATGAATTGGATTCACTATCAGGGGACAACCGAAATTTCTTGACAATTTATAAATATTCTATGTCTGTTCCAGGAGGAACTGCCGCGATATTCAGTCTGCTTGATCAATTTATATATACATGAATTCATCCGCGAGAGCCTGTGTTTTGATAAATCAAACCTTTTACTTTTTCATCGAAGCTGTCGTGTTTTTGTTTGTTTTTTTCAGTCAGCGCAACTCATTTCCAATGATTAAATGCAGCTTTACAAAATGTTCTCTGTTAGAAATCACATTTAAACAATTCAATTCAATTGGGAATCGTTGTATTCGTTAAAGTGATACATGTCAGCATTAAAAATATATTTCATATTTTCATTTCTAGGAGTAATACAAGTCAACTTTGAAAATACATCAGTATTTTTATTTCTAGGAACACATTAAGCATTCTTAAAGATTCAAACGATAAAGTTCAAAGATTTTTGTTGAAGTTTCCTCATAAAATGTGCGCTTGCACTTTGCAGAAATGCAAAGAACATCAAGTGCACCTGCATTGTTTTTGTCTGACTGTTATGTTGTTTTTGTTTGTGTTTTTGTCATAAAGCTTATAGTCTGCAGGCACCTACTCTGTTTTGACACTCATTAGCACAATTCTATCAAGTCTTGAGCCTCGCCGAACTTTGTCAGTCTCTGACTGTAGTATAGCTACCTTCAGTGGCGGATCCAGGATTTCTTGAGGGAGGGGGCTCAATATTCACCAAATTTTCTGACAAGCAAAAAAAAAAAAAAAAAAAAAAGGTCCTCAGCATTTTTGGGCCCCTTTTTAACTTAAAAAATCTCTGACAAGCAAAAAAAAAAAAAAAAGAAAAGAAAGAAAAAAAAAAAGGTCCTCAGCATTTTTAGGGCCCTTTTTTGGTCCCAGGGGAGGGGGCCCGGGCCCCCCCCCCTGGATCCGCCACTGGCTACCTTACAAGATCTAAGGAGTAGTCTCACATTTTAGACGCGTCACGAGTTATGACGTAATAGGATTCGTGCCAGCGAACTCTATACTACCACGCAGTGCTTTTACCAAAGCCTCAATTCCTACATCCGAGCTGAAGTCATTTAGAGGTTGGGAACTGAGAAAAAACAAACAAACAAACAAAGACAGACAAAATCATAGAGAAAAGAAGAGAAGAAACAGCTACACAGACAAAAGGGAGTTTGTCATTAAAAACACCTACTCACTTATTTCCAAAGGTCAATGACTCAGTGCATGTTCTCATTATACTTTCATTTTGTCCTTTTAATACAGAAATAAGTAGAGATGTGACAACACGAAGATTTTAAATGGGCTTATATCCCTGAAGCTAAGAAACAAACACGTGATATTTTTTTCTTTCGTTCCCAGGAGGTAATTAATGCTCTCGTCAAACTTTACTTATATGGATTATCACTGTGAATTCACCTGAAATAATGCTAGTCGATTTCACTGTTCATTCGGGAAATCATATTTATGATGTCATTATGCAGTGCAATGAACTTCTGGATTTGACCCCCTAGGAGAGTCTGAAAGCCCAGAAGTTGAAGGGAAGATATCTCTGGTGATGAAAGATTAAATATTCAAGATTATTTCGCATCTCTTTATAAAAAAAGGCATGATGAAATATACGTTTGACAAGAGACAGGGAATAAAACAACCCGTTGGATTAAACAGAATGAATATGATAACAGCATTATTTTGTTGATAATAGAGTTGGATATCCAGAGGATATGAGAGATTAGCAAGAGGCAATTAGCCTGTCAAGCTGATCCCATTATACTGCTTATGCATCATTATTTCATTGAATATTTAGTGCATGATATTTCATTGAATATTATAGTTTAAAAAGAGTGAGCTTTCTTGTAAACCTTAAATTGTCATCATACATTATTATTCAATTGAGTATTTAGTACATGATAATTACATAGAGTGAGCTTCTTGCAAACCTTAAATTGTCATCTACCTTTCGTCTTTCATGGAATTTAGATGGGCTTATCGATAAACCAAAATATTAAAGGGAAGCTTGAGTTCTGGAAAATGTAAAATATAATTTGTGAGCTTTCTCATTCTTTTTATGTTATTTTGGAAGATTATCATAGTAGATATGTCCCCTGAAAAGGATTGCTCTTCAAATACTCTAACATTGAAAATAGGACAAGAAACAGCTGATATGTTCGGGCCGAACAGAAAATTTGTGTATAGTCCCATGCATATAAACATTTCTGTGTGCAGTGCATGTGACTCTCAGCAGGATTGAGTCAATTTCTGATCATTTTGGTGATTCCAAAACCTTACAGCATACACCAATTCTCATGCGCTATATAATCAACCTTATCCAATTGCTTTGAAACAGTTTCTTTCACAATTCAATCTCATGACAAGAACTTTATCTTTCAAAACCAACGAAAATTACTAAAAATTACATTAGCTAATATGCAAAAACTCACATTGCATTTCAGGACACATCATATATTCATATTGCCCATTTTATCGGAACTACGAGATCGATTTAGTTATCTTTTATTGCTTATTACCTCAATATCACAAACTTACTGCCAAGTCGTCTGGAAGATATCATTTGTATGTGTAGACTTGACCATTAAGTTTCGTTTAATCCTGTGAAAATCAATTTTCCTTCATCATCAAAACTCCAGATTACCACTAAATCTTACCGACGATTTTCGAGCATTTGATCTAAACGATCCAAAAACAGAGATAGAAGAATAAAATCACAACTTTCTCTTATCCTCAGATAATTACTTCATAATTGAATCGTGATGGTACTCAGTGCAGACAAAAAAATAGTTTCTACACTTCACGGTGTCCATGGTTATAGCCGAGCTGCCAAAGTAACTAGCGCTCAAGCATGATCAGGTATCTATTTACACCTGGGTGGAGAGTGGCAAATGTAGATTAATGTCTTGCCAAAGGACGTCAATGTCGGGCTGGGATTCGAACCCTGTACCCTGTGATCTACAGTCCGGTGACTTATCCATTTATGCACTAGACCACGACACTTCTACTTGTGCATTCATATCCACATTTTCAGTCATAGCAGCTAATGATAATACAGACATGAATGCATGAAGATATAGACTGTTTTTTGCATCCGTATCCATTCATTCATAATAAAAGACGACAATGGCTTGTGCAAGGTTCATTATATTTTTAGAATTCAAAATAGTTTAGAATGTCATTATACAGTGGTTCATTCATTTGACATTTACAGGATGAGGGCTCATTTCCCAGTCCGGCTCTAATTTCCTAGGGCAAGACCTTACTCGACATTAGCCTCTCTCGTCCCGGGCATGCTTCGTAAAAAAGATAAGATATACTTGGCAAGGTACCTGGCAGGATAAATACATCCATAGCAGCTCTTAGCAGCAGTACTATTATCTTGGGAAACAATATCGAAACCTGTCATACGTTACGCGCGTGAGCGATAATGAAGATACATTTATTTCATAGCACGATTAGGTAACAACGAAAGTTCAATATATCATTTCGTAATCTCTGTGTCTCATATTATTATAGAGTATCATATAATTTCGATTTAAAAGGTGTTTAAGTCCTAGTGGAATTACTTAATATATATCACTGTAATATTATTAGAACTCAAGGCTTTAACTTTTCATTGTCACTTTTAATCCATCTTATAGGACAGGGAGGTACTCTTCCAAGCGCTACACTGGTTGAGATTCTTTTCTTGCTCTCTCCGCCTCTCTCTCTCTCTCCCTCCTAACATATACCTTTCTCTCTCACTCGCGCTCTCTCTCCCTCCCTCCCTCCCTCCCTCTCTCTTTCTCTCTCTCTCTCCCTATCTTTCTTTTGTTCTCTTCATCGCTCGTTTTTAAATATATGTTGGTTTGTACATATATTATGGAAATCAGGCGTATCGAACACAAGCACTTATATATTCATGAAATTGTATGCCTTCCTCCTGAATAAAATCTTTGACAAATACTTTCATTCTCTCTGTGTATCTCCCTCATTCTTTATTTCCTCTGTTACATTTTTATATTGGTATACATCTTCTGATTTTCTCTTTCCTTTTCAAACATGTAATATATCTCGCCACCTTCCCCCTTTCGTTTCTATGATGTCATGCACAAGTCGCTGGCAGGCCTACTTACAGATATTTTGTTCTCACTTTTTTTCCTACTAAGACCAAGGAGTTATCACAGAACTCCTTGCTTAGACATTGCACAGGTGGAATTGAAGCCTACAAGCCGAGATACTTTGACTTTCTGAAAAGAAAAAAGAACGCGAAGAGCTCCGGAGGGATACACTTAATCGTATTAAATTGCCTGGCTAGAATTCCTCCCGGATTACAATGCATTCTTCGGGTTGCGAGAAGACATAGATCATTTTTCTAATTGCCATTATCGCTTTGTTCAGTAACGAAAAGCATAAACATGCAATCAGTCAAATTCGCCGTAGAAGAAAATGTAAATCTATCACCCGTAGGGCCTTTCTCTCCTTTCTCTCTGTCGTCTTCTTTTTCCTTCCTTCAATTTGTTTTTTGTCTTCAAGAATAATATTTTTCTGTTGAAAATGAATACTACTTCTATAGGAGAGGGGGTGGGGTAGATTTTGTGTTTATTTCGTATGCGTGCGATTGTCCCCAAAGGTGACGCAGCTTTTCAACGTGGGGTATCCTTTCATGCTTTTTGCTTGGATGAAAATAAAGCAGTATACTTTTAAAGCTATACCTAGATTAAAACGCTCACAATGGTACAAGCCGACATTTTGTGAGATTTTATCGACGTTTAGATCTTATCAATCTTTTTTCTTGGGGGGGGGGGGGGTCACCTTAAAAAAAAATTTTTTATACCTCCAGTCAATTATAATTATGAGTATCATAGTCACGATAATTGGGGATCAACGTGTATTCATTTCACATCAAAGATACGAGATATGCATGTACACAGTTTACAAATTCTAATTTCTATATATTACGTCTGCTGAGAGTCAGAATGGTCTTAAATCTATTAGATTTCTCTGGTAAAAGTTTAGGATCTTACGCTTTCCGTACTCTCAGCAGGCAATTTTATGACCACGTAACTAATAATTATTCATACATCTTCATTAATGTTCTTTTTGTGTAGTGGTATATTAAACGTATCATGTTCCCTTTTTATCATCTTATCTTTATTGCGTTTTGCTAAAAAAAAAAATTATCGGTACAACAGTACCAGCTTTTAAACTTCATGACTTGTTATCTTTATAAACCAGTTCAATTCCCCCCCCCCCTTCTCTGTCTGTTTGTCTGCCCTCTCTCCTTCTATCTCTGTCTCTCTGTCTCTTTCTCTTGTTCTCTCTTATTTTCTATCTCCTCCTCTCTCTTTCTCTCTTTCTCTCATTCTCTTCGTATGCTCTTCCTCTCTGTTTTTCTTTCTCTCTCTCTCTCTCTCTCTCTCTGTCTCTCTCTCCCCTCCCCCTCTCTCTCTCTTTCTTTCTCTGTCTCCCATCCCATTCTCCGCCATCGTCATTATATCTTTGTGGATAGTAGGTCATTTGGCAAGTAATAGGACATAGCAGATTCATTTATCTCTCTCTCTCTCTCTCTCTCTCTCTTTCTCTCGTTCTCTCTTATTTTCTATCTCCTCCTCTCTCTTTCTCTCTTTCTCTCATTCTCTTCGTATGCTCTTCCTCTCTGTCTTTCATTCTCTCTCTCTCTCTTCCTCTCTCTGTCTCTCCCGAACTCCCCCCCCCCCTCTCTCTCTCTCTCTGTCTCCCATCCCATTCTCCGCCATCGTCATTATATCTTTGTGGATAGTAGGTCATTTGGCAAGTAATATGACATAGCAGATTCATTTATCTCTCTCTCTCTCTCTCTCTCTCTCTCTCTTACTCTCGTTCTCTCTTATTTTCTATCTCCTCCTCTCTCTTTCTCTCTTTCTCTCATTCTCTTCGTATGCTCTTCCTCTCTGTCTTTCATTCTCTCTCTCTCTCTCTCATTCTCTCTCTGTCTCTCCCAATCTCCCCTCCCCCCTCTCTCTCTTTCTTTCTCTGTCTCCCATCCCATTCTCCGCCATCGTCATTATATCTTTGTGGATAGTAGGTCATTTGGCAAGTAATATGACATAGCAGATTCATTTATCTCTCTCTCTCTCTCTCTTTCTCTCGTTCTCTCTTATTTTCTATCTCCTCCTCTCTCTTTCTCTCTTTCTCTCATTCTCTTCGTATGCTCTTCCTCTCTGTCTTTCATTCTCTCTCTCTCTCTTCCTCTCTCTGTCTCTCCCGAACTCCCCCCCCCCCTCTCTCTCTCTCTCTCTGTCTCCCATCCCATTCTCCGCCATCGTCATTATATCTTTGTGGATAGTAGGTCATTTGGCAAGTAATATGACATAGCAGATTCATTTATCTCTCTCTCTCTCTCTCTCTCTCTCTTACTCTCGTTCTCTCTTATTTTCTATCTCCTCCTCTCTCTTTCTCTCTTTCTCTCATTCTCTTCGTATGCTCTTCCTCTCTGTCTTTCATTCTCTCTCTCTCTCTTCCTCTCTCTGTCTCTCCCAATCTCCCCCCCCCCCCCTCTCTCTCTCTCTCTCTCTCTGTCTCCCATCCCATTCTCCGCCATCGTCATTATATCTTTGTGGATAGTAGGTCATTTGGCAAGTAATATAATATAGCAGATTCATTTATCTCTCTCTCTCTCTCGCTTTTCCAATTTATTAAGGGGGCCATCTTCATCTATTTAGAAGGTTGGAAAAAGAAAAGGACAGCTCTGACCTAATTTTCAAATGTACTAGCCTTATATAAGGAAAGGACCTCTGATGATATACTATTTACTCAGGAAAAAAACAACGTGAAATGAGTAAGACAGGTCTACAATCGAATTGGAAATGGAAAACGTGCTTTCTTGCTTTAACTGTCTTTAACAGCAGAGGTGAAATTTAATCAAGTAACTGCCTCTTTTGATACGTTTACCCATGATTAATTCGGTGATGAGAAGAGGCCTGACTTCCGAGGAGCACGGCAAACATGTTTACGCTCTAATCATGACCAAAATGAAACACGGGTTGAATCTGGGTCATTGCCACTTCGCGAATGTTACATAAAATTCAGTTCTAAGTTCTCCATCACTTGGTTATGTATAATTCATTCAACTAATCATTCGTCAAAGGGTTGTGATAGAAAATCAACATTTTGCGTAGGGGGTATTCAATTCAAGGGACATATTCTAATGGGCACTTAACGTCATGGGGGGGGGGTGGGGCGCACAGTTCTTTTTAGTAATTACACAAGTAATTTCGCAAGTAATTACACAAGTAATTTCGCCTTTACAGGCAACGAATCCTGCAATATATAAATCCCTTGATGGCTTTACATCCAATACATGTTTTATTGTTATAAACTTGAATTGGTTGAAGATGAAAAAGATAAACAACATACATTTCGTTTGCTTTTTCTTTCATAAGGTATTATGAATACATACAACGAAGGGCTCAACTCCAAGAAAACAGTTTAAGAGTAATACGAAGAAAAAAAAATATTTTGACAAGTTTAAGAGACGCACTGTTTTCATCTTTACATAGAACATTTAAATACATGAACATGAATTATAATATATGAATATGAAAACATTCTGTCTCGTAAGTTATCAAAATACTTTTTTCTTCTTCTTCTTGATAAGTAAAAAAGAAAATATTTTGATGGAGTTGGGCCCTTTCTTTCTCACATGTATGCATATGAAATCAAAGTGTTATGAAAGGATTCTAAGCTATGATCATCATGATGATCGCAAGCACCCTCAGATATAGAAAAGGACAATGCCATAAAGTTAGAGGGCTCTTTGCCCTTTCGTTTGAAGGGTTCGCACTTAAGATGGAGTTGAATGCGGCTCCGCTGGAAGCTATCCCCCTTGTTGAAGATGCTGGGAGCTTTGCATTTATAATGTTAAAGATAAAGATGAGTTCTGGTCATGTCTCAGAGCTATTGGGAAAGGTTGATTATATAGGACATAAGAATTTGTGTATTTGGAATCACCAAAATGATAAGAAATTGACTCACTCCTGCTGAGAGTCACATGCACTGCACAAAGAAATGAGTATATTGGACTACACACAAATGTTCGGCCCGAACATATCAGCTGTTTTTTGTCATATTTTGAATGTGAGAGCATTTGAAGAGCAATCCTTTTCAGGGGACATATCTACTATGATAATCTTCCAAACTAACATAAAAAGAATGAGAAAGCTCACAAATTATTTTTTACCTTTTCCAGAACTCAAGCTTCCCTTTAAGACTCGTTTAGATGTGGTAAACTGTCTTTAACCCTTTCAGGACAGGAATTATTTCAGGGCTACAGGTAAATTGATCGCATTTTTTCTCCAAATTGGCAACAATAATATTTTTCTTGAGCTACGTGGTTCTAATAAGGTGTAGGGCCTAATGTCTTTGAAAACAATATCCATGGTTAGGAATTTTGTTGAAAAGTTAAAAGAAATTGCCAATTTTGATCAAAAACAATGATTTTGAACCTCTCAGTGTGTTGCCAATTTAAGACTTTTCAAGCTTATTCTCGTTTCTAAAATTCCTGGCATCAAACGCAGTCATGATCTTGCAACAACAAAAAAAACATAGTTTGTGCAGAAATCTTTGCTCTTTCTACTCCTGCATCTTGTATATTTTTTTAGAGCTCTGAATCAAAACTTATTGAGCCAAATCACAAAATGTGGTCAATTGTCTCGAAAGGATTTTTAAAAAGAATCTTGTAAAGGGTCGTTCACATCTGACGATGTAAACCGTATGGAAATCCTTTAACGTTTACACTTTTTAAATGATTGGCTAATGCGGGTAACAAAAAAAAGAATGATAGGGTTAGTCACAGTGTTTGGTCCAGGGTTGCAGTTAGCATGGTTAGGAATACGGTTAGTGTATATTGCAAAAACCAGGGTGTTAATTCAACACCATCTCGGCATCTGCATTGGGCTACACCAGATAAGTGTTAAAACAGCACCAGTTTCCAATCAAACTGGAGTTGTTTTAGCATGCACTAACCATGCTAACTGGGGTTGTTTTAACACTTATTTTGTATAGCCCAATATCAAACTGGTGTTGTTTTAACACTTTTCTGGTGTAGCCCAATATTGATACCGAGATGGTGTTGAATTAACACCGTAGTTTTTGCAGTGATATGTAGGTGACTGACCGCGGAGAAATTGTGGCAGAGCTTGCCTTGTGTTATATATGAACCAGGCTTCATGTGTTAATGAATGGCAATTAGGGGTGCAAAATAGAGTACGGTAGCTGCGGGTAAAAAAACAGGGGCCGTAAAGCGTGTCTGAATGTGGGGGACTGAGCTGAAAGTGCGGGTGAGGGGGCGGGGGACTGAGCATGCGAACGAGGCCCCGTTGCACAAAACTTGCGTTTGAACGCAACTCAGGAAAATCAAACGCAACTCTATTTTCAGCCAATCAGAAGTGCGCATCAAGGACTTGAGTTTGATTTTTAAGAGTTGCGATTAAACGCAAGTTTTGTGCAACGGGCCCCTGGGCCTGTTATTTTATTGCAATAGCCCTTGCAAAAGCCTAACTGTTTTCAATTATTTATTATGTTATAAGATATAGAAAAAAGTTTAAATAGTTTTATTTCGCCTCTCTTTCTCTCTTCCTCTCTCTCTCTCTCTCTCTCTCTCTCTCTCTTTAAGGCAGATTACCTCATCTTGCCTGAACGAGGCATTAAACCGCCTTTAAGCTTCGTCCATGCTCATCGTCATCATCGAGTGGCAAAAGAGGATTTAATTGGGGCGAAGGAGCAGAGGTCTAATGGTGCTTGACGCATTGCCCTCTTGATACTTCGTCTGTTTGGAGCCAGAAGGGCGCAGTTAACGCCCTTCTGGCTACAAACACCCATACTCCACGACAGTGCTACTCCGTCGGGGTTTTTTGTTTGTTCTGCTACGTCCCTTTTGCCCTTTTTCCTTCTTTTTTCTCCTTATCTTTTTGTTGTTTTTTTTGTTTTTTTTTTGTGACCTATCCAGATTATTATGACAAAGAGAGAAAGAGTTTGTAGTAGCATCAGTCCATCTTCAGGAGGTTACATGTAGTTTTTCCGAAGGTACATAATTCCGAAGGTTCGTTAGTCCGACGGTTCGTTAGTCCGATGGTTCGTAATTCCACGGATTCCTCGGTGGCGGATCCAGGATTTCTTGAGGGAAGTGGCTCAATATTTACAACATTTTCTGACAAGCAAAAAAAAAAAAAAAAAAAAAAAAAAAAAGGGCCCTCAGCATTTTGGGGGCCCTTTTTTGGTTCCAGGGGAGAGGGCCCGGGCCCCCGGCCCCCCTGGATCCGCCACTGCCCCCCGCCCCCCGCTATGGTTTCTGAATTACGAACCTTCGGAATTATGAACCTTCGGAAAAACGAACCTTTGGGAAAACGAGTGCCCTTCAGGATAGGGCTTTAAATTTTGTAAAAGGGTGTCCAAATCACAAGTTTCACAAGCAAAAAAAAAAATTGACGGTGCTCATTAGCACCAAATATTGTCTGACAAGCAAACAAATAAACACATAGAACACAAAAGAAGTGGTCCAATCCCCCCCCTCCCCCCCCCCCCCCCCCCCTCCAACCAGACGCCTATTTACAGACGCTCATAATGCTAAAAATTTCGTTATAAACAAAAGCCCAAGGACATTGGGTATTCCCCCCCCCCTTACCCAAAACGTTCGGGCATGTCACCCTAATAACATTAGACTGCTGACCGTAGGGGGGGGGGGGGAGGGAACACAATCTCCCGGAAAACAAGGCATTTTTAGATCATAAACAGTTTAATTATGCCTTCATTCCTTCTTGTTGCTTTCTCCTCTTACTGTACAACTGCCAGAGTCAAGAAAATCTATCCCAGCATATATTTCTAATTCCAAGCCACGGTGCGGAAAATTCTAAAGTAATAAAGTTGGAATTGGAAATGTGCCCCCAAATTCAAACTTGCACTGTTCAGAAGCACATACACGATCAATGCTGATGACATTATGCTGTGCGCTATAACTGGTTAACAGGTATCCGGGTAGGAGTGATGATCGGGAGGGGGGGGGGGGGGGGGGCGGGGGCACGGTTTTTCTGAAGATTCATGATTCCGAAGGTTCGTTAATCCGAAGGTTCGTTTATCCGAACGTTCATATTTCCGAAAATGATGTAGGGTTCGTAATTCCGAAAACTAAATAGGGTTCGTATTTCCCAAAATGAAATAGGGTTCATTATTCCGAAGGTTCGTAATTCTGAAGAAAAAAAAAATTATATAGGGTTCTATTACATTTTCTTCACCAGTATGAACCTTATTCCATGTTCGGAATTATGAACCCTATTTCATTTTCGGAATTGTGAAACTTATTCCATTTTCGGAATTACGAGTAATGACCATTCGGAGTAATGAACCTTCCGAGAAAACAACCCTTCGACAATACGAACCTTCGGAATTATGAACCTGCGGAAAAAACGACATGTAACCGAGAAGCGAATGTGCTTCTAGCAATAGTTTTACGAAGAAACTCTAAACCCGTAGAGAGGCTTGCAGATGCAGTAACCATGATAACTTAATCATGGATAATTTTAAACATGTAGTAGCTAGTCGAAGCGATCCACGTCATTTGCCTGCAGCTAAATATTCCCAAACATGCAGATGTGCTTTCACAATAAATGTGAATGATTATGATTTTGTGCGTTAACATGTTTAAAGCTGATCAAAAGAAGATACTTGCTGTTGGGTAGAACTTTAAGAAGAGATGATATGATTACACTGCTACAAATTTGTGGAGGCGCTTACATAATCGATTAAAATTAAATAATATTGTGTGAACTAGTGATGAGATTCTAATAAAGATGAGAAAAAAAATATACATGAGTATAAATAAAATAAGAAATAGGAAGATAATCATGTGGACCAATCGGTGATATACCATAGTATACAGGGTATAGTCTCATATTAACATTTCCATGGGCATGGGGGGAATCTTAAATGCATGTGACTCTTCGAGATTACTTTTTGTTGTTTTTAAATATGCTTACTATAAATTGGTATTCCACCATATCAAAGGGATCTACACTCAGAAAAAAAAAGACAAAAAAAAAAAGAAAAGAAAGAAAGAAAGTGGGCACTCCTTTTTTTTAAATTTTCATATAAACCGTCAATAAAAAATAATAAAATATACAACAAATCAAAGAAAAATGAATACCCTACCAACATCAATTAATAGTCTGGGAGCCTGTCCCGAAATAGTCAACCCATTTTACGTATGAGATTTGACCCCTTAAAGTTCCTTAGACTATCCATGTCATTCACAAAAAGCTTGTCAGCTCGAACGAAGCCGCCGGGTTTGGCCCCCAGAGCCCCCGAAAGGGGCCCCAAAGTCGGGTCGATTTCAACCCATCTAACTAATGCGCCAAACTTTGTCAGAAGGAAGGTGTATGACTATACATTACCAAAACACCAAAACTGACAAAATTTTCCGTCGGGATGGGTTTTCAGACCACCCCTAAAAATTGGGGCAAATCTTTCCCCTTAAGGCCCATGGACCAAATTTTGTCAGAATGAAGAGTTAGTGATGTACATTACAAATATATAAAAACTTACAAAAATTTTCATCGGGAAGGGGGTGTAACATGCCCCTGAAAAAACACCAAAGTGCCCCTAAACCCAGCTTTGCTGCCCAAAATGCTCTGGATGTAGAGAAAAAAATTTTTTTTTTAGGCTTTACAACCTTAATAATTCCAGAGTGTCTCTTTCAGTTCATGTCAAATTTACATAGTGCAATTTTGAGTACTGCATCTTTCTTGGGGTGAAATTTGGTGTCAAATGATGATTTCAATAATAATTTATTAAATTGTAAAAATTGCATTGCTTTTTCAAAAGTAGTCAAATGATATTGTCAGGATTATGTAAACACACCCATTGTCCATCTGCACCTGTTTTACAAGAGATAATAGAGGAGCTTGTCAAGTATCTGGGCTATGTGGCTGCCATGCTGAAATCTACCATTCATGTGTTAATTACACAATACTTTGCAAGCTCCCTATTATGCCTTGCCAAACAGGCGTAGGTGGACCAATGGGTGTGTTTACATAATCCTGACAATATCATTTGACTACTTTTGAGAAAGCAGTACAATTTTCACAATTTAATAAATTATTATTGAAATGATCATTTGACACTAAGTTGCACCCCAAGAAAGTAACAATACTCAAAATTGTACTATGTAAATTTTAGCTGAATTGAATGAGACAATTTGGAGTTATTAAGGTTGTAATGCCAAAAAATGTTTTTTCTCTATATCCAGAGCATTTTTGGCAGCAAAGCTTGGTTTAGGGGCACTTTGGTGTTTTTTCAGGGGCGTGTTACACCCCCTTCCCGATGGAAATTTTTGTAAGTTTTAATATTTTTGTAATGTACACCAATAACTCTTCTTCTGACAAAATTTGGTCCATGGGCCTTAAGGGGAAAAATTTGCCCCAATTTTTAGGGGCGGTCTGACAACCCATCCCGATGGAAAATTTTGTCAGTTTTGGTGTTTTGGTAATGTATAGTCATACACCTTCCTTCTGACAAAGTTTGGCGCATATGTTAGATGGGTTGAAATCGACCAGACTTTGGGGCCCCTTTCGGGGGGCTCTGGGGGCCAAACCCGGCGGCTTCGTTCGAGCTGACAAGCTTTTTGTGAATGACACGGGTAGTCTAAGTAACTTTGAGCGGTCAAATCTCATATGTAAAATGGGTTTACTATTTCGGGACAGGCTCCTTGCCTATAAGATCAAGCTATAAAATTTCGCGCTTGGATGGGCACATTCATTTAACCGTTACATGGTCTGAGAAAGAAAATGTGCAAAACTGAATAGAGCAAGTAGCCATTCAAATGCGGATGAGCATTTCTATCATGTGAAGTCAAATTAAAACAATGAAAACAAAAATCATAAGAAACACTCGAATTTGTGGTTGTGCTTGTCAAAACCATGCCGTCCTGAGACTACAGCTGACATCCAGAGCTCAATCCTCCTCACTGTTTCTCTTTTTTTTTCTTTGTTGAACAAGAATATCTTACAGATGCACGTGTTCATTTATAGCTACTTGCGCCATTTTTGCATTTTATCTTAATCAGACCTTCTAACGGGTAAATGAATGTTCCCATGTATGAAAGCATGAAAGTTCAAAACTTGATCTTAATCGATGTTGGTAGAATATTAATTTTTGTTTAATTTTATATGACATCTTTGAACAATAAAGAGTGTCCACTTTTTTTTTTTTTTTTTTTTGCTGAGTGTATATTCAGCGGTTCAGATGTCTTTCACACAATTTCCTTCAAATTTCAACTAAACAAACCCAAACTTACCTTTAAAACTAGATAAAAGTATCCATAAATAGAAGCAGGGGGCGGTGCCATATTTTTTTTTAGCGGGGGACAAGTCTTTAAAAAAAACTTCTGACAAGCAACAACATCAAAACAAAAGAAAAAGAAAGGACAAAAACAAAGGGTTTTTTTATTGTTGGTATGTTTTTTTAAAGAATCACAGGGGTAACCCCCCCCCCCCCTTTAACGCTGCCCCTGGGTAGAAGATATTAACGAATGTGCTTGCAGCTGTAAAGTTACGCTGCTCCAAACTTGTAGAGGCGCTTGCATCGCTCGATGGTAATAGGATCATGTAGTTTCGATCCCATGGGTCAACGCCTTCTAACCAACACATGGATAAACATGCATGAACTTTTCCTTTCAGTTACATTAATGCAGATCCTGGGATGGGAGAAGGAAAATGGGATGGTGAGCGAAAAACACGTGAAACATCATGCCTTTTCAGTTTTCACCATTCAACTGCTGAACAAATACAACGTCCACACGCGAGGAGGTGGAGTGGGGGTGTATAGGGGCAGTCGCCACCCCCCACCCCCACCTCATTAGTGCGGGATTAATTCTGTATGTATCCTGATATAATGATGCTGACGATGCTGCTGCTGCTGATGATGATGATGACGAGTTTAGTACCGATTTTGTCTTAGGGAACACTTCCTTCCTCTCCAAATCATAGTGGAATCCACTCTGAGTTTTGATTGAATTACTCTTTTGAGAGTGGATTCCACTATTTCGGGCAAGGACTCCTTGCACTCCAAGCGAAGTGATCCCTAATATAAAATGCGAATTATCACTCCTAAACATAGAGAGTATCATGATAAAGATGATGATGATGATGATGATGATGATGATGATGATGATGATGATAGTGATAGTGATAACATAGTGCTTGATTTTAATTTCTAATTTTTGTTTCTAATTCATTAATATAAAAAGATGTTAACATAGTGTCTGATTCCCAAGAAGGGGCTCACCTCCCCCCCCCCCCCCCCCCCCCCCATCCACCCCGCATCCTGTAAACGCCCTAAAGTCACGGTTAAACTACGCTCGGATGCGGCAACATTCAGCGGAAAAAATCTAGAACATGAGTGTCAGAAGCAGAGCACATTCGAATTGTCGGCATCCTTTGAAGTTTGATGGTCTCCGTCATAGAGTGTCTTCCTCGTGTTTATACGCGTGCAACGAATCAAAGCCAGTGATTATCTCAAATTACTTCGTCAAAAGAGTAACCTCCGACTTTATTATCATTATATATTTTTTTTCTTTTATGTTTAAGCCTCCTTGCAGTGAAAGCACTTTCCCGGATAATTTAACTTTTACCGATATAATTTATGATCACGTAAATCCATTCAAAAGAAGTTGTCATGTAGGTATTGACTGGTTGTGTAAACTAGCTAATTTAGATTATGTACAATGTGAAAATTCGTATACAAAATGTAATTTTGTATTTAAAAAAAATCTCCTTAGGTTTAAAATTTTAAAAAGGTCGTTAAATTTCAAATTTGAAAATATATTCAGAAACGAACCGATAGTAATAATTATTAGGCACTTCTTCTTGTAAGTAGTATGTATGAAAAGGCTTTCTTTTTTCGCGTGAGTTATATTCGGGGGGTAACTCACATGTAGGGATTTAAAAAAAAAAAATGTTCAAGTTGGTATTTAAAATTGGGTATTGGTCAGGAGATTGTGCTGTATCAAAAATATTTTCTAGAAATTATTAGGAAATGTTGATTGAGGGTAAATAAGAATAAGTATGTATTGTGTACAGAAGAGTAGTGGTCTAGTGGATAAGTCACCGGACTGCACAAGGTACGGGGTTCGAATCCCACCACGGCACTAGCGTCCTTTGGCAAGATACTAATCTACATTTGCCACTCTCCACCCAGGTGTAAACTGATACCTGATATGCTTGAGCACTAGTTACTTTGGCGACTCGGCTATAACCGGGGTAATAATTTCTAAGCGCCATGAGCTTCACTGCGTGACGGATATGAGCGCTATATAAGTGGTCATTATTATTATTATTATTGGGAAGAAATAACTTCAAGAATTCATAATTTCTTATTCTTTACCTGACTTTCAGAACTTGCTATCAAGATTTTTGAAAAGTTCCGATAAATTGTTTCATAATTCATATTTTTTATTTATTTTTTTGATTTCCAACAAAATATACAAAATACAATCATCATCATAATAACATGCTATCAAGGTGATTTCCCTATAAATATCCGTTCTTTGTGTATTCATCTAAAAAAAAAACAACAGAAAAATAAGGACAAGGAACAAAAAAGAACCCCCAAAAAACAACAACAACAACAACAACAAAACATCACAATCCTTACTCTCCTTAAAGGAACTATATTTGTATTGTAGATTATAAATAAGATATGATCCGTAGCCTTTTATAGTATGACTTCTTTCCCGTTTTCCAGACATTTTCAACTTGTTGTTCACTTTGTTTCGTAAATCACCTGACATTCCCTGTATATTTAGATAAAATCAGTAAAAACGATCTTGCCACATGCTCTAAAAACTAAAGTGTTACATCACCATTTAAAAGGGCCGAGGAGTGACCACTTTTCAAAATGGTAGATTAACACTTTTAACATGCTGGATGCAACATTATAAAGGCTGAATCCAGTTTGTTGAAAGGGCTAATCTCCCATTTTTAAAAAGTGGTCACCCCTCGGCCCTTTTAAAAAGTGATTTAACACTTTAGTTTTGAGAGTGCACGGCGGCCATGTGTTATTGTGCTAATGCAATGTGTCTGTTTGTGTTTACTTGGTAGCACTAAGTCATCAATAGATAAATAAATGGATAACTTACTAAATGAATAAATGAGCAAAAAAAAAATTAAAAAAATAAATACATAAACGAACAAATTAATATATAAAAAACAAATAAATAAATAAATAAATACATTGATATATCAATTAATGCATAAACAAATAAATAAGTAAATACATATATAAATACATCAATAAGTAATTAAAAAATGAAAATAAAATGAGAGGCGTAGCGTGGTTCCAATTATTGGATCTCACTACACAACACTTTCTTTGTTCAAGCTTTATAGGCTACCATTAACTATTTAATTTTTAAAATACAGATAAGAACGAAGACAGTTGTTACAAAATATGATTCATAATCATGCGAAATTGAAAACTGAAGGAGGCACGAGGGCTCAGTGGTAGAGCAGTGGTCTCGCAACTGGGAGGACCCGGGTTCGAAACCAAGTGGACGCGCTTAAGTGCCCTTTGGTGAGGCATTAATCCACATTACCAAGTTCATCGGAGAGGATTTAAAGCCGTCGGTCCCCTGGTTGCTTACCGACAAGCATACACATGCTTTCTGAGCAGTCAGGTAAAATAAACCATCAAACCATCAAACCACGTGGGTGTAGATCATTTGGGGGGTACTCGTTTTTCCGATGTTCGTTTATCCAAAGGTTCGTAAATCCGAAACACAAATTTTCCATAGCAGTGGGTTCATAATTCCGAAAATAAAATAGGGTTCATAATTCCGAAAATGAAATAGGGTTCATAATTCCGAACATTTAATGCATTACTCCGAAGGTTCGTAATTCCAAAAATGAAATGGGGTCGTAATTCCGAAAATGCAATAGATCCCTAAATAATTTTTTGTAATTACGAACCATCGGAATTATGAACCCTTTTTCATTTTAGGAATTATGAACCCTATTTCATTTTCGGAATTAGAACCATCGCGACGGTCGGTGTAACGAACCTTCGGAAAAACAAACCTTCGGAATTATGAACCTTCGGAAAAACGACATGTAACCGATCATTTTGTACTGGGCGACCCGGCATTTGCTCATACGACAATATAACTCCTGGCTCTATTTCCACAAAGATATGAGATTGGGGATAAGAAGTGCACCTGGGTTTTAGGTTAGGTTTATGGTTAATGTTTGGAGTAGGTATAGTGTTTGGCTAGGGTTGAAGATTAGAATTCGGTCAGTGTACGACATTGGTCACGAGGAAATAGTAATTGTCGCCAGTGCGTGTGTCGTATGACCATAAGCTTCCATTAACCCTTTCATGACATGAATTATTTAAGGGCTAAATTGATCCCAATTTGTTCTTCAAATTGGCAAAAATGATATTTTTCTTTTAGTGCCACATGGTTTAATAAAATTTAATGTCTTTGAAAACAATATACATGGTTTGGAACTGTCAAAAAGTTGAAAAAATTGCGAATTTTTCTATAAGAAACAATGATTTTTGAACCTCAATGGTTCGCCAATTAAGGGATTTTAAATCTTCTTCTCTCTTTTGGAATTCCTGGCATCAAGTGCAATATGGTCATGCAGCAAGAATGGACACAGTGTGTGCAGAAATTTTTGCTCTTTCTACTCATGTATCAGGGGCCTGTAACATAAAGAGATACAATCAGTCTTACGATCAATTGTAACTCTTCAGTACATGGTTTTCCATAGACTTACGATTGATATCAATCGTAAGATTGATTTATCTCTCTATGTTACAGGCCCCTGGTGTATTAAATTTGTAAGGCCCTGAATCAAAAGTTGTTGAGCCAAACCACAAAATGGGGGGTGATGTCGCGAAAGGGTTAACTGTTCAATTTCATCACACAAATGAAGATGAAGAAGATATTACAAAAGATGATTCATCATATTCATCATGCGAAATTGAAACGAACCAAGCGAGCTCGGGTCATTTTCTGCGGACATTGTCCTTGTGGCGTTACACTTCTTGGCGCCATTTTCCCTCTTCCATCACCTTCAATTACTTTGGTCGTCGTATCTCAAGATCTCGTAGATCTTATTGGATTAAACAATCTCAGGATCATCTTTGAAAACAAACGAGCCTCCAATGCCTTTTTAATTTCATTTCATTTGAAAAGGTCATATGCAATCATAACTCTCTCAAGAACGGTTCTTTTATTTCTTTGATATACAGGCGACGAACGTACTTGCGATCACGTAGTGTAAACGATTAATGAAATTGGGGTAAGTAATGAAATGGCGTCTAAATTGCGTAGACGAGAAATCATTTCTTATGGCTAGTACCGCAGAGTGATACGTCAAGTCTGATGTAAATAGATTGTGTGATCCTTTAAGTGCAAGAGGGCGTAGAATTGGATGTGTCGAAGTGATTATATTGATTGTGCGTTAATATGCTTTTATCAAATTTACCCCGTTGTAGGATAATGATGGCAGGTCGGAAAAAAACTGGAGATAGAAATGTACAGTAGTTTGTAAGTGAGCATAGTGGGGGATATAAGCAAGGGCAATTTTCCGGTGAAATGGGGCACGTCCTTCAAAAGGGAGAACGGAAGAGGGGTGTACAGAATGGGGGTAACAAGACGCGGAGGGCACTTTCCCGTAGAAAGGGGCACTTTCATTAAAAAAAAGGGGGGAGGATCGAAGGAATTGTTTTCAACCGAAGAATAAGAACAAGACGAAAGGGGCACCTTTTCGGAGATAAGGGGCACTTCCCACACAAGGAAGGATGGTAGAGATAATGTTGAAGAAGAGGGGAAAAGACCATCGAAAAGGGCATTTTTCCTTAGAAAAGGGGGGGGGGTACGCCCAAAAAAGAAAGGACTGAAGGAATAGCGTTCAACAGATGGGGAAAAGACAGGAAGAGCATTTTTTCCTTATAACGGGGGTACCTCTCTCAGAAGGAAAGATTGAAGAAAAAGTGTACAGCAGAGGGAAAAGCACAAGAAGAGAAGGGCACTTTTCTGGAGAAAGGGGCACTTAAAAGGGTGGATGAAAAGATACTGTTTCAAACAAAGAGAAGAAGGGCAATTTTCCTTGGAAAATGGGTACTTCCTTATTAAAAAAAAAAAAAAAAGAATGGAAGGAATACTATTCAAAAAAGGGGAAAAACGAGAAGGGCACTTTTCTGCCCCCCCCCCCCCAAAAAAAAGAGGCACTTTTCACAAAAAGGAAGATAGAAAGAGTTGGTTTAACAGAAGGAACATACGAGAAGCTATTGCACTTTATGTTTGTTGTACGACACATGCACCGGAGACAATCCGCGGTGAAAATTCCACACTACAACTAATCGACTTCTCAAGTTCAACCCTGTATACGTGCCCCTAACCATAAACCCAAACCCCTAACCAAAATCTTAAGAACCCTAACCATCTTTGAGGAGATAAAGCCCCGAGCAATCGTCGCTTGGGCACACTTCTGAGCACCTATAAAGATAAAGTCCTACCGGATTTCCTTTCCCCAAAACAAAAGAACGTAGTCATGATTCTTTAGTGTGTTTTTTGCACATAGTGTGATCTGCTTATAACAAGGTTACGAAGCCATTTAGTCTTTTCTTGATTGACATATTTTGACCAAAATAAAGCTCTTTGACACTTCTGAAGGGCATCTTACGATTATGAGACCGAAGCAGTCTCTTTTTATAGCAGTGTCAAAGGAAATTCTCATGGAAACTTTAAAAGGCCATTTTGGGGTTGAATTAACAGGAACGTTTTGCGTGAGCTTTGACCAATACTTCTTCAGAACCTAAATTGTGTAAAATTAAAAGAAGGCGGTTGAAACTAAAAACGGTCTTTAAAAAAAAATCAACATTTTTCACACCTTGGAAGCATTTTTTAGGATTTAAAATGATAGCATATAATACTCAAAAGTTATTGTGGTCTATTAGACAGTATCAGTCTTTTCATGCTAAGTTTATTTTCGATTCGTTTAAACGCGGGTATGCTTGGACTCAGAAACTAACATGTTGATCGAAATTTAATAGTGAGTCTATAAAGAGCACTTTTCAATTTAAAACGACTTTGCAAGATTTCTTTTCAATAACATTCTTTGGAACCCTGAGTATGAGCTTCTTTGAAATACGCTTCTCTTAGACGAATCGGTTTACTTTCAAATTAACTAATGCAAGTTGCACTTTCGTCTGAGAAAGGCATGCACTTATTTCAAGAGCAGTCACATCACAATATTGTTGTTTTGTAAAACTTAGAAACGGCGCTTATACGTTTTGTGAAATATTATTAGGGGTGCTCAGTAGTAGTTTAAATGTGTACTATTTCAGTGGTTTAAAGAGACACTAAATAGTTCAAATTAAGGAATATTTAAAAGTTTGAAAAGGTCCATCAGAAACAACTTTGGTCGTCTGACATGTCTGACTACATAAGACTAGAAGCTGATCCTTTTTTGTGAGTCGTATGTAATTTACATAAAGGGGAGTTCTGGGCCCCGTTGCATAAAACTTACCATTAACGGTAACTTTGCCATCAACGGTAACTCCCATGGAAACCTTGATTTTGATTGGCTGTTGAGTGATGTTACCATGGTAGTTACCATTGATAGCAGAGTTACCACTAACGGTAAGTTTTATGCAACGGGGCCCTGGTCATGTGAATGTATTTTGAGAGAAACTTTTTGAAAATTTTAATTATGTAGTGCATTGTATATTTTAGGGTTTTGGAATCACATATTGCCACAGGCTTTTTCAAAATAACACACAGTTAAAAGCACCGCACAAAAATAAGGGTAAACGGGCCTGCATAGTCTTGTGACATCAAATTTGGCCTAAACCCTTGACAGTGTCCAGTTATAATGGGCGCCTTTTGGAGAAATCATTTTCATGCGACCTTGCTACTATGATGTCCTACCTGTTATATAGGTTAGCAACAATGAAAAAGCTCACAAATCATTTTCTCTTATAACAGAACTCACCTCATTTTTCTCTTATAACAGAACTCAACCTTTTCTTTAATCATGTTAAAGGTCATGTAAAGTTTTGGTAAGCCCTCAAAAACTGTTCGTCAGATTTCTTCAATTTTTGTTGATAAATAGCAAGATACTAGCAATACTAAGACACTGTGATGATTTCGCCTTCTAAAGTTTATTATTAAACAAATAAGAGGCAAAAACAAATTTATGTGCCGGGACAGGCACGTAAAATCCCAACAAAGACAGCATGTGCTGTACACTGTACACACACGTGTAAAACCAATAATGAGTAGCTACACACAGTGCACACACGCTGTCTCTATGCGAAGCCCCAAGATTGCTGTGCGGGGAGCCGTCGGGGTGGAAGGGTCCTAGCATAATGGCAGTGATCAAGCATTCCTGACAGATATTTACACTGAAATTCACCAGAAATCATAGATGGAATACCAAATGATCTCTTACAGACATCTTTTGATACAAGGAGAACAAAATGAGACTATATTTAACATGTTTCTTTTCAATTTCCTTTTTGCTACCAATACTGTAAATGAGCTTTAATATCGACATTCTTGCCTATTGCGCGCATATCACATTATAACAAGTCATGACAAAGTGATTTGAAATAATTAGCCAGGCTTCAAGTAGCTCTGGAAAACATCATCAATGCACAGTGCAATTCAAGGAATGGACCCTACCTGTTACCCATTTACTACGCCTGGGTAGAAAGTGGCAAATGTAGATTGATGTTGTGCCAAAGGATGCTAGTGGACGACATCTGCCTCTTTCTTACAAACATGTTTGTGGCTTTCAGAGTCATCCTTGCACAATTTTCACCATACCTAAATAGTAATTGCAACGTTGTTTTTTGTTTGCTTTTTGTTTGTTTTTTCATTTGAGACCGTAAACAAAAGCAATTATTTGTCCTCTAAGGCTATTTCGACACTTTTTTGGTGAGTCCCAAATGATTAATTACAATCAGAACTTGGCGCTAATCTTTTATTAAGGTCATAGCGTTCTGACAAACATGTTTATTGTTTTGCATATTTGGGGGTCATGTCATTGCCTCCTACACCTACACGTTTTCTTTAAGAATTGTTCTGTTGTTGGCGGTGGTGGCGGTGTTTATTGTAATTTGTCAATTTATTAACGTCGGTGGTTCTATGCTATTTAAAGAAACTTGAAAATTTAGTAAAAATAGATATGATAGAATGGCGATTTGAAAAACTGTTAGAAAAAAATTCCTGCTTTATCAAACATGATAATACTATCGTAAAGAAGTCAAATAAACTCAATCGTATCACACTGCAGAGCTGACAATACCAACAGAATTATCATTTCATAAATTACAGGCCATCTTTTATATACCCCCCCCCAACAAAAAAGGGAAAAAAGATAAATAATAACAAAAATAATAATAAATAAATGAATAAATAACTACATAAATGAATAAAAGAACAGTTTGTATGATGAATTGTAGTTTGTATGTGGGTTGATGGATCTTCCTTTTCGATTATAGACCATTTGGAACGAGGAATTCTTTTCCTTATAAATATAGGGGAAAGACTTACATTAAAAATTCTTTCTGCGCCTTCAATTCCAAAGCTCTAAACACCATGCTCAATATACAATTTTGTACAGAAACTGAGCTGGAAACCAGATCAATTTTTATACCAGTTTCTTCCCGTGACGTTTTGTCTGCGCGAATGGAATAGAAAATCTTTTTTACCACTTTTACACTTTCATCTCTTTGAGCAAATGTGCCGTTCGAAATCTTGTTTCCAGCGCATTCATTTTAAAGTAGTGCTATTTCATCGCTGAAACGTATAGATTTGTTTTGTACGAATGTGGGAGCCCAGCTGTAACTTGACATGTGCTCAGCGTTCGTGCCCCCGACGTACACGTATCGAATGACGAAATCTGGGAACATGGAGAAAAAGTCGATTTCGAAGGAGTCGGAAAAAAGTCGATAATAAAAGATTTTTCTTCCCACTCTACGGGAAGATGTAGGTAAGTGGAACGGAGACGGACGAGACAAAGTTGGCTAAAGCCCGATCACATTTTACCGATTTTGATGCGGAGATGGCCCCGATCTAGCTAGGTAGAACTTTTAACATGTTTAAAGAGCTCGGGGAGGGGGGGGGGGGACTCGGGATAGCTCCGTAAAGCCCGTAACGAACTTTATGAACTAGGGATGGCTCGAAAAAGCTGGTAGAGAACTCGTGAGAAAAAAAAATCGGGATATCTCGGCAGAGCTCGTAGAGAGTTCGTGAAACAATACGGGATAATTCGGCACCCGTCATAGCGAGCTCGTGAAACAACTCCAGCTGTGTCAAATCCGCTCTTCGAAAACTCTTGAAAGCAAGCTCGGTCTCGCCGTAAAAAAGGTCGTGAATATAATTATGTCTACATGTAGGGCTAACTCGGTAAAGCTCATTTGGAGGGGCCATAAATGAACCCGGTATAGCTCTTCATGACTCGTAGCCACGCGTAGTGACTCCCGAACAGTTTAAACGTGTTTAGCGGGCTCCTACGGATCGGAAACATCCGAAGATGGAGGAAATCTACACCCTACTCTGCTCAATATTACCGTTTTTTCTCCCTTTTTTTTCCAACTAGCCATGAACAAAAACTGATAATTACAAACGATTGTGGTGAAATCGTTCGCGTCGTTTATCAAATTGTGATAATAGAAAATAAGTAGATGCGTGCTAGCGAAATCCCCCAGTCGAATACACCAAATGTGAGCGACCTTTTAAAAGGCAGGCGCTACGTGAACAGATGAAGGAGTATTCTAAAATGGAAGCGTCTATAAATCACTGATGTGGACTCTGAAGGCACACATGCCAGTTTAGTGTCAAACTGCAAAAACCACGGTGTTAATTCAACACCATCTCGGGATCAGTATTTGGCTACACCAGAAAAGTGTTAAAACAACACCAGTTTGATATTGGGCTACACCAGATAAGTGTTAAATTAACACCAGTTTGATATTGGGCTACACCAGATAAGTGTTAAAACAACACCAGTTAGTATTAAAACAAATCCAGTTTGATTTGAATCTGGTGTTGTTTTAACATTTGTCTGGTGTAGCCCAATATAGATACAGAGATGGTGTTGAATTAACGCCCTGGTTTTTGCAGTGATGCACCTTTAAGAGATGTGTCGGCATTATCTTTGTCCAAAATGCTATGAATATATTACACCTACTACATGAGCAGGAAATGCTAAAATCACTGAAAATTTGGAGTCCATCTTTGTTGCAGTGCATTGCGCTGTTCATGAATAAGCACTAAAATCTCTCGGACAGGTCCAAAACAGAGTTTCAGCGCACCAATAGCGTAGAAATCTACACAAACCCAATGAATACGGACAAGAACTCTAATTTCTGGAGGCGTGGGCGCCACCAAGCGCACCTGTCTCCATCTGTACGGGGCTAATGGCCTATTGTTCACTTCTTACTGCGGCATGAATTTGATTGAGGTGAAATATATACAGTTCCTGTCGCGACGTATATAGTGAAATAATGCGTCGTCTGCACCATGTGCACTGGCCTGAGTTGTCCATTTCCCGAAGATGTACAGGGCCCCTGGTATTTTTGTTCCGCGCCTTATCATTGGTTTTGACACAAGTCCGATGTACAACCTTTAACCAAATGCCCACGGAAACCGGATGGTTACTGTATTAAGTCCATGGGAATGAGATAATTCAGTAGTCAACAGGTTATTAAACAATGAAATCGGGGCCCGATCGCAGGTTGAAGGTAATAATGACAAGGTCCAAACTATGGTTGCTATCAATGAATACACATTCTATATATTCAAGGAATTAGAAGGAAAAAAAAGTTGATCGAGAAGATTGATTTGAAAATTAGATAAGCAAGGGGTGAACGACGCCTGAGATGAAACACAAAACCAAATGGTTGGGACTGACGTAATTGGGTGGGACTGACGTAATAGGACTTGATAACGTGGTTAAGGAAATCAATCTTTAACGAATCTTGCTAAAGAACTTGTCATTTACAAATGAGAATCGCCTCTGATATTTGATTCATAAGACGGTTATTCAATGACATTACTGTAATAGAATGAATTATGCCTTGCGTTGATTCATTATAACACAATGATGGATTTCTCATGCAATTTTCATCACGAGAGAAGTGACAAGAAGGGCGCTTTTTATGCCGTGGTAATGAAACCTTGGGTTAATTTTGTGTCTCGTTAGAGCGACAGATTTTCTGATTTTGTGCCAAAGCTAACTGCGCTCGAAATTGGTGGAAGCCTGGGAGGCAATCTGAGCGCGTGGCGTAGCATGCGTCCAGTCATCAGGGGAGGTGCGGGGGGGGGGGGAGAAACATGTCTTACTACATGTATTAGGTAAATGAAATGCAAGGGAGGGTTTAAGAGGTGTCGTGTCATCTTCCTCTTAAAGTGTTTGTTTTCTTTCTCTCGCTCTTTCTCACCCCTTTTGTTTGCCATTCAGTGGGGAGAGGAGGAGCACGCGCCCCCTCGTGCACCCCCGTACCTCCGCCAATGATCTGAGATAATGGTGTAATACAAGCTAGGAATGTACGCGAAGAGAGCTGAAGATTTGTCCCTGTGGAGATGTTGAAAGACGTCATAAAGAAAATCTGCAAATTGTATCTTACCTCACATACCTTGAGCATACCTTGATGGCTTCGTTTAAAGGGATACTCAACCGCAGATTGTGGACGTTTTTATGCCGCGAGAGGGCACCTGATCATGCCGTTGCCCCGCGGGGCGCAAACTTCGGACAGACATGCACACTCCGCCTGAGCTCGAGCTCTCGTGCGAGATTCGGTCGGCTTCGTGCAGTCCGAAAAGTAATCCCAGTAGTCCGACGGACGCGTTCGACGTACAAACTTTGTGTACGAGTGAATGGGGCTTACGCAATCCTGGCTTTCCCCACGGCCGCCTGGTGGCGTATCCGTTTAAGGCGGTGTTGTGTGACAGGGTCACATGCAGGCTCACTGGGGGAATAGGCATTATAGGCCCGTGCCCCTTCCCATTTGAAACCCATGTGATATTTCCCAAGTACATAATCGCAGTAATGTAACCCCTTTTGATCAGATGATCTTCTTTTGTTTTGCTTTTGTTTGTTTGTTGTTGTGGGGTTTTTTTAATGTCAGAGACTTTGAGGGTAAAAAGCTAATGACTTTCTGTTTCTTATCAGAAAATATCTGAATTATATAATACCCCCTCCTTTTTTAAAATATAAATTTCTGAATCCGCCCCTATACATCGTGACAGATTCTTTCTAGTTTCGTGGATACTCGATTCAATACCAATGTCACTGGTAGCATTACCATTACCATTAACGATGAAAATTACTAGCTACATTGGTCTACGTTCTGCGAGGGGGAGACGGGGGGGGGGGTGGCATAAATTTTGTTGTTGTTGTTGTTCTTTTTTTTCTTTTTTTTTAATTTTACTGTTAACATTTACCCCAGAGCAAGTTTTCGGGACCCTACACCATTCTTTCTACAGCTATATTTTCTTCCTCATGTATGCAGGTGTACAGGGGAGCGTTTCATCAAGTGTCTTGTCGGTGATTTTTACTGACAAATTTGCTCTCAGCCAATCAGATGCAAGGATTTCAGTAGCTTATAACAGTTGTCGGTAAAAATCACTGACAAAATACTTGATGAAACGCTCCTTTTTTTATATATAATAACGTCTGCTGAGAGCCAGAAGGGCATTAACCAATATCTCTTTACATAGAGTCAACGCTCTTCTTGCTCTCAACCGACGATAATTTGTATGATTATCAGGGTAGAAACATTCGTCAAAGGGGGGGGGGGGGTGTTCCCGAATCCTAAAAATATACCGCATAGGCCTACCATTTCATATTTCAAAGGTTTTCGTCTGCTTTACCCTAACGACTCAAATCCATTCTGTTTTCAGTCGAAGTGTTTTTCGTTCAATTTACTGGAAATGAATCACTTCACACAGTGAACCAAACAAAATCATCTTTCAGACAGGAATCAGAGGTTGCGTAAAATTGCAATAAATCAAAAAATATTTGTCCGTGCTTGATATCATCAATATTTACTTTTTTATAGAAAATGAAAATGACAACTAAATGCTTATCTGTCTACTCTACATTGGGCTTTTCTCGTTTTGTCCTTTTCCTCTAAGTTCAATCTCTTCCGTCAAAACAAAACCAAAAAAAAAAAGCTAAAAGGTCCCTCTGTTTTATTAATGAAAACCTTATCCCTTTCACGCTTTGGGGTCATTAGACGATGTCTAGCTTTGGTAATTTTCGTCGACGGAAGCAATAATTCACGCTTTTCTTCGGCAAAGTCTTCTCTTAATATTCGAATTTGCATAATTGACAATGTCACGGTTGCGTAAAGACCACTGGGAGTGATTTAACGTGAGGCGCGTGCCCCCCCCCCCCCCTCTGAGCATCACTCATTGACCCGTAAACAAAATAAAGTGTGTTTACATGTGAACGATTTTCTTGAAGACATGCTTAGCGAAAAAAAGAATCTTGGTGAAAAGTGAATGACTACAATCCTTAAATTGCAAAAGAAAAAAAAAGTACAAAATTATGTTATTTTTAGCAGAAATCAAACTTTGTCGGTTCCTATACAACATATCTTTATATAGTTATTAAGCATTTGTTGATATAGCCCACCCCTCTTCATTATGGACCAGTTGACTACCGGATTTTTATTATAGTATTTTACATAGTTTCCTTAATTATATTCAAAAGTGCGTTCCATTTATAGCATTAAAAAAAGGCAATACAACTCGCCGTCCGTCTGCGGGACGTGGGGCTGCTCCGATACATTCTGCTCTTAGTTTGCTGGAGGATTCTGCTCCTTCGTCCTGACCCCCCCCCCCCCCCCTCCCCGCCCCTCGTTTATCAATTTCTAGATTCGGCACTACTTCTTCGATAGTGTTAATCGGTTAATCGTCTTTCCGTTTAAGAATGTTAACGCATTTCTGGTGTCTGATGGATGCTGGTGACAAATACACCCTATGGTGTGCTTGACCTTCATTAACCAAGGAACGCTGGGCAATAATTGACCAGTCTTACGTGAAATCGGCCCCCTGACGACGGTCTGCTTTCGCTCCCAATTATTGAGCTTCGGAATAACAAACAGGAAAATTATTATACGAACAAAATGTTTAACCCCAGACACAAAAATGCATTTTGTAATAAATCAAGTTCGCACACGACGGTGGGTTTAGTTCGATCTAATTTTTTTCCATAATCATAGACAGATAACAATGAATTGCTATATACACGTGCAATGTAAAATATACAGATTCAACAAAAAAGAATCTACTAAAAGTTTCTGGTGAAACTTGCGAGGAGTATATAGCTCCATTATATTGTTAATAAACATAACTTTGCAATGCACAGTTATGTAAATCTTCGGGTTGTTATAATATAACATTATCACAAACAATTTTGAGAAATAAACCGTTTGCAATTTCGATAGAAAACCTTGTCCATCAGCTTTAGAAATGCGCGAAAATTACGATCACATAATCACATAATCTGAATATGATTTATGCTCTACGTGTATAGGCAATACGATAAGGTGCTGAAAATCCCCTAGAATGTATTTCTTAAAAAGTCTTTGTGATCGTCTTAAATGGAAAAAAAATAATTTGAATAATATCTTTGACAAGTTTATATAAAGAAGGGATATTTCTCTTTTTTATCTCTCTCTTTTTTTATTCCTTCATTTGTTTAACGCCAGCTCTGGTTAAAGCAAGTAGAATATGCACTTTTTATTTTAAAATTTTATTTCAAATTAATATAACACCTCGATGCTATCACGGCATATGTCATTTCAAATGTCAAAAGGTTTCAAGTGTTATTTTTATCTCTACTTATCTCGTGACGATAGAAGCGATCTAGAGGGCTGGTTTATAAGAAAGCCATCCATCAAATTTGGGATGAGTGTTATTGAGACAGTCAATCACCAATTATTCATTATGACATACCAGATATCTCTGATTGTAGATGACTGATTGGGTTGGAGTAAAGACCCAGTTGCACTGAACCGATAACGATAACCAGAATAACCGTTACATGTCGTTTTGCCCCCAAAGGTTCTTAATTCTAAAGGTTCGTTAAGCCAAAGGTTCATTAGTCATGTTAGTCCGAAAGTTCGTAATTCCGAAGATGAAATAAGTTTCGAACCTTCGGACCAATGAACCCTACTTCTTCTTTTTTTTTCAATTATCAACCTTCGAATAAACGAACCTTTTGAAAAAGAAACATTCTGAGTATTGCAATAACTGTTTGGAATTATGAACCCCGTGGTATGGAGAATTTGTTTTTCGGAATTACGAACCTTCGGAATTACGGATCTTCGAAAAAAATGAGTGCCTCCCCCTCAGAATAATACGTAATCCATGCATGAAGGCATGCCTGAGCATTTTGGGGAGCGGTTTTGGGTGCAAAAATGAAAGTGGCTGTTGTGCACTCAAATTTATCGTTAAACTGTTCATAACAATATTTTGGAGAGTAAGTAAAGATTATCGTTGTTTGCAAGAAAAGAGAATCATGGCCTTGGAATTTAATGCTCATTTCACCCATAAGATGTTATTTTCTTTTAGAATAATAATAAAAAAATCATTATTTAAATGTTTTGACTTGGTAATTTTGATATCCCAAATTCGTTGGATAGATATTCCGTCATAGCCCTAAATTATTTAGTGCTTTTAATTTAGGGTGCAGTTATCGGTAATGATTATCGGCTATGTATGACCGAACCAAAGGAAGCGTTTTACATTTTCGCGGTATTGGAATACATCTTGAAACATGAAACCCGTTTCATTGAATGCTAAGCCATCATTACATCAAAATTTGCTTTCCTTCGTGAAATTATGAGCCCCTGTCACGTATGCAGGCGACGGAGTTAAAGACAAAATGAGAAATTAGTCATGAACTCGTGATTTATCTCTCTGTTTATTTGACATTATTTCTTAGAAATCCCGCTAGGGTTGGATAAAGTGATAATGAGTGGAGGCTACAGACGCCCACGTCTCTGTCTATAATTACTATCTAGCCGTCACACCTTACCTGGGAAAAGACATAATTTCAATTTTTTTAAAGTCTTGCCTGGCAGAAAAAATAGTATCAATAAAGATAATTGAATTTAAAACACTGGTCTTCTGCGGCAATCATTACCCATTGGAGGATGTGATGGGGGGGGGGGGCTAACAATCTCTGAAACAAAAAGTCTCTGAGAAGAACCAAAAAAAAGGGGGGATACTATCACATTTTTAAAAGGTGCTTTGGAGTCTAAAATTTGAAAGGGGGAACAATAACACAATAGCGGCATGTTTCTGTGTAGCCAAGCTATGCCACACTGGATTTTAAAAGGGGGCGCGTGCCGGTCGTTACCCCCCCCCCCCCCTTTAAACCCGCCACTAGTTCAACTTGTACGGAGAAAAGCAAAATTTCACAACCTTATTATTCCAAAATTCTTGACCTTAACAAAATGTCTTCACGGCAGGCGCGGCGGAACGTCTGGCTCGGACAATGGAAGTGGGGGGGGGGGCACCTTTTGTTTGGCTGACAAAAGGTGCCCCCCCCCCCCACGTTCCGCCGCCTCTGCTTCACGGGATGATTTCTGAGAAGCGAATGTCATGGGAGGAAGAAAATAGAATTGCAAAGAATAATATTGATCGAGGGTGTTATTTACACATTGCCGTTTTCCAATAGACTAATGCAATATTTATATCTCCCGGGGAATGGCAGTAAATTCCGGTCACCAATGTGTGCCGAAAAACAAACCGACAGTGAATCTTTAAAACTATTTTTATTTCATTTTATATAATTTACAGAAGTAAAAAAAAAATCATAATGAAATAACAAAGAATAGAATAATATGAGGTACCATGACAAAAGAGAGAAACAATCAGGAAATTCCTTTGGATCACTAAAATAGAACACTGAGTAAACGGCTCTCCTCAAGAGCTGATGGAAGGCATACAAAGCTGCCGGTTTTTAGAGAGTGAATCCTCATTTCAAAAGGAAAATGAATTTTGTTTAATTATTTTCAGGTGAAATGGAAATATCAGACATGATAGAGAAGTCGTTTTAAAGCAGAAGTTTCTGCATTTATTAAGAAATAAAATACAAACATTGTATACAATAATGATACAAATCAGAATTGATACAAATAATGTGTGACAACTGAATTACAAACATGAATATACTTAAATAATATTGAAATTATGGAGGTAAGTCAATAAATCGAGATAAATGCAGGGGCCAGCTATCATAAGCAAAAATGCTTGAGTGGATAGCAGCCGGGGATGGGGGCTACATGATACCTTAATATACGAGTCGATATATTGTATGGGGTGTCACGTATAAGGAATTAGATATATTTCCAGAAATTATAAGAATCTGAGTTGGTAAAAAAAGAAAAGGTGTAAAAAAGAAGAGGAATTGCAAGTGCGTGCATGTGAGTGAGTGCGGGTGAAAAGTGTGCGAATCGTATATCTTCTTAAACTAGTCATCTTTACAAATATTTGGATAAAAGGTATTTTTTCATTAATGCTTTGAAAGAATGAAGTGATGCAGAATGTTTAATATTGTCAGGTAAATCGTTCCAAACATCTGGGCCATGGTGTCTTATCGATTTATGGGCTAGAATTATTTTGGGGTTGGTTAAATGGAGGTCAGAAGAGTGTCGTGTAGGAAAAGAATGAATATTTCTATTGTACGTAAAAATATTACGAAAAGGCAATGGTATAGTATTTGTCGAAAATTTGTACATAAAGATTGCAGTTTGAAAGAGGTGAATATCGGCAATTTTTAATGTTTTTAATTGATGAAATATTGGATCAGTATGGGCTATGTAATGTGAATGAGTACAAATACGGAGTGCTTTCTTTTGTAGGCGCGACATTGCCAAAATTTTCATCTTGTTACTATTCCCCCATACTATGTTACAGTAAGATATATAGGACAGAATGAATGAATTATAGAGCATAAATAGTGACTTTGGTTGGAGATGGTATTTCAATCTATATAAAATGCCTATGCCTCTCGAAGCTAACATGCAAATATTACTAATGTGGCTATTCCAAGTTAGATTTGAATCGATTGTTACACCTAAGAACTTTGTTTCTTTCTTTTCTGTAATGGGCATATCGTCTATGGAAATATTGTTGTTAAAAACATGTTTAGAATGTATATTCTTAAAGTAGATGTAGTTTGTCTTGTCAATATTTAGGGAGAGTTTATTGGATTTGAACCAAAAGGATAATTTCGTTAATTCTGAATTGAGAGTTTTAACAAGGATATTTAGATCTGCATGTGAGTAAAATATGTTAGTATCATCTGCAAACAAAACGTATGTTAGGAGTGGTGACGCGTTTACAATATCATTCATATATATCAAAAATAATAAGGGACCTAGAATGGAGCCCTGTGGTACTCCGCATTTAATGGTAGTAATATTAGACGATTTAGATTTAAAAACAACATATTGACGTCTATTACGCAAATAATCTTCAAACCAAGAGAGTACAATCCCTCTGACTCCATATGCCTTTAGTTTACAAATTAATATACGATGATCCATTGTATCGAAGGCTTTCGATAAGTCCATAAAGTGCGTGCATGTGAGTGAGTGCGGGTGAAAAGTGTGCGAATCGTATATCTTCTTAAACTAGTCATCTTTACAAATATTTGGATAAAAGGTATTTTTTCATTAATGCTTTGAAAGAATGAAGTGATGCAGAATGTTTAATATTGTCAGGTAAATCGTTCCAAACATCTGGGCCATGGTGTCTTATCGATTTATGGGCTAGAATTATTTTGGGGTTGGTTAAATGGAGGTCAGAAGAGTGTCGTGTAGGAAAAGAATGAATATTTCTATTGTACGTAAAAATATTACGAAAAGGCAATGGTATAGTATTTGTCGAAAATTTGTACATAAAGATTGCAGTTTGAAAGAGGTGAATATCGGCAATTTTTAATGTTTTTAATTGATGAAATATTGGATCAGTATGGGCTATGTAATGTGAATGAGTACAAATACGGAGTGCTTTCTTTTGTAGGCGCGACATTGCCAAAATTTTCATCTTGTTACTATTCCCCCATACTATGTTACAGTAAGATATATAGGACAGAATGAATGAATTATAGAGCATAAATAGTGACTTTGGTTGGAGATGGTATTTCAATCTATATAAAATGCCTATGCCTCTCGAAGCTAACATGCAAATATTACTAATGTGGCTATTCCAAGTTAGATTTGAATCGATTGTTACACCTAAGAACTTTGTTTCTTTCTTTTCTGTAATGGGCATATCGTCTATGGAAATATTGTTGTTAAAAACATGTTTAGAATGTATATTCTTAAAGTAGATGTAGTTTGTCTTGTCAATATTTAGGGAGAGTTTATTGGATTTGAACCAAAAGGATAATTTCGTTAATTCTGAATTGAGAGTTTTAACAAGGATATTTAGATCTGCATGTGAGTAAAATATGTTAGTATCATCTGCAAACAAAACGTATGTTAGGAGTGGTGACGCGTTTACAATATCATTCATATATATCAAAAATAATAAGGGACCTAGAATGGAGCCCTGTGGTACTCCGCATTTAATGGTAGTAATATTAGACGATTTAGATTTAAAAACAACATATTGACGTCTATTACGCAAATAATCTTCAAACCAAGAGAGTACAATCCCTCTGACTCCATATGCCTTTAGTTTACAAATTAATATACGATGATCCATTGTATCGAAGGCTTTCGATAAGTCCATAAAAACCCCGATAGTATGTTCTCTTTTAGAGAGGGAATCGGTTATTTTGTCGCATAATTGTAAAATTGCATAATCAGTTGAGTGATTCTCTCTAAATCCATATTGATTAGGAATTAACAAATTATTCATGTTCAAGAAAGCATATAATCGTTTATAAACTATTTTTTCTAGTATTTTCGAAATGCTTGGTAATAAAGAAATTGGTCTGTAGTTAATAATTTGAGATGGATCATCTTTTTTATATATCGGAATTATTTTTGCAATTTTCAATAAGTCTGGAAAAATACCTTGAGAGAGAGATAAATTGAAAATGTGTGATAACGGGGAAGCTATGAAATGAATTATTTGCTTTATTAAAAAAATACTGAATTCGTCATGGCCGCTAGATTTGGTGGATTTTAGAGAACGTACAATGTCTAAAATCTCGTTAATATTTGTTGGATTAAAAAACAGCGAGTGCTCAACATTGTCATTTAAGTATTTCGAAAAATCATTTTCATTAGTGACTATTTTTGATGCTAAGTTTAGGCCAATATTAGTGAAGAATGTATTAAATGCATATCGAAGGGATATGTCGCTGGACTATGAATCAACTATAGAGCAGGTTCAAACCCCACGGTATCCAGTGTCATTTGCCTGCTCACGAAACCTTAATTGGTGCTCCATACACAGGAGAGAAAATATAGGCTTGTAATGATTATTTTTCTCGTTCCGTATCCGTGAATATATTTACATGTATATTAATTTGGCGTTACTCTGATAAGCATATCTACGTGTCTTCTTTACTACTGTGATATTTAACAAAATCAAAATGATTGAAGTGTACTCAAGAGAACGTCTAATCAATTTGTTTCTTTGCTGTTTTTCATTTCTTTATGTGGAGAATGCCGAGACCTTCTAAGAAAACAACTAATTTGTATGATTAAGGTGACCATTCAGTTATTCAGGGATCTCATTTGAATAATCGATGTACATTAGGCCTATTAAATTTGAGGAAGCGCCTAAAAAAAATTATATTACTTTCAGCTAATAGTCAGAATTTGACCTCGCTTCTTCCAACTTGTTTGTATTTCTGAGAACAAAAAGAGAACACCTTGCGTGAAATTGGTAAGGCTACAATCGATTTTGAATAATAATGAGTTTAAAAAAGGAAAAAAAAAGTTATTTCTATCCCTGTCTATGCTCATTCCTCTTTTTGCCTTTTCCTGTATGTTTGTATGTGTCTATCCCTCCCCTCTTTCTCTCTCTCTCTCTCTCTCTCTCTCTTCTCTTCTCTTTCTCACTCACTAATTCTATAGTCCTCTCTTTTAGCCATCTTTTTTTTTTCTTTGCCTCATAGCGCTTTTGAATGTTTAACAGCATGAAAATATGGTGCCATATAAATGATGTTCATTATCATCATCATCATCATCAACATCATCATCATCATCAACAACATCATCATCAACAACATCATCATCATCAACATCAATTACATCATCTCTCTCTCTCTCTCTCTCTCTCAACAATTATACTACTTTTTCTACTAGTACTTCTACTACTTCTTCCGCTACTACTATTACTATTACTACACTACTACTGCTACTACTATACTACTACTACTACTACTACTACTACTACTACTACTACTACTACTACTACTACTACTACTACTACTACTACTACTACTACTACTTTTACTACCTACTACTACTACTACTACTACTACTACTGCTGCTGCTGCTGCTGCTGCTACTTCTACTGCTACTACTGCTGCTGCTACTACTACTACTACTACTACTACACTACTACTACTACTACCATACTGCTACTACTACTATTGCAACTACGACAACCATAGCAACAACAACAACAACAACAACAACAACAACAACAATTATACTGCTAGCACTTTCTTGAATTTTAAACTATTTCCTGTCGAAGTCTAATTTTTCTCGTAGTGTTCAAAGTTCGTCGTCAATATTTGATGTTCTTAGCTTTTGTCAATTTCAGAACAAAATACTCCAAAATACCCGAAATACAAGAGCCATGCCATGTAGGATGAAATATTAAAAGCAGCTGCGAAATTCACAAGAGTGTCACATAAGCATTTCATTATCCCGAGAGGTATACGTGTGTTGCAATCGTAATACCATAGCAGGCTGCTATCCCTTTCCATCTAGTCAGGCCTGTAAAAGTAATACATCGCATAATTATTGGACCTTTGACAGTTGTCCAGAATTTCATCGACACCCGAGTCAAACTAGGTCAGGTGACCAGCAAGGGCTCTTTTTTTGATGATATGTTTTTCTCTTATATCCAATACAAATTGTACAAATCATTCATAACAAAAACTGCACCTATCATTCATAACAAAACTTGATGCATTATACTTTGATATTTTGACTTCAACATAAATTGCAGTAATAAAAGGGAAAAAATGTACATTCATATAAACTGTTTAGAAAACATATTTTCATATTCATGATCAAAGAATAGTATATCTCTGAGAGTAAAAATAGGTTTTGTGTTATCCCATCCTCCCCCTCCCCCAAAAAAGGAAAACTGAAGTTACACAAACACATGTACCCTGTTTAACATCATGAACATAGTCACGTGACACGATACTGCTTCATGAATTTTTTTTTGTCACCACGATACTGATGTATAACGTTGAATGTAAACAAAGTATCCAATTTCATATTGCTATTAGAGTGACATCCCATGCTGTCACATCGATAAGACCAACAGTATATCGATATGAGATGGAACCAATAACTACTGTTACCCGAATGGCCACGATTTTGTCAGTTATCGGTCGGTTTGGAGTCGGTGTAGCGGTGTGACCGAGGTTTTAGTTCTCAACCAATTATAGACACCATGAAGATGATGCGTTGTACATCGGTTTTCTTGTTTATTTTCTTCTCCTCCGTTTTGTCTTCTTCTTTGCCTTCTTCTTCTTCGTTAATGCTTCTTCTTATCATTGGCGTATCCAGGATTTTTTTTTTAAATAAGGGGCGCCTTTTATATACTTGTTTTAGTTTGGGGAGGCACCTGGGGGCAACTGGGAGCACCATAAATTTGTACTTCTATCGTTTGCTACCATTATGATATAATTGATATAAAAGTATTCATTTTTGGCGAGGAATTCTTACGTACATAGAAAATAATATAATGTATAATCATCAGGAATCTTTACTTCAGCAAGGCTCATAAATACGTCATACTTTTGTTTCGTTTTTTTTTTTTTTTGGGGGGGGTCTGTTTTCTTTTCCTACGTCACTCCTGACGATCATAGATTCACGCATTTTGGGGGGACAATGGAATGACATTGGAAGTCGATGTCGAATCGCTATATCGTTCCTGGGAGAGTTTGCGTGACGGTCGTGCTCGACCAGGCGATTGCCCGAGGGCTACGCTTCATTTCACCCGTAGAGCGCTGCGTTCAATACCCTGTGCTAAAAAGGCTTCCTTGGGGTGATCCGACATTACTGTGCTCCTCCAACATTTGGTTCAAGCTTTATTCTGTCAAAAGTGCAGGGTGATGCCTGTTGTACACAATGCGTCATTTCGATTGCGTCAGTACCTGCGCTGTTCGAGCCTATATGAAGTCACTTGGGTCATACTCCAGCACTTCAAAGCATTTAAGGTTTGCACTGTTCATTTTATTTCCACTTTTCATTCAAAATCACTCTCACATAAAGCGTCAAAGACCGCGCCAACATCAATGACAAGTTGCAAAAACTGTTATAAGCTACTGAAATCCTTGCATCTGATTGGCTGAGAGCAAATTTGTCGGTAAAAATCACTGTCAAAGACACTTGATGAAACGCCCCGTAGGTGTAGGGGCGCGATTGAGTTTTAGTTAAATTTAGAGTTAGGGTTTAATGTTAGGTACATGTATAGTGCTGAGTCCTGGCATGAAGTTCGGTGGAAATTGACCTCCGAGCAGTTTGGTGCCGGAGCTTGTTTCGTGCAATCTCTAATACCACAGTCACACCGCCAAACCGACCCCACACCGACTCCAAGCCGACCGATTCTTAGGCATTGGTGGCAATGTAATTTTTTGTTCGATCTGTTGTAGGTCTGGCGTCGGTCTTGTTGGTGTGACTGTGGTATCATATGGCATCGTTGTTGTTTTTTTTTATATTCGATATGAATTTATTTGTAGAGGTGTTGTGGATCAGTGGATAAGTCCCCGGACTGTGAACCATGAGGTCCGGGGTTCGAATCCCACCGCAGCACTAGCGTCCTTTGGCAAGACGTTAATCTACATTTGCCACTCTCCACCCAGGTGTTAAGTGGGTACCCGGTAGGATGCGAAAGTTAATGTCGTTTGCTTAGCAATGTGAGCGCCACGGCCCATTGCTGGAATACTCCCCAGGGAGTGGATGGAGAATGTGCATACATTGTGTGCGGGCAAGCCAGAATCCGATGACCGGGGTAAGAATATATCTGTAAAGCGCTTAGAGACATAGCCGATGTATTAGGCGCTATATAAAAGCGGATTATTATTATTATTATTATTATTATTATTATTATTATTATTATTACTTACTTACTTCACAGTCGATCATGAACTGCCAATTATGTTTACACGGTAACGAATATTAGCAGATATTTGCGTCGAGTCATGAAATGGAGACTTGCTTGCATGTGAGTAGCAGATTAATACATGTGCTCGTATTGCTCAATAACCTCATGGACATTTTCTTTTTCTTCTCCAAATAGCCTCATGGACATTTTCTTTTTCTTTTCCAAATTGATTTTGTATCCATCATTTCACGTTCAAATAAAAGACTGATTAAATTACATGCATGTTACCAAATATTAGCAGATGCCTGCAACTAATGTAACTGAGACTTAAATGAATGATCACAAATACCTGCCGAAGCACAATAGCTTAAATGGGCATTAATTCATCCCCAATATAATTTGATCTGTTTTTATTTCACTTACAGATAATGAGTGTAATGTATACACTTTATAATACATTAACAGATGTCTGCGTCATATAATTGAGACTTATCAAGAGCCGATAAAAGCCTTGAAATTGAGCCGGTGTTTGCGATTATTTTTTTTAATGTTTATATAAACGTATGATTACTTTTGATGTATGGTTTCATTGCTTTGCGTGCAAAGGAAGTTTCTTTCGGTTATTTTCTGTTCGCAATTTCATTTGCCGTACAAATTGATATTGATACGTTACAGCATGAAAGGTCATTACGTCAAAGTAGACCCAAGCCTGAAAGAAATTTAAGGTTGAAAGAAAAATTAAATTACACATGTTTATTTCTGAGTCGCTGTTAATGTAAGAGTAAAAAAAAAACACTGAAAGAGATATTGGAGTGCGCGATAATTCATACAGACAAACAAGTCTTTGCAAATTGAATGCTGAATAATGCTGATAAATGAATCTAAATTAAACAAAGGGAGACATTTTGTTTGCAGTCGGTCTTTTCAAATATTAAACAATCCACAATTTATGCATTTGTTTACAGTTGTTCTTTTTATATCTACAGTCGATGTCTAATTTACGATTCGATACTTGATTTTTGATTGAATTTACCTGTATATCATTGGCAATGTAATTAAATAATTTCTTTCCCAATTAAGTTTTTATAAAGATTCGACAAACATGTACTTATTTATTTTTCTTATTTTTTTAAATTTTTTTTTGTTGGTTAAACAAGTGTATGATGATTTTGCTTGTATAATCAGTGTTTCTGACTTAGGTGTCCTTGGTTTGAACCTAGAGAGAAGAGGAAGATGATATAAACAGTCTGTGCTTTCTTACTGGGTGTTGGTTTTGATGTTATCACAGAGTCAATGAAGTGTCCTTAAATTGAACTTGCATTAGTAGACGATTATTGTCAACGCAGTGGCGTATCCATCGATGGGCGGAAACATAAAATATCCACCCTCCTTGTATGCAGGCCCAGGATCAGAGAGGGTTACCCTTTATCAACCGTTTCCAGGGGCCTCTTAAATAATGAGTTGTGTTTAAACGCAACACCTAAAATTTAAACACAACCTGATTTTCAGCAATTAAGATCGCATATCGGATATGAGGAAAATAAAAGAGGTGAAAGAAAAAGAGAGAAGTAGGGGAATTAAAAACTGCTTGCTTTTATTGTCATGGTTAAAAACTGATTGCACTGATTGTCATGGTCGACCCCATCTCTTTATAAGACGGGGCCCATGCCCATGCTTCCTTTAAGCCGAAAATCTGAAAAGAATTGTTGTGTGAGACAACAAAAGGGCAAAAGTTATAGTATTAAAGATGGGGGATGAAATTCCTTTCAGTAGAAAATATGACAAACCTGTTTATGAGTCGGAGAAACGAAAAACTGCACTGACATCCCCTATAACTATCTGTGTCGCACACAGTACAGATCGATATCATAGGCCCCACTCTAATTTTGCCAAATTGGGTTCCGATGTCTCCCGAACTCTACGAACTCGGCAAGAACTATCAACGTTTTCAGAACAAGACCTGTACGAGATTAGTACGAGCAACACTATAGTAAAGTTGAGTTTGCTCCGGGTTTTGGCTACGACTTATCCCAAGTCAGTGTCACATCCAACACGTAGTAACAAGCTCGGGATTAACTCGGAGGCATCGTGACTACTGTTGCGTACTAGATTTTATTTTGTTTGCTGTACTGCGAGTTTTATACAACGGACTGACAGGACATGGTATACTAGCTACTATGAATATTTTGAACACATTAAAAAAAAAGTTATTACGAGTCAAACCGAGCTATCCCGAGTTATTTCCCGAGTTTTCTACGGCGTATGCCGAGCTAACACGTATAGCACCACTCCACACATCACTAGGCAAAAGACTAGTGAGAGAAGGGCTTTCCAAAGATCGATAACCTACCCGCGAGCATCACGTTTTTCTTGTAACATTACCCTTTTCCTAGATAAGAATATCTTTCCAGCAGGCACTTTGTTTTCCTCAAACATTTATCCTGCCCTATCATATCCCATACTTTAAGCTCCTTTCTACTCCACTGGGAGATCATTGCGATAGAAATCAATACTCAGGAGAGATAGAATGCATAAAATAGCCCTTTATCCGTTCTTTATTATTTTATTTTGGGGGGAAGATCAAAATTGTAAATCGTTAACTTCCATTTTGAAAGGTCTTTCGCTCTCTAAAAATTCTGAAATTAGGCACAAATCTCTTTTAAGATGTTGAAAAAGCTTAATGGAGAGTCTCAAGGAAAATGGACTAATCATCTCCGGGCAACTTCCCCCTGAATCTCTACCCCCGAGCACAATTACCATCCGGAACATTACCCCCCCCCCCCCCCCAACAACGGTTCGTTACTCCGATGGTTCGTAATTCCGAAAATGGAAAAGGGTTCATATTTCCGAAGGTTCGTAATTCCGAAAAGTGATATAGGGCACTACTACATTTTCGGAATTACGAACTTTTGGAATTATGAACCCTTTTTCATTTCCGGAATTACGAACCCTATTTCATTTTTGGAATTGAGAACTTTCGGAATAACGATCCTTCAGAGTAATGCTTCAAAATGTTCGGAATTATGAACCTTATTTCATTTTCGGAATTATGAACCCCCTACTATGGGAAATTTGTGTTTCGGAATTAGCAACCTTCGGAATTATGAACCTTCGGAAAAACGAGTCCTCCCCCCCCCCCCCCGAACAACTACCCTCTAGAATCCCACAAAAGTACCATAATGACAACTATACAATGACCTCTCGACCCCCAAACCAGGAAAGCTACCCTTGGAAAACTATCCCCTTAAAAAAACTAGACAAGTGCTCTCAAGTACTTACCGGGGGTAATTAGATAAGGCGTGAGCTGTCCGAGGGATACTTGTGTGTGTGTGTGTGGGGGGGGGGGGTAGTTGTCCTAGGGGGTAGTTTTCTTGGAGTAGTTGTCAGACGATATATTGTCCCAGAATCGTAAATTTGACTTGCTTTTTGTGAAACTCTGCTTGTTTTTCCATTAGAGAAATAGAAATGCATTATTTACAGCTTTTTCTAAAAAGAAGAGGAAAGAAAAACATTTAATGCGGTGTTCTTTATCTTTATTATCTTACTTTTCTTAACTTTGCGCATGGAATTAATTTTTGCCTCATTTCGCTTCAGATATGATATTATTATTCAAACAAATCTTTAATATTGGGTCGTCTTTTTGAATAACTTTCCGTAATACTGCATATGAATTTTTATGAGTAAAAACATTATAGGAGATACAGGAACGGATAGATCTTATGACTTTCTTCTAGTAGTAATAAGATGTTTCTTTCAGCATGTACCGCGCTTTCTGTATCATTATTGCATCAAAACCATCCCCCGCCCTTTAATGATCATAGCAAAAAGTACGTGGCGTGGTGTCAGCTACAAACTGGGTCACCTAGACTTAGAAGGAGGGTATGACTTCTAGGTTCCAAAAGCATTCCCTTCCTATAGTGACATCCTTACCCAAGAATGCGAACAAATTCCATGAATGTCAAGTTTGTTATAGATGTAGATGTATTTAAAATTAGATATAGGAAAGATGAAATTATGATCTCTTAACAATAATGCCGTTCTTTCCCACATAACAAAATTAGATTATAGATCTTGAAATACTTTCGCACCACCAACACAACACCTGCAAACTTCCTCGGATATGTAGATATCGTTTTGGTAAGCAATGACTTTATTACTGCGTTAACACTCAGAAATGTGAGTATGTGGGACTGCCTTGAGTAATAATGGAATTGGTTGAAACCAAGGGGAATAAAGTAGTTGATTTTCTTTTATTTTAATCAATAAGACAGGAAAGCGATAATGTCAAACTGATGCATGTCATCAAATTATTGATTGATCTGCAAACTTAAATTTCAGCAAATTAAATTACGGGTTATATATTTTGCGCAGTCTGATCTTGCACTGTAGGTGTTCTTGTCCATGTAAATAACATTTCTATCATCAAACAATTGAATCGGAACGCTTTGTAACACTAGAACAAATTAGATGCAAGGGGTTTTATATGAAAAAGAACGGTCTAAGACGGAACGTCAGAAAGGAGACATAAATATAACGATCCCATTTTTAAACGAGACGAAATTCTATAGAAATCGATATTTTATGATAGGGACGCGAAGAGGGGGAAAAAAAGAAAAGAAAAGAAGAAAACAGAAAAACATATTATTGCCACCTGGATACAGTATGCTAATTATGCTCTCTTACTCAATATTTATATTGGAGATTTTTTTCCAAGGTATTTCTGAGCGAAGGTGTCAGATGTGAGGAGCGAAAGAAGAAAATGATATTGATAGCCAGCGACGAAACTGTGACAATGCCCAGAAATCGATTAAAAAGGAAGTCATACGATCCACCCAGACGATGTGTCACGTGATCTTTGATCTCGTTGCCTCATCACGTGACAGCTGCTCGTTGCTTTGACGAGACTGAGAGTTGTCACGTATCAGACGTCTTTCATTTCGGAGGGATGTTCGCAACTCCTACAGAAGCACGATTAGCGCCGTCTTAAAGGGGAAACACAACTTTAACAGTGAGCTGATGTTGATGAAAACAGAAGGGAAAAGAGTATATTATGGGAGAAAGTGCTAAGTGAAAGTTTAAACGAATTCTGCAAAACACAAGGAAGTTAATAAAAAACTGAATTTTTTTTGTTTTTTTAAACCTGACATTTTTACTAATTTATGGGAATCTCACAGAGACGAATCGTTCGTTTGATTGCTATTTGATGTAAGCCAACTCGCTATTTTTCATTGTTTAGTGAAATCTTAAAGTTGTGTCCTGAAGACATTTATAATGAAAAAGATACAAAATGTTAGCAATTCATCATCAAGGTTGTAGGTAGTCCACTCTTTTATGTTTGAAGAATGATGTGTCAGAAAGTTGAGAAATTTATATTATTGGTTATTTCATTTTAAAAAAAATCGAAAGTCGTCCTATATTGCTTCACTTTCTTTGATCAGTTCGTCAATATGAGATCAACATTCACAACTTCAGAACTTTTTTTTTATTGTGCACCTTAATCTTTTCAAAATCTCACCAATCTATTTCGCTGATTTTAGGGCTTTCATTCGAACCAAAATGCCTTTAAACTTAGATTGTCTTTTGAATGGTGGAAAGGGTAAATACACAAGTGCGTTTAACTTGTTCTAGTTTTCCGTTTTGACCTTCGCTTCATTGCAATATCGGATAGGGTGCGAGGAGAGTTTGTGCAAACGAACTAGTTTGCACCGTCCTCGAAAATGCGCCGTACTTACTGCTGCACTTGAGTTTATTGCTTCGTAACTAGCGAGCTACATAAAGAGAACACACGGTAGAAAAAGTCGGAGAAGTGTGGAAGAAAGGTCGTCAGTATAGTCCTAGAAAAAGTAAAAGTAAGTAGACTTAATTGTAGTAGTAGTAGTAGTAGTAGTAGTAGTAGTAGTAGTAGTAGTAGTAGTAGTAGTAGTAGTAGTAGTAGTAGTAGTGGTGGTGGTGGCATGCACAGGATTTTTTTTTTAGGAAGGGGGTGTTTAAGATTATTCTTCATTTTCTCACAAGGAAAAAAAAGAACAGGTTATCAGCATTTTGGGGATGTCTTTTTACTGACGCGATGTGAAAATAGAATAAAACCAAGAAAGCGTAACATTATCAGAAGATTATAACTGGTGTTGCATTGTGAGAGCAGCTCTGGCCCAGAATACAGCGTGCAAGTGATAGGGGTCCATTAAAAAATGATCACGAGAGAAAGTGTCTGTCGTTCTCGACTTGGGGGAGAGAAGCCTCGAGCGCCTGCATGCATGTTTAGAACCACACACACCAAAAAGAAACGGACGCGAATCTCAAACATAAAACGCGCCATTTACGGCGCTCATATCCGACTTATCGTCGTAATTACGAGCGTTTCATAATGACAGCTTGCTTTGATTCCGATCGTTAAAAACGCCCCCATTGGAATCAAACAGCATATAGAAAAAAAGAGAGAAGAAGATAAGAGATGAACATGTGATAATGGGACAAAATGAAAGCATTGAGATCGAATTGGATTTTTAAAGGTATAGCTATATTGTCATAATTGTGTTTTCAAGGTCTTTTTCGTAGAAATATATGGATTATATTGCCATACTTTTAATTCATGCTCGTGATGTACAGCATATATGTATACTTTGTAAAAATTTTGGGGAAAATAGATCTGGAAGAAAATGAACACTGATGAATGTCACTTTGAAATAATTGCTGAAAATAATACATTCCGTTCGTAAACACTCTTTCTACTGGACGCTGATATATCCATGATAGCTGCGTTCCGTCTCATCATTTTAAAATAATTTTAGAGTCTTTTAGAATAATTTAGAGCCTTTTAAAAATTCTTCTTCATCATGGCCTGTTATTGTACATATTTGTGCTGAACGTTGTATTTTGATGTATTTCTTAAATGTTTATTTTTGATTCTGTAATATATTTTCACAATTCGCTAACACTTGCTGCGAAAGGAATATCAATAAAACCAATGAACTGAATTGAAAAAAAAATGAATCTAGTGATGGTATGCGTTCAGTATTCAGTATTGTAGGTCATTTTACACTGTTTTCAAAGTACTTATAGAAAAATGTGTAAAAAAAAACAAACTTTTTTTTACAATAAAATCTAATACAGAATTAAATTGAAACCGTATCTGAAAATTCAAAGATTTAACCGAATATAAGAACGAGTGATTTGTTATTTGGCAAAATGGATGCTGTTAAATGCCAATGACATGGTATAGATTAAGGTGCACGGGGAAATATGGAATATCAAATGTAGCACCTGTAAGCTGAGTAGCAATATTCCGGGTAATATTTTTAAAAGTGCATTCTTCAGCCTTGGCGCATAACCATAGGGAATACGCATTCAACAACAACCTACAGGCTAAACCGAAAAACGATATGCATTTTTTGAAAACAGCTATTATACAAGCATGAAATCGACGTACAACGCAATATCCAATGACAATATATTGGCTCTGCCTATTTCTCATGAAATATAATACCAATGTTTGGCAGAGAGGTATCTTTGGGGAATCGTAATAGTGGAGAATTAAGAGGAATATTTCATCCCGTTGGTGTGAGAAATTGACTGGAGAATATCGGGTAGCACGTGATTCTTATCTCTGCGCAAATTGCTTTTCCGGGTGTCCAGCTGTCTAAACGGGGGCTCGTTTTTCTTCCCCGTCGGGGTATTATCGACGATGCCGTCGTTGAATAGGTGGTTGAATACGGCCTTCGGATCAGGTGGTGTGGGGGATGAAGAGGGTTATGACTGAAGGGCAAAGATAGTCTGCGCATGTTATCAAGCATCTTAGCGAAGTATCAATAGTGGGTGGTTATATGTAGTTGTAATGTCCAGGTTGATTGCAATTAACGCTTTCTACCACAGATGGTTATTCTCTCCCCCCCCCCCACTACTCTCTCCCTCTCGCTCTCTCCATATCTTCCTCTATCTCTCTCTCTCTCTCTCTGTCTATCTAGATATCTCTATTTCCATCTCTCACTCCCCCTCTCTCTATCTTGCTATCTCTATTTCCATATCTCTCTTTTTTTCCTCGCTCTCTCTCTCACTCACTCTTTCTCTCTCTCTCTTTCTCTCTCTCTCTCTCTCTTCCTCTCTCTCTATTTCTCTACCTCTTTCTGACTCTCTACCTTCCGTCATTGTGTCTCTCTTCTTGTTTACATGTGGAGGGGGGGGGGGGTGTGCGTCTCACTCGATCTTGAAATCAAGAGCGCTTGTACAATGTTGTCCCTCAACAAGACTGCAGCTAAATGATTCCTCCAGACACGCCAGAAGGGGTCCAAATACCACTGACAAGTACAAGGCATGTGTATTAATTCTTTCTTCTTCTTCTTTTTTTTTTTTTATCGAGGGGCGTTTAATGAGGTTTGATCATGTAGCAGCGCCACTCCCTGCATCATTCTTGTCATCACTTTCATCCCGATCATCACCCTTCAAAACAAAATCTGCTAATATAAGCTGTCGATAGGAGATTCATTTATAAGGAAGTGTTTTTTCTTTTTTAAATGTATGAATTGTCATCCAAGTAGAGCTATACAGGAATCGATCATGCATACTAGGATACTCCATTTAGGAAAATGTCAATGGAAATCGACTGTCGCCCCCCCCCCCCCCCACACACACACACACCCGCACACACAAATTTGTGCTAATCAAATAAAATCAATCCACAATTTTGGATAATCATAAGTGTACAAGTAGGTACAAAACAAGAATAAAAAACAGGTTACAAATGAATAGCCGAATCGAAATGTCACATCATCGTTGAATCAGTTCACATCAATTCATCAAAGCAATTCGTCCAGTCGCCATTGAGAACGGTACGCTCATCCAATATGAAATTACCAACTAATTTCCTTAGCCATACATAATCATGCAGGGTCCTATAACCATAAGTCTAATTTCTGATGCAGACTAGTTTGATTTGATTTGATTTGATTTATTGACTGTTTCAATCATTCATATTAACATGATACTGCAGTGCATAACATAAAATGAATACAATAACAATAATATATCGCAATGATGTTTTTCCGTAGATAGGGGCACATAATCAAATATCAATAAGTAAAAAATATGATGTACAGATATTGACCTATTAAGTGATATTGAAAACAGTTGGACATATTTAAAAGCAAAGCTTGTATATTATATGTCCACTACACTATACAGGTGAACATAATAGATCATGTACTTTTGCTGTTTACAGTACCTCAGGCTAATGTTGGGCTCAGAGCACCACGGACATGAGGAATGTTGTTAAAGTGCCAAAACAGAGTCTGTGTTTGTAAACTAACACTCTCGACGAAAGCATGGTAATCAGGCGAAGATGTGAACTTATTCAGGGAGTTACTGGACCATTTGGGGTTAGGGTTGTCAGACCTAATTAGCCCACGAGGTATCCGAAAATATTTGAACAGGCGGCCTCCCTCTCCCCCCCCCCCCCAACTAACCCTACCCTCAACAAAGAGAGAATTTAACAGATCTTAGATTTGACGAAAAGTCAGTATACATATATATATATATATATATGTGTGTGTGTGTATATATATAATGAAAGAAATGTCACTATGAGACGGTCGTAGCTTTTATTGTCCTCCTTTATTTGTCAAGCTTTCGATCAATGATCTTCATCAGGACTGTATAAAAACACAAAATGATGGCTGACATTTACATCGGAATATACATTTCAATTTCTTACAATGGTTAGGTACTAATCAATATAATTATAATAATATTAATTATGTAAATGTCAGCCATCATTTTGTGTTTTTATACAGTCCTGATGAAGAACATTGATCGAAAGCTTGACAAATAAAGGAGGACAATAAAAGCTACGACCGTCTCATAGTGACATTTCTTTCATTATACCTTCCACTAAAACAACTATAAGTGACCACCAGCGTTGTGTTCGAGGAACATTTCTTACAATATATATATATATATATATATATATATATATATATATATATTCATCCCACTATGTTCTATATCACCCAAACCAAAGCGAATGGTAAAAGTAGACTCAACATCATCACATTATATATATATATATATATATATATATATATATATATATATATATATATACATATATATATACAAGCTTGCTGAAAACAATTAAACATTTCCCCACAGAAAATTTTAAATTAAAAGGGTGTCACACCCCACCCTTCCAGCTACGATGCTGAACACTTTAATCTTCGTCCAGCTGTTCAAGTGACGGGAAATGAAGGCATCTGAGGAGCGGATCTAGCATGAGAGGGTAAAACGACATGACAAAATGACAACCACGACATTTTCAGCAGTGTTGTGCATTTTGCGGTCTCTGTAATTTGATGGTTGTCGCCTTAAATGCCGTCTGGATTGTTTATCCTGCCATTCTTCGTATTTTTAGTTCTAATATACAGTTACCTAAATACCTGCGTAATGTTTTATTCTGTGTTACATAACTATTGTATTGTATTCTGTTCTATCTTAGGCTTTTGCGGCAATGACAATTCTCCCTCTCTCTCTCTCTCTTTCTCTCTCGCTCTCTTCCTTTTCTGTTTCAAGTGAAGATATTTCACGCACTGCATGTATAAAGTGCTTATAACCTGACGGTACCTCTAATAGTGTTTAGATTGATTAATCATTAATTGAATATGATACATTTCACGAATTATTTTTTTATCTGAAAATCTGACAACTAAACTATAATCAACGGCAGAATTTGCATATATATATATATATATATATATATATATATATATATAAAGTAAAATAATTAGTCCTGCGTCGGTTGATGAAAAATAACAAAAGTTCACAATAAATGAAAACAACCGTAGAGATGATAAATATATATATATATATATATATCAGGAAAACCATGATGATATTTCTGCAGCATAGATCGTGTAATTTATAATTCTTTACCATATATTTTCTTTTGTCCTGTTTCCAATTTTAATCGCTTTTTTTAATATTTTTTTTTTACATATATTAGTAAATACATGCTGTCAGGGAATCAATTTGTATTTCTAAAAAACTTCGCACATTAAGAATACTAACTAGCGGGACCCGTGGAAATCCACGGGTTCCTTTTTTACATTACACATTCAACATTTTCACAATCGATGTGTACATTCTTGTGAGTTTATTCATTAAAAAAAAAAATTTTTTGTTAATGAAATTATCAATAAATTGTTCTAAATGGAAACGAAAATGGTTATGAAGACTGAGTAATTTTTGTAGGTAAATTTTGTCTTTAATTTCGAGTCCGTCCACATTCACATACAAAGACGATACACAGACATCATTTATAACTGAACAAACATGACACTTTTTTCTTTTTTTTATAGTTACAAATTTTGTAATAGGATTTCATTTGTAATAGGATTTCAGAGAGAGAGAGGGGGGGGGGGGGAGGAGGTGGGTTGGAAAAGGGGTTGGAGAGATAACAGGTGGGAAAATTAACAGGAAGTTAGAGAGATGGAAAGATAAAATAGAGTGTCTATGGATGTGAGACTTTTCATTGAAACCTTATAAGTGCTATCTTGGAAGTTTTAAATGGTCGACTGAAAGCACCGCGTGCGGATTGGTGTTTTTTTTTTTTTTTTTGTTTAGATGGATGCACGTAACTGTCAATCTTTTGTTCAAATGGCACACCCTTATATTATTATAAACAAAATCATGTTTATATACACACAGGCATTCACTCAGAGAAACATGCATACACATATTTACAAACGCATACGTGCGTACTCATGGTCACAATTACTTACCCACATACCCACATACTCAGTTAAAAATATTGTACATATAATGTTATGTAATGTACATAATTTATGTTAGATATCATTATGACATAAAGGGGAAGGGAGAGAGAGAGAGAGAGAGAGAGAGAGAGAGAGAGAGGGAGTGGGGGTAGACAGATAGGAAGAGAGAGGAATGGATGTAGAGAATATAAACATAACAGAAAGAGAGAGAGAGAGTGGAATAAAGATAAAAGAGTTTCTTTTGATGTTAGTGTTTCCATTTAGCTTATTGTTTTATTATTAGAACTTAAATATAGTTGTAAAATTAATTACTATGGCCTAGTTACGTATATTTTGTGTATGGAATATTGTCATCATAGAGGTAGCTCATTACTTATTCTATAGCAAAAAATTGGTAGTAGTTATATATTTTCTATAAGTAATCGAGTGAAGATTCACCTACACATATTATAATTCTCAAATTCAATCAGACACTTACAAGTCATGTATGAGCAATAGTGCAATACATGCGTTCAATCACATCCTACAATACACATGAGAAGTATTCAAAAAACAGAATTATGAATTTTCCCAATATTGGGCCCCGGGCCCTCCCATCACAAAATCATTGATCCGGCGCTGGCCCCCTCCCTCACAAAATCCTGGATCCGCCGTTGGACATGGTGGATGGTGAAGGCAGGCCCTATCATGCCCCTGCCCTCACTCTCCTGCAGCCAGTGGCATAGAAAGGTCCCAAATACAATGAAAATAAAAATGATTGATGCATTCACATAATCCCGCATCACCCATCCCATCCGTCACCCCTGCTAGTGCTATCTATGCTGTGAGTTTATTTTTCTACAATGGGGGGGGGGGGGGGGAATGAATGATGCATTCAAATACCCCCCCCCCTCCCTGCCCGCTATATCTACGCCCATGACTTCAATGGAATAACGCTCCTAGCATAATGTTTTCCCCTCAAACGGATAATATTCATGGAACGATTTTTTTAAAAAAGAAACAAAGTAGATGTAGAATATACTCAAATAAGATGAATCTACCATCGAATAAAAAATGAGTACAGGTGTGTTCGGCCTAACCTTTTTCCAATTTTGAAATCAGAAACGTCGTGAGGCATTTACGGCAGTGCGGGTTTTAAAATTCAAGTATTGTAGAATCTACTCTGAACATGCGCGTACCAAGGGGGCGTTTTGGGTGTTCAAACACCCCCCCCCCCCCCCGTTTGGTGTTATTTGAAGTTAAAACACTCCTTCCTTTAGAATTCCTGATATTTTTTTTTTTTTGCTTGTCAGATAATTTTTGAGTTAAAGACCCCCCCCCCCCACAAAAAAAATAAATACTGATAACACTTTTTTTTTTTTTTGCTTGACAGAGAATTTTAGAGTAAAAAGACCCCCCCCCCCCAAAAAAAAAAATATTGATAACCATTTTTTAAAATTTTGCTTGTCAGAGAATTAAAAACCACCCCCTTCAAAAAATCCTGGGTACGCCACTGCTCTGACATACGGTAGGATGAATTCAATGTTAACTGTAGTTTTAAAAAATGGTAAGTATACTATTTTCAATCTCTTTTATATTTTTTAATCTTGAAATAAGCAGCGCTCGGTAAGGTATTTACTGCTAGACTCTTCGCTGGGAGTTCAACCAGCCAAGCCTTACTACAGCTCAGCCTCAGACTGTGGGCGCTGCTGTGACAGATTACCAGCGTTGTAAAGAAGAATGTCATCATTTTAAAACTAAATACAGATCGCATAGGCAAAAAACAGAGCCCACAAATACTATACTCAAACATTTTTTTGTTCTCAACAACGTCACTCACATCCAAAGTTAACCTTAAAATCTCGAAATAAACAGCTTTTACTGCAGGTTTCTTCCCCGTAGTTATTTCAAGCAGCCAAGGCTGCAGTGCATGCTGGTACCGCTCAGAGCAGAGTGCAACGACGCCGCGACAGAGTCCGGCTAAAAAGAGAAGAATTTCTTCAGTTAACTATACAGAGAACATGTTATAGAGACAAACAAAGTCTATAAATACAGTTTCTAACATTATTTAGTTCTAAATAATATAACTCACGTCCAAATTCATCTGTAGAATGTATGATGTCGCTCGGGAATTCGCGGTCATCTCATGTTGAGTGCTGTGCAGTGTATTGTTGTATTGTTTGCCTTGTATAGGGTTGTGTGTATAAGTCGCGTCGCACTGAGCTTGCATTGAGATTGCACCGCAGTCTGGTGGGTGCTACTCCTACATGGTATACTAATCACAAAGCGGACTATGACACAAATCCTACGTGCATACCACGGACCTCTACTGAACATACCCATGGCATAATTATTTTCTTACGTGGGTTCCCCCGGTGAGAGATACAGAGTCTGCACTACGTACCGTTCGCCGGACGCACGCGCAATCGTCGTCTGATTCGGTCGACGGCGAGGCAAAGCACGCGGGCCAATGGGGTTTGGTCGTTCAGGAGATCGCTCACCTGCTGCCAACGCGACGTCGTCGTGCAACGCGAAGGGGGCGACAACCATGCGGACGGCCAGGCCGACCGGTCAGGATGGAAGGCGGCTCGCGGCGGGCAGCGGGAAAAAATTCTATAGGGTCCAACGGACCCCCTCCTGCAGCGCGTGCAAAGTCAATCCGGGCGGGCGCGGGACCTCCCGCGTCGTCTTAGCGTATTAATTATTATAGATTATAAGGTTCATCTTGGTAAGGGCATAGCATCTTCTACACCTGAAAAATAATTATGTTTTTCTGAAAAAACGAGATGAACCTACTTTTCACTTCATTTATTTCCTATTCCGATTTTAAAAAATCACAACCATACAAAACCATTAAAAGGTATACAACATTAGAAAAGTTTACAGAATTGGTTCACATTACAATGAACGTATTAATGCTTATTACATTATAGTAAAATGACAATAAAATGAATACGATACACAATAGAAATCATGAAAGAAAATAAGATATAGATATACGACTATGGGCATCTTAATAATCAGTATTTTTAATGTAAGTGCGGAGGTGTTTTTCCAGTACTGTTTGCAGTTGATTAGCAGGATAATAACCTAATCATAACTTTGGGAAGCCTGAGGCATTATATTTCTGAATACAAGTTGATATACCTTGATAATTTGAGATCGTCTATAGGGGGTTTGATTTTAAATACGAATATTGTTTGGCATAGACATGATAGACCGGCGCGCCGGTTGCGTGATTGTGATGAAAGCTCTCATTATGAAAATTAATACACTCTTCTATTTTTTTTTCTCGTTTTTTCGTATTTTCGTAATTAGTAACCCTTTTCATTATAGATTTAGACTTTAAAGGGAATTTAAAGAGAAAAGAAGGCATAGAGCTTTGGTGATGATTTCATTTATGTAAAAGTAAAGAAAATGTTTTATTTCAGTGAGAAATCCCTAAAAATATAGTTACATATTGTGCTTTCTATCATGTTTTCTGCGTCACCCGCTTGTATAGGCATTTTTTTGAGGTTTTTTTATTTTGTTTTTTTGTTATTGGAAGCAATACCATGGCCACAAAGCGACCCCCACTGATTAAGCATATGAGACTGCCAGTAGCATTTGGCCTAGAAAGAAAAAAATATTCTACGAACCGAACTACAATATATCAGCAAGTCCTATGGTATAGTCAAATTGGATTTCAATCTTTAACTACAACGCCCGATCAATTTGACTTACAAGTGGATGTTCCTTTTACGCGCTCGCAGCAGGAAAGCATGCATGTTTTGACCGTGTTGACGTTCAGCCTCAGGCCGCGGCTTGATTGGGTGAGCTTCTATGATCACGTGATATTGATCCAATCAACGCCTTGGGGTCACGTGGTGAGTAAAGCTAGCTTATGAGTGACACTTTTGAAGGTCTTTCCGGGTTTGCAATATGCTAGGATAGTTTGATTCTTTGCTGGGTGCAAATCATGATATCCTACATTCATTCGGTATGAGAGTAGAGTAAGAGAGTAAGACATTTTTTGTTTTCATCTAAATCCGTCATCTAAATCTGTCATTGATTGAAAGATTGGAATGTTTTATACTAGGCAATAATGACAAAACTAATGTATATACTTCATTGTCTTATTTCATTTGAGGACATTTGTTTACCTGACTGTTTTCAATGAGAGGTTGGAAGTTCCCTTCCCCATCCTCAATAGAAAAAGAGAAAATAATAAATAAATGAACAAATAAATGAGTAAATAAACATGTAATTAAATTTGAAGATAAAAAAATTAGAAAAATGAATAAATGAATAAATAAATGGATAAATCAATAAACAAATAACAATCGGGGTATTTGATTTGAATGAGCTATGCAACTGAATGTATGATGTAAAAACACAATGACATGCCACATATTTTTATATACTTCAAATATCTGTCTTTCAAAATAATTAAGTCCTGTTTTATTTCTTTTATTGTAATACATGAAACATTCCACTCAACATGCATTTATTCCATTTATTTCATCCATTCATAAAAGTACATTTGTACATAAACTAGAACAATCACAGTATACTAGTGTGGGAATGAGGAGACAGCACAGGAAGACAAGAGCTTTATTGGTGCTTCCACCAAAAAGATATAAACTGCATCATAGAAAAAAATACATGTATGTATATAGAGAAACCAAAGCAAAACTAAATTTCTTACAGACTTCAAGAAGTTTCAAGAAATTTTACTTTTGGGGTCATGTCACTTTTGCAATGGTCTCCGTACAGTCCAAAGAACTTTCAACCATTGTCAACCGGGTTCGTGAATGACTAGAGGGAAATGGCACTTTGGTATCAGACATGCCTTCTGGTTGTTGTGTCTAGGTTTGAAGATGGTTTTAATTATTCTGCTCCTCCCCCAAATGAAAATGATTTTTAAAAGTTCACATCCCATAGATCGTGTGAAATTATTACTGCTTTTAAGGCAAAAAGGAAAAACCTCTCTTTGTTTGCTTCATAAATACTCTTCTATGGGATTTGTGTCGTGAAGAGTCGGTGCTAATTGGCGCAATGGCGCAGTAAGTGTTGGGTGGATTTCAAGAAAATTGTTTCTTTGAAGTTGTTTTTTTATCTTAAAGACGAACAGGGGTGAGTTCTTCACACTCTGTTGCTCATTACGTACTACACTTATCACACTGAATTTCATGTAATTGGACAAAGTGCCTTGGACTTTCCCTTTTTACCTAATCCGGACAACTACCCACTGGACAATTAACCCGGTGATAACTACACCCAAGGACAATTACCCCCGGACAATTACCCCCTGGGACGATTACCTCCCCCCGGACAATTATCCCCCCATCGACCTGATCGGCTTACCCCCCCCCCCCCACCAGTAATTATCCTTGGGGAATTATCCTGGGGGTAATCATCTGGGGGGGGGGGGTAATTGTCCTAAGGGGTAATTGTCCAGGGTAGTTGTCCCTGGAGTAACTGTCCAGGGGGTAGTTGTCCTAGAATCCTTTTATGATGAGCCCAGTACTGTCTTGCCGAATATACTTTGGTAAAAATGTAACGAAAAAAACATATATGGTATCTGCCTTCTTATCTGCCAATTTCGACGATTATTCATGCCTATATGCTGTCAGAAGCAGGAGTTTTAATACATTCATATATTTGGGTATAAACAGAAAGAATCCCCAAGTAGTGTGAGCACACCTGAAGCAGTCACCATCACCAGGTTTAGCGCTACCGAAAACTAGAATAGTACAATCGTTGAAACAGGCATGGAGATTCAACGTCTTGAAATGCTTTTCAAAGTTTGACAGTAAAAGAAAAAGAAGACGTCCCGAAATAGGGTTACTTCCTTTAAATTGTCACCAGATTTGTCTCTAACGAAGAGCGAAATTGTTGTGACTAAAATGAGAAGGATTTTTAGTCATTTGCTCCTGATGACGAAATCGTTGCCTAGTAACAACATTTGTCCATCAATCTGTTTGAGTGGAAATCACTCGGATTTTACAGGCACTTCAGTGGGTTTGCTCACTGGAGAGAAAGAAAGAAAGAGGGAGAAAAGAGAGGGGGGAGAGAGGGGGGAGGGGAGAGATTATAGGGGAGAAAGAGAAAAAGAGAAAAGCTTGAGGGAGAGGAGAGATGGGAGAGAGAGGGGGGGAAGGAGAAAGAGGGGAGGAGAGAAGAGACAAGCTTGTGAGAGTGGAATAGGGGAAAGGGAGGAGAGAGAAGGGTTAAAATGGGGGCAAGAGAGAGAGAGAGAGGGGAGAGGGAGAATAGGGAGGACGGGGGGGGGGGGAGTTGAGAGAAATAGAAGATGGTGAGAGGGAGAGGGAGAGAGAGAGAGAGAGAGAGAGAGAGAGCATCGGACAAGTTCAACATTTCGGGGTCGAGGAATATGTTGGTGCCATTCGATTTCAAAAAGTGGAGGGGCGGAAGCTCTCATGGACACATGCTTTCTTTTTTTTGCCCATTCCCGGGGAGGACAAAATTTATAATCTCCCGGTGTAAATGAATTTATCCGACAATATTTTTTTTGCTTAATGCTGTATTGGGGGTACCCACTCTGTCCATGCGTCTTCAGACTTTCCATTCCTACAAAAGTAGACAGATTAAACGCGTGCCTGAGCATATAAAACGCAGATATATCAAACACAATATCGTATGTCTCTTCATTGAAAATAAGGCTTTTCTCAAGCTTGAAGACACATACCATGCAAGCATGTTTACGTGCTCCACCAAGCTACTCAGCTCCATCAATTTATCAACCATTATCTATTAATTCTAATTCCAACTCAGTCATGTCAGTCCATGACCTTGCCTGTATAGTTTTGGAGTCGACGGTAAGTTTAATGCAAATAACGACCCTGTCTTGATTGCCCCCTCGCTCCGTGTAATCATCATCATCAACAACAACAAGAAATTACATCGTAAGTCAACAACGATCTATCGGGATCGGAATTATCTATCATATCTAATTCAGGCAATGACCTTGTCGATATAACATTGTAGTCGACTGCAAGTTTCAAGCAAATAAGGTCTCTTTTTCTTCATTACCCTCTTCATCACCATGAGCAGCAGCAACAACAACAACAACAAATCACCTCTCAAGTCATCAACGATTATATCGGGATCGGAGTTAGCTATTAATTCTATAACCTTTGAGTCGACGGTATTTGTTTCACACAAATAACGTCCCCTCTTGATTACCTTGCGTCACTAACAACAACAACAACAACAACATCAACAACAGCAAATCAACTCTCAAGTCATCAACGATATATCGGGATCGGGAGCCTAATTACTTTCGATTATCGTCTGCTAACTTTGAAATGAATTTGTCGGTGCTTTGATACTAACCTTGCCGCTTTGATCTCCGGCCAATGACGTACTAAACATGGACGTCGAATATTCATTAATGTGCAATTAAAGACAATTACCATGTTGATATGAGGGAAGTACATGAATAAACAGAATATGCTTGGTTTTCCAACGTTTTGATAAACTAAAAACGATAGAACATGTCCCCATGCATAAGGCGGTGTTTTTGGTTTTGTTTTTGTTTTCTGTTTGGGTTTTCTTTTCTTTTCTTACTTATGGAATTTATGAATTGAAAAGAAAAGAAAATACAAATTCGCCGTAGCTAAAAAAAAAACAACAACACATAAAAGGGAAGTGCTTAATTCTTTGAAATGACCCCCAAAAAATGTGATTATGCATATGTATTCGAGTGATCTATATTTCGATTATGAAATGATTATTGTGTGGCCGAATAAACTACGATTTGAGCCTGTCAGTGTCAGATAATCTAACGTCTAATTTTGCCTTATGTGAATACTTTGGGGTGATTTTGTTATTGTTAGCTTCAGGCCAATAATTCAGTCTGCTCTTGACTTCCTTCAACCTAACAAATTTCATAGCAAATTTTATTCACCCCTGTCACTTTTACATCATAAATCATCATTCCCAATGGTGGATAGAAGACACACGACAGTAATCCTGCAATGGTATGCTTCCACTCTCACCTCGCCTAGAGAGGATGATCCCCAATATCATCCCCCGAGATCATCATCGGATGTCATCCCCGATGTCATCAAAATGTCACTTCCACTGTCCCCGAACTACGCTACGACCATCATGATCATGACATAATCTATATTTATTTTTATCCATTGTTTAACATTTATGAATTTTACATGAAGTAAAACACAAAAATGGGAAATTGAAAGTCGTTTGACGAATCTAGATGAGACACTTAGACCTCAGGGAGTTTGAAGATACTCCTGCGGACACTGAGTTCTTCATAAATTGAATTTATCTTTCCTTTCCTACTTTATGAAATTCACATATAAGTGCTGTAATACTCAAATGCGGGTATTAACCAACCTTATTTGGTTACTTAACCGAGACACTAAGATAACAGACTCTGAATTTCATCACTTTGATGGCCTACACAGAGACGCTAAGACCTCAGGGAGTTTGAAGGAACACTTGCGGACATCAAGTTTTATCCCGAAGGTCCTCAAAATCGGTTACGTTCGTGACGCAGAATTCGTATTTCCTTTTAATCATTGTTTTTCACTTATGAATTTTACATCAAAGTGAAGCAATACACTAATGCAGGTATTAACAGACATTAATTTGATGACCTACACGAGACATTCTGAATTCTGAAGGAACTCTTGCGGACATCGAATTTCATCCCGAAGGTCATCAAAATCGGCTCCGTTCATGAGGAGGAATTCGTATTTCCTTTCAGCCTTTGCTTTTTTTAAAAATGAATTTTACATACATGTAGATTAAGTTAAGTAATCAAAGCTAAACATGGGTATTTTAAAGCATGTTTGTGATCTTCACGAGACAATTATACCTAAGAGAATTTTGAAGGGGATCCGGCCTATGGACATCGAATTTCATCCCTGCTGTCATTGTTCATGACATTGAATTCATATTTCATTCCAGGTCATCGTTTTTCATACATGTAGATTAAGTTAAGTAATCAAAGCTAAACATGGGTATTTTAAAGCATGTTTGTGATCTTCACGAGACAATTATACCTAAGAGAATTTTGAAGGGGATCCGGCCTATGGACATCGAATTTCATCCCTGCTGTCATTGTTCATGACATTGAATTCATATTTCATTCCAGGTCATCGTTTTTCTTCTCATATAAATCGTCCACCCAGAGCCTGAAGGTCATTTACTCTATTTAAAAGTTGTATGAGACGAAATTTCCACGAAAATGAAGTTAACATTTATCGCGTAATGAGATTATACATGATTCAAAACTACGATTGATGACCTAAGCGAGACAGACTGGACGATGATCGTCATATCCGCTATTATCGAAGCAGGCTATGACCATGACCATGAATCAATTTCTTCCAGTCAGTCCTCATACTCTCTCTATAAGAAGAAGAAAAAATAATAAATTTTCACTCTATTCTCACTAACCCTGGGAGTGACGTCAGAGATCATTCGACATTTTTTCTAGAGAGTATTGCATAATAGTATAGCATAACGAGGGTATTTAAACTTGACCCATTTTCGAGACATGTCAAACTCCTGGGGACATTGCCTTCCATCACCAGTGTCATCAAAGCCGGCAAAGTTCATGACATTGAATTCATATCTCATCGTTTTAATCCGAACAAACTTTCCACGAAAATGAAGTGAGATATGAGGGTATATATCATTCAAAACTACGACTTCAACGAGACGCAATGACGATGACCTTATAGTCGACTATGATCATGACAGTGGATTCATTTCTTCCAGTCATTGCTTCTCATTTAAAATTTACATAAACGCGAAGTGATATATAGGCCAACGGAGCATCATGGGGCTATCTTCTCAAGCTTCTCCATCCATTTTCCTTTCTTCTTCTCTTTTACAGCGCATAGGGACATATTTTGACATGTGCTATACATGTAAAGATATGGTATATTATCATTATTATCAGTATTATCATCATCATTTTATTATTATCTGAAAACATATTTGATGACCTATAAGAGAACCGTAGACCTCGGCAAGTTTGAAGGAACTCTTGCGGACATCGTATTTTATCCCTGATGTCTGGAAGTCGGCTATGTCAATGATCATAAATTCATTGAATTGATATTGAATTCATACATTTTTCCTAATCATTCCCTTTATTCTTAAAAAGAAAATCACAGAGTATGTTGAAGGTAGAATATTATTCATTACCACGATTTTTGACCTACATAATTATGAGACATGCAGACCACAGGAGATAGTAATATACTACCAATCGGATCACATTTAATAATTTATCCTTTATTCATATTTTAACGGGGTAGTTTAGTTCGTGCTTTTTGTGAAACCTTTTTTTACTGAAAGTGCTATGTCTAAACCATGAATAAAATAGACGTATGTGTATACATCATTTTAATCAGATTATCTAGAGTTTTTCTGCTTTTATTTTTGAATCATTTTGCCTTAATCTGTTCCATTTCTTTGGTGATTCCATTTCACCTAGCTTCCCTTTTGATCGTCGCATCTTAGGATTGTGCTCTAAAATCCTTTCGTCACCAGCATCCCCTCCTCTCTCTGGGGGTCAGGAGTTGGTCTAGTGGTAACGTCTACGGGCAGCTCTTTGTATTCGCCTACAAACTGACTCTGATCGGACCCAGATTCGAACCTCAGTCACGTCTTTTGGATGGTGACGTAAAAGGTTGGTCCCAGACGTAAATAATCATATTTCATTGATACACGCCTGTCAAAACTCAATTACACACACACACGCCATCCTCTCGCTCTCTCTATCTCTGTCTCTCTCTCTCTCTCTCTCTGTCTCTCTCTCTGTCTCTCTCTCTCTTTCTCTCTCTGTTTATCTCTCCCTCTCCCTATTTACCTCTGTCTCTCTCTCTCTCTCTTATTCTCTCAGATCTTCTTCACTATTTCTCTCATTCTCTCTTTGTCGTTCTCTATCTCTTTTTTTATCTTTCTCTACCCTTTCACTTTCTTTTCCTCTCTTAGTTTATCTCCCCTCCCTCTCTCTCTCTCTCTCTCTCTCTCTCTCTCTCTCTCTCACTCACTTTTTTCTCCCCTTCCCATCTTTCCACTTTCCTCTCTCACCCTTCCTCTCTGTCTGTATGTCTGTCTGTCTGTCTCTCTATCTCTCCCTCTCTTTCTCTTTCTCTCTCTCTCTCTGTTCCATTTTTTCTTGTTTCTTTCTTCGACTTCTGCTTTTTCAGGTAACAGCTATGATTGCCCTCATTTCGTAATTGAGTGGTGTGAAATCGATATTTGTATATTGTACACCAAGTTCATAACGAAACAAAATGAAACCCATCACGATTACTTCACTTTTATGAGATAAAAAAGAATGTTCAGCGCGTATTTGATTTCTGGGCTATCAATATATTCTCTTTCTTGTTCCCTTTTTTTATGTCGGGTTGACTGATGTGATTTTCTCTAGTCTGTGGCGGAATGATTTGAAATCGATTTGTGCAACTGTGATACTTTCATATGAAACCCTGAAAACCGACTGCAAGTCAAAAAAACTTTTTATGAGAAAAAACAGAGAAATTGTGTTCTCGTTTCATTTGAGTACAATTTGATAAAGGTCGAGGCAATCGGCACGTGTGAAAAGAAATACGTTTGACATCTAGAAAACCATTTTGTACTCCCAGAAGACGTGAATTGGAGCCCATGATATTCATGAAAGATTATATTGCCCTTATTATGAGACAGTAGAAAATTTGTCGTGAACATAGCAACAAAAAAAAAATCAATTTTCGATCAAAATATGAGTTGACAAATGAGGTTTTGGTATGAATAATAGCAGTCGCAGACAATTAAAAAACGGTCAGTCTCAACACGAATGAAATTACGTTGTGATGCTTGTGCATGTTGAGTGTATGTGAAAGTGCGACACCCCTAGGCGGAAATCTCCCCCACCCCCTTCCTTCAAAAATTCTGTCTACAAAATTGTATTTTTTTTCTTTCTTAGCTTTGGCTTTTTCGGTAAAATCACAAATTTTAGGACTTGTTTGTTGTTTGTTTGACTGATTGATTTATTTATTCATTTGCTTGTTTAATAATATTTTGTTAACCTGCATGGGCACATTAAGCTTCTTCTTTTTTTTCGGCTAACAAAATCGGCAAGCGGTCTAGCTACTCCCCATGTTTATTTGTCAGTATCTGGGAATTATCATGTACATACAGAAATTGTTCTAATGTGGCCTTCCCATGGAAATACATTTTTTCTCTCTTCCCCACCCCATCCCAATCTGTATCCCCAGCAGAGGCGTAGCGTATGTCCTGCAATAATTGGGGGTGCACTTGCGTCTCGGGCGCACGGGAGAAATGGTAGGTAGATAAAAATGTGATATAGAGCAAGATCGTAGAGTAAGGAGAGGGTGTGGAAGGGGGAGGGGAGGGGGGGTTATCATCCTATTTGCACCTCGCTTTTTTCTCGCGAGTTCATTTTCTCTCTTTCATTTTTCCTTTTTTTTTTCTTTTTTTTTCTATTTCTTTTTATTGAAGGGGGTTGTGCCCTTCGTAGCTCTACGCGATTTCAACACCAGCGGAAATCACTGTTTGATCGACAGTCGCAGGCGCTTCGCTCCGCTCATTGTCATCAAATTAAGGAAATTTCTTCCATGTTGACTTGTTTGTCCCTTTCCATCAATCGTTCATGTATCTGGGAATGTTTTACAAACAGAAAGCACTTCACACGTGTGAACCATGGCCAAACTCTTCACACCGCCCATGAATGGTGTTATACCTGTACACGCGCCAAATTGCTCGGCAAATATTTGATTGTCATCGGGAGCTGACATATCTAACTGCAAAACTTGAAAGCATCGGAGAGTGATTAGAAAGCTATTCAACACGTTTTAAGATGAGTGTAGTATGCCGATGGTTGTCCCGTCGTTGCCATGGTAACACCCCCATCTTGTTTTCGTTCTTCCTTTTCCTCATCTCTTTTGGTACCGTCCGCCTTTTTCATGTTATTCTTCTTTGCTTTTCCCTCGTCCATCTTCTTCCTTAACCATGTAAACCATTTTTATATTTCTCAAAATGGAACCCTTTTCATCATAGTGCTTTTCCCATTGTTCATCTTCACTTCGTCTTTTTTTTTTTTTTTTGGTTTTGTATATTGTCTGTTTGGAGCCAGAAGGACGTTAACTCTGTACAAATAATGGGACTTAATGCCCTTCTGGCTCCAAACATACGATATTTAACTTTACAATTCATGCACCCTTGTCGAATTTCAAGAAGAAATACGTGATTTTCATTATCCTAAACTGATATATGCAACCTTTTAAAAAAAATGGCAGTTTAAACGGCTTACGGCAATTAAAGAATAAGTGAAACTTTTGCAATTAGTTGCTGTTGAGATCCAAGAGAGTTCAGACATAGCCAAACTATTAATGTTCGTCCACCGTGTGCGCTGCCGTACGTATGTCCTAGGCCTAGGATCGGCCTAACTCGGCACTATATGGCGAACTCGGCATCGCGCGTTATAAGGTTTACAGAGTTGAAGTGCACGCTAGACACCGGACCTCAAACTATCTTTAAATTTCATGTTTTGTTGAATTTTGCTTCTCGAAAATTTCAGTATTTCTTTGTTAGTAACTATTTTACACATTTTTATCAAATTATCCTTTAATGTTGGTAATGTGAAAGATTCAATCAGTGCAAAAACCTTTTTTTTCAGATTTTTTTTTTTTTTTTTTGATTTAGCAGAATTTTGCGCTGCTCCCTATAGCATAATTCCATTTTTAACGCTGGTCACACTGGTCCGTAGTGTAGAGTTCAGTGGTCGCCCTGTCTCACCTTAACTTTTACAGGAGGAAGAGTTTCCTAGCTAGCTAAACGCAAGACTGAGGAGTGAGCTTAGAGAATGGAATCCGTAAACTTCATCACTGTCATTTTCGCGGAACACATTTTCACTCTGAACAAAGCTAAATTTCAGCCAAGTGAATGTATCTCAAGACGCGTCCATACCATTTTACTTATTTCCTAGGCCCGACTCACACGCGACGTTATTTGCTGACCTTAGGGCCGCGTCACGTGACTGGTGCGGTCTTATGCGCGTTATGGAAGATTGATATCATTTAAAAAGTGATTGCAAAATGAACAGTGCTAATGATATTAAACTGATGTATAGGTTTATTGTCTTCACAGGCTCAATTAGCGCAGGTACTGACGCAATGGAAGTGACGCCTCGTGTAAGCCTTTACACATTAAGGTTTTGTTTTCCACATGATGCGAGACCACTCACCATTTTATCTTCAAGCGCCGAGGTATTGGACTGTGATATCAGATGGCATTTCGGTGACCATACCAACCAAGGTGTTAATTCAACATCATCTCGGTATCAGTATTGGGCTACACCAGAAAAGTGTTAAAACAACACCAGTTTGATATTGGGCTACACCAGATAAGTGTCAAAACAACACCATTTAGTGTTAAAACAACTCCAGTTTGATTCGAAACTGGTGCTGTTTTAACGCTCACCTGGTGCAGCCCAATATAGATACCGAGATGGTGTTGAATTAACACCATGGTTTTTGCAATGTAGAATATCTTGCAGTATTATGCCCATCGCACGAGTAAACGAGGCGTCATTTATATGATTGTTATATTAACTGCGCTGTTCAAGCCTGTGAAGGCAACTGACCTATACGCCAGCAAGTTCAACCCAACGTTTGCACTGAAAATTTTGCAATAGTATTTTTGGTACGAAGTCACCTTCACAAGCCGCGTCAAAGACGGCGCGAGTTGCTGGCGCAGTTTTGCGTCAGGCATATATCGACAACAAAATCTGATTCGAGCCGAATCGATGCAGGGGAAAAAATGGTAAAGACACACCGGTTTCCTCTCTTTTGACCCCCCATTTAAAGCACTTATCCCATTACCGGCATCTACGCACATTGTCATGGGTGATTAATGTCGTTTCCATTTTGCCACTTGAAGAAGGATGCGAGCTGATCAATACATCCTTCATAGGCAGATATGAGCGCTATCGCCGGTACCTGCCAAAACACATTTATTTCCATGTTTTCTATAAAATTCTTCCACGGACATTAAAGTCTTTCATCACCTATGTGTTCCAAATAGTTTGCAGGGACATTTAACCCTTGTTAGGGTGTCGCTAGAGGGGCTTTATTTGGGTATATTCAAGCCCATAATTATGTCTTGACATGCTTCTATCAGCATATTGTAGCCGGGAAGGAAACATCCTATAGTAGACCGACAGCCCGCGAGACCAACTATGTCGGTCTTGTAAACCATTAGAAAAGTTGTAAGAAGGCCTACTAGACGGTCTCTAGGGCTGTCCGTCTCGTGGGCCGCAGCCAATGTCATGGGCAAATATGAAGATGCGAGAGTACCACTATTGTGGCTTGTTAGCACATTAATTTTGGGAATCTTCTTTTATTTTGGATGATCTATAATTTCCTGTTGGCATGATATTTCAAAATCAAAAGACGGACATTCACTTTTGTTAGCAAACTTGAAAATCTGAGATTTTTATTCCTCATTTTTCACTTTATCACTCTATCATAACGATCATATGTATTATTTTCTTGGTGAGTCATGTGACAAAATATGAATTGTTGGTACTTTTCTTTCTACAATTTGTGACTTTGACATTATACGCTGAATTTTCGTTATCCCTTGCAAAGTGAAAATTAAGAATGATTCTGATTGATCGGATTTCACTAAATAAACTGAACTGGAATCTATTTTTGTTTCACTTTCTTTGCCCCCACGCGCCCCCTGACTCATTTTGAATTTCTAGTGGCGCTTCTGGGGAGCGTTTCATGAAAGGAAGTTGTCGGATATTTCATCCGACAACTGTTATAAGCTACTGAAATCCTTGCTTCTGATTGGCTGAGAGCAAATTTGTCGGATAAAATATCTGACAAGTCCTTTCATGAAACGCCCCCCCCCCCCCCGATTGTTCCGAATGAGTAATGTTGCAGACGTCTATGCTTTTACCCTCTTCAAGATAAAATAATAATCAATTCATGCTTCTAAGACATGATCTCCATTTTTAGCACTTGCGGAAAACGTTCTGTTGACCACCTATCCGTAAAATGATGCTGCTGTCACTTGGTATGTGTTTGGTTTGCAATATTGCACATTACGCCGTTTTCCGAGTCGGAACTACCGCGTCTACAGGTCAAGTTGATAGAGCTGCTCAGGTAATCATGAGTTTGGGTCAAGTTTAAAGTAAGTATTTGACATTTTCCAGTGAAAAAATAAAGAAAAGTATTGAATAAATCAGAAATCTTTGTTGAGCCTAGCATGTGCTACCAAGTTTTGATACAAACATTTTTTTCAAATCATATCATTTGTCAAACAAGTCTTTCACTAATTATATGATAATTATCTGCTGCATTACTTTGGGAGAAGTTTTCATTGCGGATCGATATAGGCAATCAGGGGCCCGTTGCACAAAACTTGCGTTTGAACGCAACTCAGGAAAATCAAACGCAACTTTATTTTCAGCCAATCAGAAGTGCGCATTAAGGACTTGCGTTTGATTTTTAGGAGTTGCGATTAAACGCAAGTTTTGTTCAACGGGCCCCAGGTCATACGCCATCAATTCAACACAATGTTAGCACTGTCTCTCTCACATGGCCCGTCAAAGACGCCAGTCACTGACGCAATAATACGTTAAGTCCGGCTCACGCGAGGCGTCATTTCGATTGCGTCAGTACCTGCGCTAATCGAGCCTGCGAAGGCAATTAACACATACGCCATTTATCATATATATATTGTTTGCACTGTTGACTTTAATTGCAATCACTTTTTAAAAACAATATCACTAGTTCATGATGCGCAAAAGACCGTACAAGTCACTGACGCGGTCCTAACGACAGCCAATGACGCCTCCTCTGAGCCGGGCTTGAGTAAATGGAGGCACGTATACAACTGGCTTTATTATGCCTGGAAACGGGCTAATACTACGTTTAATAATAATGATGTCTGTGCTTGCAAACATTTATAGTCCCCTCTTGACTCTGTCGGATTCCCGACAGAATTGACGAAGGCGTTTAGTATATGGAAATCAAGTCAGTAGACTCGCATATCAATGGGTAAAGTAGAAAAAAGTGCCCTTCACTGTCTGGACTCACTTTACGCCGCTGTCAGTGCTCACTTTTTATTTGCAAACGGACAACTGAGCTTTGTTTTGTTTTGTTTTGTTTTGTGCTTTTTTTTCATTGTGTGTTTGTTTGTTTATTTTTCTTTCTTTTTTCTTTCAGAACATAGCAAAAAAACAATTTTTAACAATTCTGTCTGTTATTTCCGTGAACAAAAAATTCGTTTGGGGTGTTTTTGTTGCAAGAGGCACATCGCAAACATTATTTGAAATTTCATCTGATATCTTCGTTTGGTCTATATTTCAAAGGTAGACAGGGGCATGGCTAGGCTATCTTGAATGGGAAGTGGGACCCAACTGTGCCGAAAATCTTCCAACCCCCTCTTCCCCTCCTCATATCCTCATGTTTTAGCATTGTCCACGGATATTTCCGATGGTGGGGGTGTCAACTTTCAACCCCCCCCCCGATAATGCCCCTGGCGTGTAGAGCATGAGAATCAAAACAAATACCGATCAGCTTGAATAACCTTTAGTCTTAACCTTCCTCCCTCTCTTCAAATTATCTTTTTCCAAGCAATCCCCATGGGGGGTTTTCTATTCTTCTCAAGTTCCTAGAATCGACATGGCACTGAACTGAACTGGTCGTATGCAATTGTACTGTACAAATATTGAAAGTCTGATGCGGCGTATTTGAAGTTGCTCTGAAGGTGCTCTGATTTATATTTGGAAGCCCTTTTCTTCACGCGCTTCTTATTAATTTCAAAACGCAGACAAGAGGTATGGAGAACCGTCTGTATAGGTGGATTGTCTTTAGGGGGCGCCATTGTAGCCCTTTTTGATAGGGGACAGGGTGTATAATATGACCGAATTTGCCAACATGGGAAGCCGAAATTTTTCTTTAAACACAAAAGTGAGATCCTCAGATCATTCAAGTTTGCTGACAGAGGTTCCAAGGAAATTTGAACAAGCAGCCGCCCCTCTCCCCCCCCCCAAAAAAAAGAGGAAATCAATCAATCAATCAATCAATCAATCAATCAATCAATCAATAAAGCATCAATTTTTGAAATTCGTTAACAAGGTTTGGAAATCTTTGGAAAATTCAAATTTCATCCTAGTAGTCTTAAAATATTTGTTATACGCGTCTTTTAACTAAGACATGCAAGGGACTTCCAAACGAAAAGTGCCTGAGTTCAAATACCGATGAGAGCGTCAAACCGAATGAACAAGAAACTCTCTTTGATAAATAAATACCTTTCAAGAACATAACAGATGTCTTTTGATTCTGATAAGGGAAATTTTGCAGACTGGAAGGGCATTTTCAATTTGCAAGGGCCTGGAATTTTGAGAAAAGAACGACTCTGCACTTTGAAACGGAAAGTGTACTTTTATAGCGCCATTTAAAATGTTAAAAATATTTAAAATAAATTATGTCATTTTAATATGAACATTATGCTCTTTAACGTAACACCAAAATAAGAAAAATTACAAAACAAAGGGAAATTTCAGCAAATAATTCAGATAATAAAAATACATTAAAACATCAACAAAAGCTCCCCAAGGGGCTAGGTGCTTTTGACACATGACTATTATTTGGAGTGCCTCTTTAATACCTTCCCCCTTTTTTTTTTTAATTTGGTCCCTGGTTTTCAAAAGTTCCATTGCATGCAAGGTCCTACTTCATGATTGAGATATTTTGAAATTTCATCATTGCTACAAGACAGTATTGTAATGAATTATGGTCCCTTTCTTCAAACTTTTAAGATTTTTATTATCAAATACCGCACAGGAAATCACGAGTTCGTCATATCAGTAATATAGACAATATTATAGACAATATTATAAAAATATAATTATTATAGTTGTTTTGAAATCCCCCACAGGGCTATTGCTCACTGTGTGGCAGTAAGTCGCCTGCCATACGATTACAATTACATTGTTTATTTGGGTCATATTGAAACGCAATATTAAAGATGAACATTATTATCACATTTTGCGGGAAATATCCTTCATCTAGCTACAGGCACCATATTTGTTTCCAGATAATCTAGTACAGAAGATTAAAAACGGTTTGTTCTTTGGGTGATAGTACTTCTAGGACGTGGGAAGCGCGGGGTTGTTATTGTAGCTGTGTTCCCGCTGGTAAATTAAAAAATGATATCACGTATGAAAATTGTCCAGGATAACGTCTTTGGGTAAAATCCAGCCTAGTTGTTGTAAAAATAGGGTATTAACTAAATTTAGATTAATAGACGGTTTGTCGTGTAAAGGCATGTACTGAAGGCACTGCTTTACAACTTTTCTATTTACTCACATCAGAAAAAAATGTATGTTGTGTATGAAATGACATGATGTATACCTCGTTCATGTATTTGCAAAATATAATGTGTATCCCCCCCCCCCCCCCCCGTTTGGGGCTTATCAATTACGATTGTTTTCGATATATTTGTGAGAACATGTTATCCTTCTTCGAATAGCTCATGATTATGATTTTTCTTTACGTTACTTTTCCTATTAATTTATTTACATTACTTTTCCTATTAAGGCCGTGAAATACATTTTTTAAAATCCGTTTGTCGCTTCGGATATGTCGGAAGCAAGTAAAAGTGGGCTAAGTTTAATCGAAACTTGAGTAAATCTTTGCTGCACTGACATTAATATGAAAAAGTACATTGTGTATCATTATGTCACTTTTCAAGCATCTTAAAAATAAGATAAGTTTAATTGCAAGTTGAGTAACTTTCTGGGGCTGTGAAATAGCAATAAAAATTTTCCTATTTATGTCTATCACTCTTAAAGTAGTAAGAGAAGTTTCATGCAAGTTGAAGAAGTTGACAAAAGTGATTTTTGTCTGTTTGTCCCTTCTTAGAAGAGTGAGATGATATTAATGTCTGCTCTTTGATAAAAAAAAATAAGGTCAGAACATGATAAAAACTACTTTCGAAAAATAAACTCAAGGGCAATTTCAAAGGCCTATTGTACTGCCCATAGAAATCTTGTTCGGATCACGTAATACGCCATTGTAATGTTCGCACATTTCTAAAGGTGATAGACAGGGCTACTGAAATCGTCTTGAGTTTATTTTTCGAAAGTAGTTTTTATCGTGTTTCAGGAGCTCATCAGGAAATTGCAGACTTGTTTTCACTCTGGGAAGTTTATTGACAGATACCATACATCAAATACAAGATGCTTTCGGGTCAAAACCTTTTTTCAATTTCCATTTTCATAGATCACAAAGAGTCAATTAAGTCGTTATTTTTCCATTATCTATTGTCATTTTAATGCGGAAATGCAAGTTTAACGGGTGCTTGCTCCTTCAGCGGCCGACTAATGGACTTTGAGAGTGATTTGCCTTTTCTCCCCCTTATTTTGCGTCGAACATCCTAGAAACATTATTGTCCCCAGAGATATATAGAATAATTTGATAAAGCTTGTTTCTAAAACAACAAGTCGTTAAAAATGGATTTTGCTTTGTTGGAGGAATTCGTGAATAAATCAGCGCTGGCATTGATGGAGGGGTTCGGGGTTCAAGAATAATTGTATTTCATATTTCACTCTTTGATTTCAACATAATCGTGGATGTCTTCGCACCCTTGATATTTGCGTACTTGTTTTAAAAAGAGGGGTAAGAGGGGAGAGAGAAGGAGAGGGAGGGGAAGATTGAAAAAATGAGGAGACAGGGGAAGAGGAAGAAAACAGGAGCAAGAGGGAGAGAAGGAGAAGCAATGATTTTATGGAGGGGAGAGATTGAGAAAGAGTTAAAGAAAATGGAAGCGGGAGGGTGGAAACAGGAAGATGACAGGAACGATACGGAGAGAAGGCGAAGAGGTTAGGGGAGAGAAAGAGAAAGAGTGGGGGAGATAGAGAGGGAGCGAAGGAAAAATAGAGGGGATAAGGAAGGGAGAGACTGAGAAAGAGTGAAAGAAAAGGGAAGCGGGGGTGGAAACAGGAAGAGGACAGGAGCGATACAGAGAGAAAGGGAGGAGGGGAGGGGATGAGAAAGAGAAAGAGTGGGGGAGATAGAGAGGGAGAGAAGAAAAAAGAGAGAGGGGGATAAGCAATGATATGGAGGGGAGAGACTGAAAAAGAGTGGGGAGATAGAGAGGGAGAGAAGGAAAAAGAGAGAGGAGGATAAGCAATGATATGGAGGGGAGAGACTGAGAAAGAGTGGGGGAGATAGAGAGGGAGAGAAGGAAAAAGAGAGAGGGGGATAAGCAATGATATGGAGGGGAGAGACTGAGAAAGAGTGGGGGAGATAGAGAGGGAGAGAAGGAAAAAGAGAGAGGGGATAAGCAATGATATGGAGGGGAGAGACTGAGAAAGAGTGGGGGAGATAGAGAGGGAGAGAAGGAAAAAGTGAGAGGGGGATAAGCAATGATATGGAGGGGAGAGACTGAGAAAGAGTGGGGGAGATAGAGAGGGAGAGAAGGAAAAAGTGAGAGGGGGATAAGCAATGATATGGAGGGGAGAGACTGAGAAAGAGTGGGGGAGATAGAGAGGGAGAGAAGGAAAAAGAGAGAGGGGGATAAGCAATGATATGGAGGGGAGAGACTGAGAAAGAGTTAAAGAAAAGGGAAGAGGGGAGTGGAAAGGGGAAGAGAACAGGAGCGATACGGAGGGAAAGGGGAGAGGAGATAGGAAGAGAAAGGGAGAACTGCATTGGTTTTAGGGTAATTCCCCATTGAGCGGTAGTCATTCATGTTTTTTTAACAGCCCTTTTGACTATGCCTGTGAATGACGCAGATGTTCACACTAACTTGTTGGTTTTGATGATCAGATACGCTTGCTACGATGACAATTTAAAAAAAAAAATTAACATACTTGCACTGGAAATATTCACTCATCAAAATAATGTTCGTTACAGAATTATCCACATAGTATTCGTTATTTTCTTATATTACTTTCTATCCACACTCTCAAGTTTCTAGCACCTCCATATTAGGCCCAAATTTCTATTGTTTTCGAGTGAGGTATCCCATTTGCGGAGCGAGAGGGGGCAAATGCCTACAAGAAAGGTGGCATGTGGGACTGGGGTCATTGTAAGGGGCGCCTTGCTCGAGGGATCATAGCCTTCCCCTGTCAGTGGTGGGTGATTGATGTCTGAAATTGAGAAATTCGCACCTCCATCCTCCGGATTCACACCAGTAAGTGTCGATCCCAAAACTAGGTGAGATACGAGGCGTTATTAACGCTGGATGATGGGACGGATGACACGGATGCCCCCCCCCCCCCCCACCCACCAGCGAAAAGAGAAAGTCGTTTTACTGTTTTTTAAATATATTTTATGTGCATGGATAAGGGTGTTCCATCCCACATTTTTTAAAAACCCATTTTTTATTTCATCGGAGAGAGAAAGATTGAAAAAGCTTCAAAAAGTAACGACGAAATGCGTAAATTTATGGCAAAATCTTAAGAATTAAATAGAAAATAAATGGACTTAATGGATTACTCTTTCATGACTTTAAGTAGGGCTACAGATGGAATAAGGTTATTATTTTCCTCCTGAACTATATTTTGCTTTTTTTTTTTTAATACAAGAATTGAAATGACCTACTATTTTCTTATCATACATGCATAAGGATGGAATGTTTTGACCAAAAAAAAAAAATGATTAGCTGAGTGCGCCGGTCTGCCTTCTTTTAAGATTTTTTTTTTTAAATACATTTCCATTAAATGACCCTGTGTCTGATTTGGTAATATAACATGAGCTTACGTATGGCCTAAGGAACTATGTGAAATAGCGGGGTACATTATGTTCGATTGCATTTCCTCAAATTTCTTGGTTCAAAGGCATACAAAGGGACTTTCAATCTTTCACAATCCCGTTCTCTTGTTTTCCTGCTTTCGTACAAATTAACTTTGGTAATAAGTTGCATTGTTCTCTAAAAAAATTCTATGTATTGACTCGTTTGTTGTTGTTTTTTTTTCGCCCCCTTTGACCCTTTATTTTCTGTTTATATAGCCAGATTTTGGCTTTTTGTTCATTCTTCTGGTTAATACCGTCACACCAACAAAACCGACGTCAGACAGAACAAAAAATTACATTGCCACCAGTGACCAAGAATCGGTCGGTCTGGAGTCGGTTTGGCGGTGTGACTGTTACAGGTACATACCTAGCCATCATATCTATCCAACAACTCATTTCGCACTTTTGACATCAATGTTACACAATCTACTACTATTTTTGTTCAAACTTCATTTACCGTTTTCGCATGCTCGCTATCTGTCTCTCTAACTAACTCTCTCTCTCTCTCTCTCTCCCTCTCTTCCTATCGTGTTATTTATCTCCTGCAGTTTCTGCTCTTGTTCCAATATTTTCATTTCATTTCATTTCATTTATTAAACTCATTTCCTGCAACAATACAAAATCAACACTCTACGCATCATTGTATTATACAAAATGAACTAAAATACTTTTTTTTCAGTGTAAAAATACATTTATTGAAATTCAACAGCTTCATGCTGACTTTCAAGTCACATAATTCTAAGCAAACATTTAGACAATAACCTACTAACCCCAAACTGTAACACTTTCTAATCCAATATTCACAATATACACAAATAACGTTTAAGAACAATTTTAAGACAATTTAAGCAATTCTCTATAGTACAAAAACACCCATCCCTTGTCTCCTCATGCAGTTCTTTCTTTTTGACACGAAATGTAGAAGCTATATACATGCATGGCTAAATTCAACAGGGTAACGAAAAATTCTCAATTAACCGCATGTACCACCTTCGTTTCAGTAATTAAAAAGTTCTGTTATATAAGCCTATATTATAATGTATATTTACAATTCAAAGTGACGGCTTTAGAACCCCCCTCCCCCCCCCCCTAAAAAAAAAATAACATTAAAAAAGAATCCTTTCAACTGAAAAATAAATAAGATAAAAGATCTTGTTCACTTGAACTCGAAGTAAAATTCAATGAATATCCTTCCTTACAAACGTTAAAATTTCGTTAGAATTTACAAATTCACTACATGTTCTATTTACAAATCTTTCGAATTACAGTGCAAATATTTATTACAAATTGAGAAAAAAAAATATCTGGTCTACGCCGAAACCTCGGGGAGGTGATATTTTGATTATTCAAATAAATTATATTGATTACAAATCAAATGATTCCAATTGACAAGTTTAACCACATGTGCCATCTATACATGAAAATTTCGATCTTGATAGACCTAATTAATGTGCAAAATCCAATTACAAATTTAAAGAAAAAACTCGGTCCTCGCCGACACCTCAGAAAGGTGAAATCATGATTATTCAAGTTAATAATTTTGATAACAAATTGACAAATTAACCGCATGTGTCTTCTGCGTGTGACAATAACCTCCAGAACACGAGACGTTCAGATCTGCTACCAGCGACAGGCTGACTAACAATCTTGCCGACTATGATCTGGAAAAGAAGATATAAAAAATAGAGAAATTCGTGCCAGCGAATAATTAAGGCATTAAACAAATCACTAAGTTATAACATTTGAGAAAATTATCGCTAAACATTCAAGTACAACAAAAAGAAAGTCATTCCATCTTATAAGCCTTCATGACAGCGCCGCGGATGCTACGGTAGTACCTCAACATACCGGCGTCGTTGAAGTGAAAACCGTCATGCGAGAAAAGTTTGTTGTGGTTGAGCGCGAAAGAACGATGGCGCCAAAAATGCACGTTGGGCAAACCTTCCAGAAATTTAGCGAGCATGCGATTCGTATCGTGAACGTTCGAGTTGAAATTCGGCTTCCACTGCGGTACGAACAAACGCGGGATGATGCTGCACACGAGAACATGACGCACGCCCGGTATGCGCGCAATACGAAGCGCAAGATCGACGATCGCAAGCACCGTGGATTCGGTAGTAGCGCCCCCGTCGCAGAGGTCGTTCGATCCGAGATCGAGGACCACGGCGTCTGGGGAGAGCTCCCAGACGAGATCGAGCTGCGACGACGCGGAGAAGACCTTGCCAGGCTGGTCATGCCCGACATCGAACAAGAAAGAGAGAACGGAGGATTTCTCGAGAGCAAGGTTACTGCGAGAAGGATCGCGCGCGATGAAATGGTTAAGGCGACTGATGTAGCTGTGGCCGAGAACAAGAACAACGGGCGGTTCTTGTTCTGACTCGGAAGAGCTGCGCGACGTGCTAGATACACTTGACAAGCTCGACATGACGAATGATGTCGAAATTATATTTATAAAAAAAACAACAAATACAATCAATAAATCTTAAAAACGATCAGCAAATGCACATATAAAAGGAAAACTTGAAGCGCGGATTGTCGCAGTTACTGCACCCAAATTTAAAAACAAAATGAAGATATCGATACTGTAATACGATACCAAACTCAGCAGATAAACGGGTTGTTAAAAGTTGATGAACTGAAAAGATGTCGGAAGAATATTCGTTAGCTCTCAGCCAAGTCTGAAGTGACGTTGTTTAATTACAGTATTAAAGCTGTATTTATAGCCCAGGACAACTGCCTAAGGGTTGGCTTTTCAAGCCAGCGTACTTTGTCCAGACTTTGCGCCGAGGCTATTGGAGGAGACATTGAGCCAATGGCAGAACCCGAACCCGACACAATGCAAGCATCTATTGTAATGGGAGTGATAGAGGGAGGAAGTGCGAAGTTACGTAAGCGGTGAATAGGGGGAGCGAGTACTATCCAGCCCACTCCCCGAGCTCGAACAAAAGAACAGAAGCAGATCCAGGAACTTCGAAGCTATTTCTGGCTCTAACTTTTGTTGAAGTTGAATGAGTCTCATTAAGAATGGTTAACTACAGGAAATGCAGCATGATCTGTGATTTGTGATTACCACATGTTCATGTAAAAGTCTGAGATCATGTAGAGTTTACAAACAAACTGAATTTCATGACAAAGTATAAAACGAATTCCAGTCTTTGTTGATAATTATTACCGTTAATGCGAGCACACAGATTTTGTTTCAAATAAACAACCACCGCTTTAATTTTTTTCACTTATATGTCAGGAGAGATTAGTACTTAATCAACGACCTCCTTAAATTGAAAGTTGCCCGGCCTTTCTCATTTGCATTAATTATTAACAGCTTTGAATGTCAAAGCAGGCCTATAATAAATATGTCAAACCCGAATGAAGCGTATATATATATATATATATATACATATGTCTGTCACGAGGTATGTCAGTACATTAAGTAACGAAGCATCTTGCAAGTTATTATCATGTTATGTTTTCATTAACTGATTTTTTTTTTCTTCTGATTTTACAAGTTTTTATTCTTTCCTCTCAACAAAATTGCAAATAAAGTTTCACATTTCATACAAAATTGTAATAAATTTTCTCATAACAGAATTACAAATGAATTTTGTCATAATTAAATTATTAAATACAGTATTCGAGAAAAAAATATAATGTATATATCAACTTATGTCTAGAGAGAAAAAATAATAATTAAAAAACAAAGGAAAGAAAAAAAAAAAGGGAAGAGGAAAAAAGGGGGAGTGGAGTGAGGTGATAATCTAGAACGTATCGATAACAGACATATATGCAGCTGCAAATATATATAACAAGGTTTTGTTTTATTGCTCGACAATCGATTTCAATCTTTCTGGAAATTCCACGCACACAAAATTATTCACGGTTAAAAAAATATTCAGCAAGATCAGGTCGGTATGATATTCGGGAAAAAAAAGAAGCAATGTTCAACTTATTTTAGGTGAAAAAAAAACATAACTTGAGAACCATTACGAAAGATTTGTTATATGCTGACTTTGTTACTTCAGAAATTGTTACACAATGACAGAAAAAGAGTCTGAAGGATTGCCTCGAGTTCCATTTTTTGTAATCCATTTTTCATATTCTCCATCGTTCTATCCGCTATGTTGTAAAATGTAGCTTTCCCCTCCAGATTTCTTTACGCATCACAAATCATAATTATAAGCTATGAAAGAATATTCGCATACCCGGCAGCGCATCTCATGTTGCTTTGGGAATTTCCACCGAATGAAACACATTATAACTCCTGGCAGGCACAGTCTTGACAACCAGATTTCCTAACACGTTATTCCGCAGTGGTGTTTTCCAGGAATTGCTGAAGGGGCAGGGTGTTATCCTCTCTGTTGGGGGCGGGGGGGGGGGCTGAATGTTCATCGGCAGCTATACGTATAAACGTATCATTTGTATTGATTCTTTTTTTCTCGGCCTTTGAAGGGGAAGTTGGACCCGGTCGCACCCTAGTTCGGTACACCCCTGTATTGCAGTCATATGACACATTGGGAGATCAGGGGTGGGCACCCCTTTTACAAAATCCTGGATCGGCCCTGACATGACAACATGTCACATGTGTGCCAATTACAGAACCGCGAGTCCTGTTGCTTGAAGAATTTCAACCGAATGTCACATAATGCTCGCAGGCATGATTGGCTGTGACAGCCAAATTTTATCTTATTCTTGAATTTCTTGATGCCGTGAATTTTCGAATAAAACGAAAACTTGTCACATACCTGCCATTGTCAGATTTTGAAGCTTCGCAAAATACATACTTTGGAAGATACCTCTTTGGTGACCCGACATTTGGTCCGGGGAAAATTGCTCTGGGTTACATTTCGTCAATGATATAGGTTTAGGGTTACAATTGAGTTTCAAATTGGGTTTAGTTTGGGTATAATAGTTTTTGGTCGGGTTGAAGTTGAAAACTCGGGAAGAGTAGGATATGGAGAAATTTTCACCAGAGCTTGTGTCATACAACGAGTTTAGATAATCTCCACAATGCGAATCACCGGATTTCTTTGGCGCGCATTCATAAAAACCGACTAAGTCAAACATCCATTTACTCTTACCCCCCCCCCCCCTTCCCCTATTTACCTTATTTGGACCAAACTTACATAGCATGCACGTGTATTTTTTTTTCTTGTAGGCTCCCCCTTTAGTTCAAAGTCCTTGATCCGTAGGCTACTGTATTCAAACATAATTTACAGCAAATAAACAAATAACAAACATTACAGTAATGTCTTTTTGAATTAAATCCATGAATTTTGATATTTTACGCAGTTTATTTCAAGAAATCTAAATCTATCGGAATAATTATGTCCATATCCAGAACAGGAACATTATTACACTGATTAGGTCTATCTTATGTTTCTGATTGTAGCCATTACTGCAATTCTCCTTTTAATAAGGACATAATGGACGAACCTCATGTCATGTTGCTTTAGGAATTTCCACCCATAATGAAACATTATGCCTGCAGGCGCACTCGGTCACCGCTGCTAAAATTCACATCCCTCTTTTTTTATTATCATTCATATTTAGTTGCGTGACAACTTGTCACATTCCTGTCAAGTAACAGGTCTTGTTCAGGGTGCAGATAAGCTGAGCAAGCATCCAACGTATGTGAATTCCCAATATGAATTCCCCCCTCCCCCCCCCCCCCCCACGCATTCAGTCCTCTCTCACCTCTTACATATCTCTCAGCTGTATGTCTGGTGAGAGCCAAGAGGGCGTTAACTTATACTCCAGAAGAGCTATTAAGCCCTTCTTGCTCTCAGGGGTAAGTAATTGTAGAAATTATACAGATTTTTTTAATTTATTATCTTTTATTCACCAGCCATATTTATTCCATAGATTAATTTCAGTAATATAAAAATGAAAATAATTATGACTTTTTCCTACTACAAACTGCGATCCTTTTAGTTTCTGACATTCTAAGCCACTTTCACGGCCACATAAAAATATTTGATGAATATCTTTAACACAAAAATGACATTCAAGAACCTAAAGGCGTCCATTGTTATTAAAGCCACCCCTGGGAAGAGGCGCGAAAGTTGCAACAGGTGAATAGGGGTGATTAATACCCCCAAGCTTGAACAAAGGGATGGGGGCGGATCCGGGAGCAGTCTAAGAGTTATTCCTGGAACAAACCTTTGTCATTGATTTGAATAAAGAACAAGTTTATTAGATAGCCATCAGGTAGTGGATACTGCATTGTGAGAGAAAGCTAATTATTGACTTGAATTGTGGCTTACATAGTTCGGAGTAACGGTAGGATCTTATATAGTTTACAGTATACTACTATTTTGGGGGGTAAAATCATTATATTGTATCATATATTATACATCTATACTTTTTTCTCCTTTGCAACGTACTACTATACGCTGATATATCTCTTTCCATCGAATCCCCCTATTGCCACTTATATTCAGTTCATTTTTACTGTCTTCATAATTATGACACGTAAGTCGGGTTACATTTATTGATCTCTTGAAAACATATAGATCGTTGAATAATCAAAATCATGGGACTTCGTAACTGTAATTTTAAATCAAACATATAAGATGAATTTGATCAAACACGATACATTATTACCTCTACATACACACTATACATCAATAGATTGATGAATACACACTTAATGCATTTCTTGTTCATTGAAATGCGCACCGTCCTCCTTAAATTTTGAGAAATTCCGATTATCGTTACCCTAGCTGTGGACTGTAACCAATCAATTTTATCACACACTTTACTTCATATTTTCCTTGAAGGACATAACTAAAATAAAAAGACAAAAAAGGGGGAGAAGAGATATTCCTGGAACAAACTTGTGTATATTCATCAGACTCATTGGCCAGTATTCTGAACTCCGGTTTAACTTAAACTCCAGTCTAGGTTAAACTGGACTTTAAACTACCCCAGCAGCAGTCTACATTTCTGTACAAATTTAAACCACACTAACAGTCTAGACTGCACTGGAGTTTAAGTTATAAAACCGGAGTTCAGAATATGATTATCTTTACCTCCGTTTTAAGGGCAGGTTTAGATTGGGTTTAAACCACTTAGACCGCGGTTTAAGATAAGCCGGAGTTCAGTTCAGGCGGAGTTCGGGCCATTGGTTGGTATTCTACCATGTCTACTATTTCAGTTAAACCCAACGCTCAGTCTACTTTCATTTTAACAAAAGGCAAACTTCCTTTATTAAAATATGATTTTATATACCCAGGGACGGGTTTGAATTTTAGCATAATACGGGCCATTGTGAGTGATTTGATTAAAGAATAAGTTAATGATTATATAGTCAACAGTACGCAATCATGATATTAATACTATACGACCTTCGTAAATTTTGAGGAATTTCAGTTATTGTCACCCTATAGCTGTAGAATAAGACGACACAATTTTATCACGTCATTTACTTCATTACCTTGAATGACATAGCTCATAAGACAAGAAATAGGTAAACAGTAACAAATTTGATACATTCAAACCCTTTTCAATATCTTTACCACCATCCATTTACCGTCAGGTCCAAGAAAATATCAACATAAGGAAGTTAATTGTAAACCTCTTCTCTTTTGTGAGGGTGCTGTTTTCGGGCATTGCATTGCTATAAAATTCCAACCACGCGTGCTGTGTGAGACATAATCTGTGAAATCGAATGCCAGAACTCACTGAGGATCTGTCTTGCCTTTAAAAAAAAGTAAATCAGAAATATCAAGCTAATGATAAACGATGAATGATATATAGTAACAGCATATAGCTTGACAAAATGGCGTGTTAATGTTTTCCTTTCATTCACGTTTCGAATTTCACACACTCACCTAAGGTACTCAGTCATATGTCATGTTCATTTTACTCATGGTATTGCAGACGTTTTATAACATGAATAATGCCAATTCACATTTCCACGACACACATAAAGAAATTATGAAAACGTTTTAGCGTAGAATTCAACGATTGTATGATATATCTCTATAATATTTTCTCCTCTTCTTTTTGTTGATATTTAGCGTACACCCCTTGTCATCATCATGATCATCACGCCGAAAGTCTTACCTTAATCCATTTTATCTTTCACTTTCTTGTTTCTTTGTTTCTTTGTCTATTGTTGTTTTTTGAAGGGGGTACTCGTATAACTTTTCCTGCTTGCTCCTGTTTTACTCATAGCACTATTTTATATCAATTCATTTTCACCCAGTAATATGTGAAGTAAAACTAGTAAACTTTAGCTAACTTCGATCGTCACCTTGAAAAAGCCTAAGATTGGCACATTCTCGGAGCCAAAGACGACCCTAAGGACACTTTACAAAGGCATACAGGGAAGGGGTGCAAATGTTACGTAACGAGTGAATGAGGGCGATTATACACCCCTGATCGGACAAAAGAATGGCCGCTGATCTCCGGGAGCAGAGTAGATTGTTTCTGGAACGAATTTTTGTTTGAATTTTAATTCAAAGAACGGTGATTAAACACGATGACACACCGTTAGCATAACGATTAAGGTAGGCAAATAAAAGAATATTATAACGAGATATAAGAGTAGACTTGAGACGGAGAAGTTTCAAATTTGCCGCCAGCATGCACCCTATAATAAGCTGGTAACGCTGGTATGAGTCTGGATAACATTGTTAAAATCATCTTTACGATACAAAAATATCTTTGATTATATTTTTTTAACCCCCACCCCTCAAAAAAAAAAAAGAAGCAAAATGTCTAACATATTTCGATTTTGGGGGTTTGTTAACAAAACCCAAAGTATTGCTATTACAATAATACAAATAATTTTTAAAAACGCAGGGGAGGGTCAAGCAGGATTTTCTTAAGGCCGATAGTAAATGTAGAAAAAAGGAGAGAGGGAGGGAAAGAGGAGAGGGGGGGGGGGGGACAAGTTGGGTGTGAGTAAGGGATCGGGTGTCTGCGTATTCTTCCTCTAGAAAATTCATGCTACAACATGCACTTCCTCGGTAAAATGGGTGGGAAATAATCATTGCATTTTATGTTAAAATGCACACAAATGCATGAGGATTAGTATTATTGATATCTGTTATCGTTTTACTTAAGTAAAAACCAGTTACATTATCAAACTCATGTTGGATTTATTCCATAGCTCGAAGAACTTCTGAGTTTCATGTTGTTTTATGAATCCCCAAAGGATGGAACGTATATCCCTTGGTGCAAGGCTCTAGAGGCGACAGCGAGACTTTTATTTATTCATTTTAATCATCATGATGTAATCGCGTGACAGCATGCATGTCACATGCATGTCAATTCACAGTTTTTCCGCAGCTCATCGATAAGCTGAGAAAGCATGTTTTAGCTTAATTTTTGGAGAGGGAGAAAAAGATGTGATCCAGTTCTCAAACTCGACCGATCTCTATCAGTCCCCCCCCCCCCTTCCCCCTCCGCTACCCCTCTTATCTTTCGTGCATTCTAGATACTTTCATGACATGATAACTGACGGCCGTTTTCGCAGCAAGAAATTTCCGCGAATGAGATTCCATTTTTAGTCAGTCATTTCGTGCCAAGAGACTTTCGCTTTCCTCAAGAATTATAACTACATGCAAAGTTTTTTTAGGTTTCTGATTGTATAATTCATGACTGACAGTTCGCCCACATTCTGCGTTGTGATAATTTTCTCGTTCTCGTTCTCGTTCTCGTTCTCGTTCTCGTTCTCGTTCTCGTTCTCGTTCTCTTTCTCGCTCTCTTTCTCTTTCTAATACTCTATCTCTTTCTCTTTCTCCCTCTCTACTCCTTCATGAATGTCAACATTACACGACAAATGCCTTTATTTCTTTTCACTTTTGCATTTCAAACGAAATCTTCCATGATAGTTTGCTCCAAAAGACGAGAGTTCACCATTTCAAATTTGACGCATACATCCGTCATGGAAAGTCATACCAGACGGCCCGCGCGATGGTGCCTGGAGCTATTGCGAAGAGATGCAAAAAACCCCAACAATATTTCATTAGACGATTGGAAAACATTATGAAGTACGTTGTTAGGTTGCTCATAATTTATTGATATCAGCTTTATCAAAACACGCAATGGGTACATATTTCCAGTAATCCATCGACCGATATCCCTAAAAGCTTCGGGGAAGGTTAGGCGACCATCACTGCCAGCACGAGCTATGATACGTGCAAATAGATGGGGGTAAATATCGATGCTTAGCACCTGTCGTCATGTTAAAATGTTTGTTTGGCGGATTTTTGCTTCAGGCATTTCCACCTGTCATAATTAATACGCCACAAATTCGTTTCCATGATGTTATAATGAGCCAGTGAAAATGGTGTTTAACAACAATGCGACAGAAATGATAGGGACTGGAGCGGGCGCAGATAGAGGAACATTGAAAGGGCTCGTGTCACATTTCTTTCTTCTTTTTTTTTCTCAGCCGGCCCTCTCCAGGCTCTCTCAGGCAAACATTTTCCCCCGATTCGTTTTTCTCACCGGGAACATGATATCGGGAATCCCGGGAATATTCTCAACCCAACCTATTGCCTGTAATTGCCTTCCCAGTAATTATTATTTTTCCCGCGGGAATCCCGTCTGCGCTTACAAGCTGCTGCAGGAACGGGTTTGGGTGTCGATACCCCTAAAAAAACTTGTTTCATTTTCTCCCCTTTTCAGTAGGGAGGCCACGAACTATCAATGGATCCGCCCAGAGGAGCCAAATGGACTTTGATAGCTGAAGAAGTAGTCGGTCTATACTGCAGACGTCTTTTGACGACGCTAGGGAGAAAGTATTCCCTTCAAAAAAGCTAACATCCATTTAAAACACATAAAACTATTGTCCCCCGCCTTAAGCAGATCAGAAAGCTTGTCAGGAAAACCTTAGAGAGAGAGAGGGACAAAATCAAGAAAAATCAAAAAAATCTGAGGACATCGACATTATTTGGATAGACTTCTGCTTCCGACGGATATGACAACCTGCCATGCCTGCCGTCGTGCTTCTGATCTCGGGAAAAGCCAGCTCCAGAAAAGAAAAATAAATCTTTTATTACCTTAAACTACTTTCGTCAACCTGGGGGCTTCCCGAAGAAGTGATTACTATTGGTATTTGTCCTCGGTGCGGATGCAGAGAAATTTGGGTCATGCAATCACTAGTTCATTTCAATAATACTGACCCGTTTCCACTGCCTACCAAAGTATATGTTAGAGAAGGATATTTATGATATATGATAGTCGGATCCAGCTGGCCGTACCCCCCCCCCCCCCTCCCTTCATTTTTAAGAGGAAAGGGAACAAAAAGGAAAATAAAAGAAGATAGAATGGACCGAAAAATAATTTTGCTTTTTATTTGATTTTACACATCTTACCCAAAACATCTTGTCAGGTTTTTCATCCTATACCCTCCCGAGCGAGTAAGCGAGTCTGGCTATGTGCACCAGCCTAATATCCGATATAATATTGCATTTGAAAAAAAAAATCACGTCGGGAAAAAATGCTAAGATGGAAATAAACCAACATTATGTCAACGCCTTCAATGTCCTCACAAAGAAATCGTTTCAGTCATCTAGAGTAAACAAAGAAAAAACAACTACAGAGCCAAGCTTTGAACGAATGGCCATCAAAATTTCAAAACCCAAGAGAACGAATCAGTAAACTATTGTGCGTCTGCTCTTAGTTCAAGGCGTACAGACATGTCCTTCAAAAACAACAACAAAAAAAGGGTAAACAAAAAATTTGTAAATATGGCAGGATGTTGCTTGAACGACGTTATGAATGAGATTGGGACCACGATGCGAATGTTTAAACAGCCTTCGCAAGCAAAACTTTATACAGATAAAAAATAAAACCAGTCTGATCAATTTGGAGATGATGGCGCTTCAATTTGGGGCACATGTTTTTTCCAAATACATATTAGTGCAAAATACCATGAATAACGGACCAGTACAGTGCATATCCACATTTTGATGGCTTCAGTTTTTGGTAAGTTGTTCTAGTGATATAGCCATTGATTTGTTGTCTCGAAAGTTACTTAGCCGCTCTGTCAAAGCCAGCCAAATGTGTTTGATACGAAATCGTTTTATACACGGGGGCTTTTAATAGTGTACGCATAGGGAGACGCAGCCGACAAACAACAAAATCCTGTATTTTATTTCGAGGATTGCTTGCGATCAGTGAACTTCGGTGTGTCACTGTAATTTTTAAAGTATTATTAACATGTTTATTTGGAGAGATAATACAAGGAAACACAAAAGGTTTGAGGAATTCACAATTATTAACTGTAGGACAACTATACCCCTAAGATTAACACTGGGACTAGTGCCCGGCCTATATAGGATTCATTCCGGACAAACAACCAACTGTGATTATTTGTCTACAGGGCAACTGTACCAAACCCAAGGATAATTACCTCAGTCAAGTATGTCATTAACAAGCGGGTAACCTGCAAGGGGTTATTGTCCGGAGTAGTTGTACAAGGTAGTCGTCCGACGTAATTTCCGGAGTAGTTGTACAAGGTAGTCGTCCGATGTAATTGTCTGGGGTAGTTGTCCAAGATAGTCGTCCGATGTAATTGTCTGGGGTAGTTGTCCAAGGTAGTTGTGCGATGTAAATGTCCGGGGTAGTTGTCCAAGGTAGTTGTCTGATGTAATTGTCAGGGGTAGTTGTCCAAGGTAGTTGTGCGATGTAAATGTCCGGGGTAGTTGTCCAAGGTAGCTGTCCAAGGTAGTTGTCCGATGTAATTGTCTGGGGTAGTTGTCCAAGGTAGTTGTCCGATGTAATTGTCCGGGGTAGTTGTCCAAGGTAGTTGTCCGATGTAATTGTCCGTTGTAGTTGTCCAAATTAGTTTCCCATGTAATTGTCCGGTGTTTAATAATATGAAAATGGGTCATTATGCTTAGACCTTAAAACATCTCAATCTTATTTTTATCTCTCTGTGTTTGTAATAACTATTATCGAACTTAGATATCGGTATGTATATTTCCACAATGTTGTTTTTCTTATTCATTTTAATTTTTGTAATAATTCCTTTAGCATGATTATTACGTTTTATATCGTTTTTGTATTCATGTATCGTTATGTCTGAGCTCTTGTTCACGACCTTGCTGAAAAACAGCTTGTAGCTAAACAAATATGCAGGATTTTACCGTCAGTAAAGAATTGCAACACGATACAATCCGACTTATGTCAGAGGTTTTGAAGGGCAAATACCATAATCATATGTGGAAGAAGCAATCTAGAAAATTATACATGTATAATGAAAATAACTAGCTTGTAGATTTTGAATGACAAGCGGCAAACATGCTTCTTGACACATGGTTGCAAATATTGGGATTGCTTTTACGTCACTTCTGCTCATTCAATTCTGAACATTTGAACAATTATTTGTCGAGAGATTAGAACAAACCCCCTTTTCTTCCTATCTGATATCAACTTGAGGATGAATTATTGTGCGATACAGTGTAATAACGTCGGTGATTGGAAAAGGTTTTGAGGATGCGACATTTCTAACAATAACGATCCGACAGGAATCACCAATGTTAGACAAAATGAATACCCTGGAAAGAACTAGATGGCGAGGGAGAGAAAGACGAGGAGAGAATGAAACAGAGAGACGGGGAGAGGGACAGATAGATAACAGAAAAAAAGCGAGGAAAAGTAGAAAGGGGGAGGAATTGACAGATGGAGGGGAGAAAGGGGAAAAGACAGATAAAGGGAAAATAGGACAGGGAACGATAGAAATCAGAGAGATGGAGAGAATAAAAATCAGGAAGAGAGAGAGAGAGAGACAGAGGGGAGACAGAGAGAAAGAGAGAATGAGAGAAAGAGAGTGGCAAAGAGGAAAACGAGACGTGGAAGGAGCTAGAATCAGAGAGAGAAGGAAGAAAGAGAGTGAGAAAGAGTAAGAAAGAGAAAAGGAAAAAGAGAAAGAAAGAAGAGAGAAATAAGAGGGGGAAGGAAAAGGCTAGGAAGAAACTAAAAGAAAATGAAGGGGAAAGAAAGAAGTTCAAAGAAAGATTGAAGAAGGCGGGATGAGGGAATTTCAAAATTACTGATTCCCTAAACCGAATGACAAATAGGAAACATTCGAAAGGTTATCTGAGATCGATGTTAGGTTTGGATATGAACCGTCATCCAGCGGTGTACATAGCAATTTACCAATATTGCATTTCAGAGTCTGCGACCGTCCTTTGTCTCGCATCCTATCTTATTTCTTTGATGATATCCCGCCCTGGCTAGCACGTCACCTAAATCCCATACCTATAAGATGCAAGAGTCGGCTCACACCTCTCATCAGAGTCTAAACTTGACGATGAAAACAAACAGAACAAGAAAGCGGGTAATACGAGAAGGAGCAGAGGCGGCTTCAGGATTTAGGGGAAAAATTTTAGGGGTGAAAAGGACTTACTTCATACTGGTCCTTTAAATTTTCAGTTTTCACAAACTAATAAAAGGCTCTCCGCTTACACCTCTCAAAGTCTAAACCTGACGCTGAAAACAAACAGAGCGTGAAAGCGGGTAAAAGGAGGAGGAACAGAGGAGGATGCAGGATTTGAAAATTTGGGGATGGGGATGGGAGAGGTAGATAATAGCCATTATACTGTTCAGTTTTCATTGACCAATAAAGAGGTTGATCCATGATTGTCTGAAAGGAGAGGGAGGCCTACATAGACATCGCCTATGTAAATTTCTGTTCCAACTTATAGGGGTGTCCACGCAAAAAAAAAACAAAAAAAAAATGCGGGGGGGGGGGAGGGTCATTAAAAGAGTAATGTTTGTAACTTATTAATAGCAATTTTTGTTAGCCTTACAAATGTCCTAAATGATCCTCATATGGCTCCGCCTTTCCAAATGAGTGGATATGCATAGTATGGAAGGCAAAAGAGATATCATCGCCAGCCGCCAGAAGTACACCCCCCCCCCCCCATATCAACTATGGTAGGGCCGTTCACACGACATGTGTCCATATTGAAAATCACTACCCGCGTAATTCCTTTCATGATAATATGATAAAAATTATTTTTCAAAATTCCTTACCAAATTAATATTGTTGTTAGGACGGTTGTAAGATTAACAACAACAATTATTGTTATTTCTAATTCAAACACAGTGTTCTTTGTAATGTGTTCTTTTGTGTCTATCGGACTACCTCAAACCAAATTAGCCAATATCATGAATATCCGTTTGGTTACGACTTATGTCTGCAGGAGAACATTATGCAGGTGAAGTACTGTATCGGATCCCTTCTGCGTCATGACCAACATGAGATCAATAATTATGTACATAATGATGTATACGTCAATTTCAGGTCAAGCATGTATTATATTACACTCTGCAATCGGCACCACACTGCTCAGAATTGCAGATTTTCTCGTATACATGCATAATATGACGCATTTAATATAGCAGAGTGTTTTAACACTTGAGGATTTAGCAGCAAAACTTTATTTCGAAGAAGTTTGTGTGACGACTTATGAGGGAATATAAGGGTTCTGGAATATTGATCACATTACGTTATAAAACTGGACATTTACACAGTGACGAGGGTGGCTGCTCGCTACGGTAATCACACGTAGGATTACCAAGTATTAAGTATACACAGTCTACGGTAGATATGAACTTATTGAACGTATGATTTTCATGGTATGATTTTCATGGTGAAAAGATGATATAAGACTTTGTTTAACGTTAAAGCCATGTAAGATATCCCTTCGAGACACTCTTAAAATGATTTTGAGGTTCATTTTCCTTCAGGCCCTATATATCTTGTCACCGTACCCTGTCCACCCCCCCCCCCCCCTCTCTCTCTCTCTCTCTCTCTCTCTTTCTCTCTCTTCTCCCTTTCTCCACAGTGTAGGCCTATATCTTCCTGTCTCTTAATCATTCTTCGTCTTTTCTCTCTCTCAACGCCCCCCCCCCTCTCTCTCTCTCCTCCATATTTCTGTCGGCATCTCCCTATATTTCGGTAAGTCTCCACCTCTCTCTCTCTCTCTCTCTCTCTCTCTCTCTCTCTCTCTCTCTTTTCAGTGTCGTATATTACTTCCCTCCTTCCATCTCTTCCTCTCACTAACTCTTTCTTTATATCTTCTTCTCTTGCTCTCTCTCTCACTCTTTCTCTCTCTCTTCTCCCTTTCGCCACAGTGTAGGCCTATATCTTCCTGTCTCTTAATCATCTTCGTCATTTCTCTCTCTCACCCTCCCCCCCCCCCCCCCCCCCTCTCTCTCTCTCTCTTCTCCATTGTTCCTTTGGCATCTCCCTATATTTCGGCCAGTCTCCACCTCTCTTTCTCTTCTTCTTTTTTTTTCAGTGTCGTTGTATTTTTCCATCTCGCACATCGTTTTCCTTTACTTCCTTCCTTCCTTCTCTTCCTCTCACTAATTCTCTCTTTATATCTTCTTTTCTTGCTCTCTTTCTCTCTCTCTCTCTTTCTCATTCTCCCTTTTCTCTCATGCCCTCTATCTTCTCTTTCACTTTCTTATTCCCACTTTTTTTCCTTTTATCTCCCTCTCTCTTTATCTCTCATGCTTTCATTCCCCTCTCCCTCTTATTCCATATCCCACCCTCTCTCTTCTTCTTCTTCTTCTTCTTATCTCTCCCCCTCTCTCTCTCTCTTCTTCTCCCCCCTCTCTCTCTTCTCTCCTATCGTCCCATCACTTCTTTCTCTGTGTCATATGAACCATGTTTCTTTGGATGCTACCTTTCCGCATATGTCTCGATAGCTCGATAGGGAAATCTCAGTATGTCATGTTTATGAGAAAAACTGTAAACAGGTAAACTACTTTGACAAACTCATCGATTAGTGTCTCTGACATCATCTCAGTACACGTCAATTTTCATGATGTCACTCTGTTTGTGTGCGCTCGGATTACCTGAACTTTCAACAGGAGAAAGTGAAGTATTTGCAGGTTTAGACCTACCTACAGGAACATGCAGGGGCACGTCCCCCCAAATTAAATGGTGGACAAAATGAAAAAGAGAACAAGAAAGGGCAGTGTGACCTCCTTACCCACCCTCATCTCACTCCACGGCCTTATTTTTCTCGCATTCGGTTGAGTCAGTAAATGGTGCCCCTTCCCCCTATGACCCCAGTGACCCCAGTGACCCCAGTGACCCACGCTGTGCCACTATGGCAAACAAGGGCATGCGAAATTATGATCGCTCAAAGGAGAGGAAATATGCACAGATTGTTGTTTGGGGGACAAGTTTTGATTTTAAAAGTCAACTTTAGGGTAGTAACTGTCAAATTCATTCTTATACAAGGAGGGGCAGAGCAAAAACACAATTATTGTAGGAAAACTTTGACAAACAACGACCCTCCCCCCGCACCTTGAATTTAAAAAAAAAACTGTTTCATGGCGCCCCGGAGTGCAAGTTCACAAGACAACAAGAACACAGGTTCAAAGATTCACTCTGTCCGCTCTGGTTATGGCCACAATAAATCACTCTCAACACCACTGACCGAAAACAATCACCGGTCCGTCCTCCATAACTTGAACCGTACATGAATCGTCCAACAAAAATAGCAAACAAAAACAGAGAAATATTAATCATGGTTGTCTAACCCACTGTAAATGTCTGTCGATTCTTCATATCAGCTTTGTCTTATTTGACCTTTAAAATGTATAGAGGGTGGACATTGTTGTTGTTGCTGTTGTTTTTTTGTGTGTGTGTGTTTTTTTTTTTTTTTTTATTTATGTATAATCTTCAACGCGGAAAATTAATAATGCATACAAATTTTGTACGCACCTATATTCAAAATGACCTTCAAAAATTAGAACATGTACGTCAAAGAAAAAAGAAAGGAAGAAAAAAGTCACACGGGTTGAATAGTTGAATAATATAGTCTTTAATTATATCGATTATGGTTCTGGCGTATCCAGATAATGGTCCAAGTGGCAAGTCCCAGTTATTACGTCCAATACTTCCGATCAAATCTAAGATTTCAGTATATCTAGTCATTGTATTGAATTAATAGTCCTTAGATCAGACCAAATATGAAGTAAAATTACACATTTGATGTCAATTCATGTTCGTGTTCACAACTCCACGATACTTGATAACGTATTATGGGGCGCACAATCATGAGCGCAAATCCAGGGGGACAGGGGGACATGTCCCCCACCTTTTGAAGATAGGCGAATGCCCCCCCCCCCCACCTTTTTGAATAACCTTTTTTTTTTTTTTTTTTTTTTTTTTTGTTGCTTGTCAGAGAATTTTGGAGGCGAATGTCCCCCCCCCCCCCACCTTTTTGAATAACCTTTTTTTTTTTGCTTGTCAGAGAATTTTGGAGGCGAATTCCCCCCCCCCCCCACCTTTTTGAATAACCTTCTTTTTTTTTTTTTTTGCTTGTCAGAGAATTTTGGAGGCGAATGTCCCCCCCCCCCCACCTTTTTGAATAACCTTTTTTTTTCTGTTTTTGCTTGTCAGAGAATTTTGGAGGCGAATGTCCCCCCCCCTCACCTTTTTGAATAACCTTTTTTTTTTTTTTTTTTTGCTTGTCAGAGAATTTTTGAGGCGAATGTCCCCCCCCCCCACCTTTTAGAATAACCTTTTTTTTTGCTTTTCAGAGAATTTTTGAGGCGAATGTCCTCCCCCCCCACACACACCTTTTTGAATAACCTTCTCTTTTTTTTTTTTTTTGCTTGTCATAGAATTTTGGAGGCGAATGTCCCCCCCCCCCCACCTTTTAGAATAACCTTTTTTTTTTGCTTTTCAGAGAATTTTTGAGGCGAATGTCCCCCCCCCCCCCCACACACACCTTTTTGAATAACCTTCTCTTTTTTTTTTTTTGCTTGTCATAGAATTTTGGAGGCGAATGTCCCCCCCCCCCCCCACCTTTCAAAATGGATTTGCGCCACTGCGCACAATGACCAAATACCCGTTGGACTGGCCCCAAGACGAAAAAAAATATTCATTTTCAGCTGATACATGATTTTAATGTGCTTTGAAGTTTACCATTAATTTGTACTTCTGAAACAATTACGCTCATCCTCTGAAGCGATCCCCGAGAATTTAGACCAAGGAATTTGCACATCATCTATAAATCAATCCAGATAACACGGGCCATTTTCCTAATGAGCGCAAAATTGATTTACATCTCTTGCAGCGCTTTCAGTTAATTTGTGGTTGATATTTGATCGCGATAGACCTGCCATGTTCGATCCATCCTGTCGTCTGCTTTCTGTCATGTCGAGCCGTGGCATAGCTACGGGGTGGCGTGGGGGCACTTGCCCTTTAATCGAATGGCAAAAAAGGGGGAAGGGGAGAGAGAGAAAAGGGCAAAAGGGAATCGAGAGGAGGAAAAGAATGAGAAAATAAGATGATATGTACCCTTCCGCACCCTTCCCCCGATTCGGAGGCCTTGCTAATTCGCATTCGTTTAAGTAGTATGACCGAGCCCCCCCCCCCCCCCCCTCAATGGCTGGACCCACGATATGCCGCTGATGTCGAGGGTTTACTTATGAGAAGAATAAACCCGCCCCTAGGGCCCTTTGCGATTGAAAGAAATGCCTTAAAGGTAGGATTGGACTTTCGCATTCCAGAAAATGAATTAAATAGTTTATCGAATAACACAATTATTCCACTAGTCCAGGGACTGAATTGCTGAGAATAAAATATACGATTTTGCAATATCAGTTACACTAGAAAAATACTTGATTTTATATTTTCAAATATGTTTACAATTATTTCATGGTTGGATAAGGAAAAAGTTACAGTATAAAGTCAGATAAAGTAGTAATTTAGTAGATATTGTAAAACTTGAAAAAAAAAAAACACTGTGAATAGACAGACTAAAGTTACATGACCATGTAGACTTGTTTCCATGAAAAAGGGGTTTGTAGATGCTGGGGTTTTGTTTGTTTGTTTGTTGTTGTTTTTTTTTGTGTGTGTGTTTTTGTTTTTTCTTTGTTTTTGGGTGGTTGGTTTGATGGTTTGATGGTTTATTTTACCTGACTGCTAAGAAAGCACGTGTCTGCTTATAAGAATATAATCAATCAGGGGACCGACGGCTTTAAGTCCTCTCCGAAGGACTTTGTAATGAGGTTAGATGCCTTAATAAAGGGCACTAGCGAATCCACTTGGTTTCGAACCCGGGTCCTCCTAGTTACGAGACTACTGCACTACCACTGAGCCATCGCGCTTCCTCACTGAGTCATGATCATGAAGACTCGAATTTTTGAAGGGTCATTCTAAACTTTGACATCCTTTTTTTTTTAAGCCCTGTATAGTAACGAGATAGTGGAACAATCTCTTACCAATTCCGTTAGTCTCCCTGATATTGAGTCATGTACCTTTGTCTGAAATTTTCATGGCAACGATGGATCCGGAGGGGCCTGGGAAGCGTTTCATCAAGCGTTCTTCAGTGATTTTTACTGACAAATTTGCTCTCAGCCAATCAGATGCAAGGATTTCAGTAGCTTATAACAGTTGTCGGTAAAAATCACTGACAAAACGCTTGATGAAACGCTCCCCTGATCTTCGATGCGCTCAGGTGGAACCGAGAGAGCAGTGGAGACTTCACGTACACCTCCCGTCCCGTCTCCGGCGCTCCCGGCTTGATTTCGGTACACGTACCATGAGAATCGGCATTATTCGGGCATTCGGGACATAGTATCCGCGTAAGCGTCGAATAATGTTGGTGTCAATATTGGGCAACTTGCACTGTACACCAGCGCATGCATTTTGAAAGCGCCCTCTTGAATGCCAGGTCTAAATACCTTTAAAGTATCTCTGAATCCTCATGTCTCCCTGAGGAATACAGAATGATGTATCATTCCTTTAAATGTACTTCATCCCTTTTTGCACATATACACATCATTCCGCGAACCTTTGCACAGGTATTTTTTGCCAACCCTAACTCCTGCCTACTATATGGATCATATCCCCCCCCCCCCCCCCCCGCTCTCATATTTTCAATCTTCTGCCTTCTTTCGTCTATTTAGTAGGCATCCTGTAGAAACTGCCTATGAAATTTCAAGGTCACAAGTTCTATAACTCCTTTGTAAGAAATGGAAATCTTGCTGTTGTCGCAGAGGGAGCTATTCAGAAATCAATGCAAGTACATGTAGTATAGCAGCGTTCCCACTTATCTGCGAGTTGTGGCGAGTTGACTCAAAACAGCGCTCGCGATAACTCGTGCGGAGCTCTTCATGTAACTCGGGAGATCTCTTGCCAACTCGGTGCGACTCGGCGCATTTTCGCAAAACTCTGCTAACATGTTCAAAATTTTGACCAACTCGGTGCAACTTGTCTTCAACTCGTTTAAACTCGCCATATGCTCGCAATTGATCATAATGAGCTCGTAATGAACTTTTCATAAGTCGCAAGGTTACTTGCCGCTTTAGAGTCAACTCAAGTATTGTACGAGTTTCCAAGAAATGAGAACAAGCTCTACGATTTTACTGCGAGTTACCTCGAGTTGTGCACGAGGTTGGCGTGAGTTATGGACGGGTATGGCAAGTGACAATGAGTTTGAGCCTCTCCTGATTTTCGTGTGAGCCCTTTCCGAGTGCACAAGTGCAGCCTGATTACATGATGATGTCAGCCTGTCTGGCATTAAAACAATGCGCGTCGCCATTCCCTGATATATTCCTTATCTCAGTTGTACGGGACTCATAAATAACATACAAAGCTCGTAAAAAGATCGTGATAACTCGCGGGAAGATCGATACATGTCGTATGTAGATCACTGTAACTCGGCCCGCACTCGACTGAACCATTACCACGCTCGGGTAACTCGTACCAATGTCTTTGTAAAGTTGATGTTGGCTAGTAGAACACTCACAAAAGTCGTATAAAACAAAAAACAAAAAAGTCCCAAGTTTTCAGGCACACGAGTTAAAGCTCGTGTGGCACTCGCCATAACTCGTTGCTGACAGTCAAAAAATGATTTATTTTTTTTTATTTCGAGTGGAAAAAAAAATGAATTGTTACCAAACTGTTGCTATTACTTACTTAAAAGCAAATTACACTCCTTTTCACATCCGCACAAGTTTTCCAATTATAATTCTATTCTAATCTATCGCATACTCACACAACTTCAAAATTTAGGGCTGCCGAAGTACCTTTAAAATTTCACTCCCTGATTAAATGTTATGTGTATTTTGAGGTCAAGATCTACTTGGCTTGAAGGGTCTTGTAAGTGCCCTTTCTTTCGAAGAATTGTTTATTTTGTAGTGCAATAACTGCATGTCTATCATTCAATTTTCACCTCCTCTGCTTTCATTCTTAAGGCATCAACGATAATAATTCGCGGAAATATTTTACATCAACAATAGATTGATGGAGACAGGTAGATAAGAGAGAGGCACTAGCGTACCCAGGGGGGGGGGGCAAGAGGGCAGACTGCCCCCTGACAACCTTTGACCAAAAAAAAAAAGTTATCGGATTGCACTGAAAACCTCTCTTTATTATTATTATTTTTTTTTTTTTGCTTGTCAGAGAGTTATTAAGGAAAATTTGACCCCATAAAATCTGTTAATTGTAAATTAGTGTAAAAACCCTGTAAATTCTCAACCCCCCCCCCCCCCCCCCCCCCCCCCCCCCCCCCCCCCACTGAGCGACTTTTAAAGGGCTGGCGAAAAACAATTTGTCGTCATTAGTAACCTTTTTTTGTTTGTTTGTTTGGTGTGTTTTTTTTTGAGGGGGGGGGGGGGACCCAAAGTCTAGTTACGCCACTGGAGAGAGGGAGAGGGTGCTGGGACAGATAGATAGAGATATACGGTAGAAAGATAGAGAGAGAGAGAGAGAGAGAGAGAGAGAGACATAGACCTAGACAGACAGAGACAGAGAACATATAAGAAAGTACCGTATTTTTGTGTTTTATACATATATATATATATATATATATATATATATATATGTAGAAAATAAAGTTCACAACATCGTATAGAATACACACACGAGGAGCATGTTTTTAACTTCACAAGCGCTTTCGATTTATTCTCTTCAGGTGAAGTGAGCCTTTGATAGTTTTACATGACTTTATATACAAGTATAATCAAGGAAATACAGTAATATTCTATACGATGTTGTGAACTTTATTTTCTACATATCTTTAACACTGCATTTCGTCGGAACTTTGTTCCTGTGAACATTTTGTGATATATATATATATATATATATATATATATCACAAAAATATGGACAAGTACGTCCACTGTTGCGTTTTGTTCATCTCTGAAATTCGGACAACGTAAAACGCAAACGTATTTATTCTGTGTTTCCTTTATCTTCTGATATATGCTTGTACTGCAAAGAAGAGAAGCCCTTCCTTATTAAATTACTGAATCACTTTTTCGATGAGAAGTTTACCATATTTGATTTCCAAATTATTCCTCTTACTACAGTGCAGTAACATTTCGGACTTTCATTTTGTTTGTTTGTTTGTTGATTTGTTATTTTTTTTGCTTTATGGAAGATTAAGGAGTTTTATTGCATACAGTAAGCGATGTTTATTTACATATTTTCGTCCGAGGCAATAAAGCTGATTAAAATTTACAGTTGACCTCAAGTTATTTTGAATTTATCAAAGTTACTAATAGTAACGTTTTATACTAATAAGCGGCATTGTGAAGCATATAAGTAGTCTTGGAAAAGAATACTTCGTATGTCGTATGAGTCTCCGGCTATGTATAAACTAAAGTACCGCATGAGTCTCGATGTATAAATTAATGTATAGCGATATATCATTAGCTAGATCAGTGCATTAATCGCATGGCCATGAAACGTTTGGAAACTTATAAATAAATTTTCCGCGGTATATACGTCAGCCCAGAGGTGACTGTACTCCAACGTCTTAAGAGGCTATCACAGGGTAGATCATTCCTATAGGGTAGTCGACGCCCCCCCCCCCCCCCTGCCCATCGTCGGTAGGTAAAATGAAGGTCAGCGTATATATTGACTTTGTACTTTATAAAAGGTTGCAGGCGTATTAGTAGCGCGATGGGTGATCAAGGAATTCAAAGTCTCTTCAGTATAAGAGGGATATGTCATGGTTACCGTAGAAGTCCCCAGTTTTATGTTCCCCTATAATGAAGACTCAATATAATATTTTATTTTTTGCTGGTGCGTATCTGATTTCCTTATATATTACGATTCCAATATTTGTGCATTGCATGAAATAGACACCTTGGGCAAAATGATATAGTGAAAACTTTTTTTTTAATTTTGAATAATATACATCTAGTATATTATTCAAGAAGGAACCCACTTCTAAAGGCGGATGAATGATGATTATGAGACAAAAGAGTGTGGACTTACTGATGAATATTTAGAGCATGTCTCCCCAAGTAAGTATATCAGTTGCATGGTCAAAGATGCGCTCTCCTTTCTCCCCTTAAATCATTCACTGTATATTGTAGCAGTGGAAGATTATAAGTGATGCTGTACCATCACTATAATATCACTAAAATTAATATGGGAAGGAATAAAATAGATCGAATGATACAAATGATCATGTAAAATGGTCCAGGTAATTTGTTGGTAAAGAATGAATGAGGGACATACCAATGAGGTACTATAGACAAGCTTGCCTAGTATCTGTCCAAACTCTCTCTCTCTCTCTCTCTCTCTCTCTCTCTCTCTCTCTCTCTCTCTCTCTCTCTCTCTCTCTCTCTCGTAGGATTACGCATGAAAACCTTCCTATCTTCATCCGACTCGAACATTCACGGAAAACAGAGATATCGATACCAATGTCACGAGGGCTGAATATTTTGTGTCGTCTGCATCTATACAACTCTTGAAACGAACGACGCAAGGGCGAATCCTTGATCTAGATCTGCGGTGAGTGCATGGAAGTAGGTTTGCAATGTAGCGCTCTCTCTCTCTCTCCCAGACGACAAAAAAAGAGAAGAAGCATGGAACTCTTTATTTTACTCATGGTCCTCCGATATCACTGACATGTGGACTACCATCTTTTCTAACATGGGAACACTTTTCAACAACATTCCCCAGTGGGTGGTATCGTTTGGTTATCGAATAAAGAAAGGGAGTATTACATTAGAATTATCAGGAACGTAATGACGTAATGATATAGTGCCTCAAAGGAGGAATGCATTCCGTTTGTAAGCACCCGGTAAGCATAATTATGCTTCAAGTGATGATAACAGTTTTGTGTAAATGCTTGGGGAAAACACGTGACTGCAAACATCGTTAATTTGAGGGGGGGGGTACTCGTTTTTCGGAAGGTTCATAATTCCGAAACGCAAATTTTCCATAGCAGGGGGTTCATAATTCAGAACATTTGATGCATTACTCCGAAGGTTCGTTATTCCGAAGGTTAGTAATTCCGAAAATGAAAAAGGGTTCATAATTCCTAAGGTTCGTAATTCCGAAAATGCAATAGTCTAAGAGCCCCACGTAACTTTTCGGAATTACCAACCTTCAGAAATATGAACCGTTTTTCATTTTCGAAATTATGAACCCTATTTCATTTTCAGAATTAGGAACCGTCGGAGTAACGAACCTTCGGAATTATGAACCTTCGGAAAAACGACATGTAACCGTTAATTTTCCTTGTGTATTACTTTAACCCATTTCCCAAGGGAACTGAGTCATCCCTGTATTAAGCATATGTGAATTAGAGAATTCAGTAGTCAATCGGTTAATTGAAGGCAAAAAATTATCATGTTAATTACTTCCTCAGTATAATAGAATACATTTAGACTGCTTAGGCCTGGAAATCTTTCTTTTTAAATGAATCCGCAATAATTTTCGTTTTATTATCTCTTTTTTTGGGGGGGGGTGGGGGTGGGGGGTACATACCAAAATTAATCAAGACCTTAAACTGAGCAGAAGTTCTTTCTTTCTCAAGAATAAAAATGAATATTTCATAGTGAAATCTTATTGCTTTTAAGTGAAAAACAAAAGCTTAATAAGCATTGTCATATAAATGAAAACCAGGACGTTCGGAAATGCTGTAAGTGTCACCTGACAATATTGAACGGACAATGGAACACAACCAAACCGTCGTTGTAGTACATGACCGACGACTGGCTTGCTTGCTGCAGAAGCCGAGAAATGGCAACGCCGTCTTTTTCGAGGAAAAAAAAAATGAAATTGACAGCAAGTCAGAGCTCTTTTTAATAAACGACCGTTCGCCTTGAGCTAACAATGCGAGAAGTTGTTATAGCATGCCGGTTTTCAGTGACTTTTCTTTTCCCCCACGGGAGCCACCTTGCAGTTCCCTGAAGAAATATTAGACGTTTATCAACGTGCTCTTTGGTTTATAGTTACACGCTCCATTCATTATCCTGAAATTGTTATTTGACCTCGTATAGCCTACCAGGCGAGCGCGCGCCAGCCCGATGCCTTCGATAATCAAGAATTAAAGATGCTTAACAAAACCTTCAGATAAAATGTGTGTCTTGTAGAGTTTATAATGTATAACTAAATTATCGTGACAGTTCGGGCGCGAACGTTAAGTAGTCCCTCAGCGAGCTATTAGAAGTACTAATTGTCGCGATTAACAGATCGCGCGTCAGTCTTTGTCAAGTCTTGTCGAGACATGTTTACATTAGTCTACTGTCTACCCATCTCTCTCTATCTCTCTCTTTCTCTCTCTCTCTCTCTCTCTCTACCTCCCCCCCCCCCCGGTCTTATTAATTTCTCTCCCCGTAATCTAGACATACATTTTTGTATTTTCATATTTCGTTCCTTGTTTAGGCCTTTCTTTCATTGCAATTTCTTTCTTAATGTCCGATTACCCTTATTTGCTATTTTATTTCACATTTTGCCCATTTTGTTTGTCTTAACGTCTGCCTGTCTACCCCTCCCCCTACTTTTTTTTCTCTCTCTCTCTCTCTTCCTCTCTTTCTCTCTCTCTTCCTCTCTTTCTACATTTCTCCCAAACCTTCTATATCTCAGACTGACAAAGAAAATGATTGCAATCAAAATTTGATGGGGTAGTCAGCATAAGTGAATAATTGCATTTCTTTCCGAAAGCACATGCATGCTTTGTTTGTTTGTTTGTTTGTTTATTTTATTTATTCACGGATAAAAACAATATACAATTGTGCCCGCATTCAGCTAAAAGCTGTTTTTCAGCGAGTGCCTTTGGGTAAGGCATTAATCCTCATTACCTATACCAAGTCCCTCGGATAGGACTTTTAAATCATATATTACTTATCTATAATCATAGATTACTTATCTATAATGATATAATAGCTATCACAGCAGTCAGATAAAATAAATCCGGGGGGGGGGGGGTACTCGTTTTTCCCAAGGTTTGTAATTCCGGAGGTTCATAATTCCAAAATACAAAATACAAAATTCCCATACCGGGGTAATTCCGAAAATGAGATGGGATTCATAGTTCCGAATATATTTTTGCATTACCCCTAAGCTCAATAATTCCGAAGGTTTGTAGTTCCAAAAAAAAAAATGATGTAGGGTTCTATTAAAATGTCGGAATTATGAAGCCTATTCCATTTTCGGGAATGCGAACGTTCTTAGTAACAACCTTAGGAATCATGAACCTCTGGAAAAAAGACATGAAACCAATAAATTCAACACAACATCACAAGTAGAAATTGCTCTTTTGACGGACCTTGGAAAATAACCCCCGTCCTTCCCAACCTGTAAAGCCATAGGACTATTATTTAAAGCATTACTTAAATATATCTTTTCAAGCAAGCGTAGAATGAAAATAATACTTGGGTGTATATAGAGATCTGTACATTCACATCTAAAGAAGACAATGTCATACTTATTATTACGATTGACGCCGAGAATGAATTAGAAAAAATCACCTTTAAAATTCGTCAGCTGGCAACGAGTTGAGATGTTCGAGCTGAGAAAAAAGATTTAAAAAGTAATTCACGCCCCACACCCAGGATATAAATTCTCTCGTGCGACTGCAGAGCGCTATGAATATATATGTGCATGAATTGTGTGCAGGGATTGGTACGCTTTTGCGAGGTTGCAGTGCGGTGGGCTTCCATGCAGACATCATGCGGACGACTGGTAGCCTCGCTTTGAAGTTCCCTACAGATAATTGCATTCAAACTTGTTTGAAATCATAGACAGAATATCAAAATGTCTAGCCCAAGAATCTATTTATACAAGTGGTGAGGACTCATTCATCAAGATTCGGTTCAATTTCCTTCTTGATCCCAGAACTGGATATTATCTTTAATGCATGAAGGGGTGGCAAGTTTAAGAGTCATAATTGCCAGATTTAGCATTTTAGAGTAGGCTCTATACGGTATAAATCAAGGATGACATTTCAGCTTTTTAACAAAAAAGCATTTCTCGTATTACAATCGATTACAATAACTTCCTCCAACACAGAGAAAGTCAGGGGGGGTGAAATATTAACACTTTGCGATTACAGCTTTATTTCGAAGGTTTGTTTTTCAAAAGTTTCGTTCATGAAAATGCTAATGATTCTGAAGATCAGTTGCTCAAAATGTAAGTTTTAAATATATATATCAAAGTTTCGTTGCACAAATTGAGTCTTTATTCCATAGATTTGTGTTTTCGATGCATGGGGTTTACGGGAGAGCCTGTTCGCCCCCCCCCCCCCCCCCTCCCCCTCTAAAAAAAAAAGGTTGTTTATTCGAGGGTTTGTTTGCGGAAGGTTCGTTTGATATAAACGAATACTAATATTCGCTTTCCAAATGTTCGTTAAATCCAATGATGGTTATTACGAAGGTTTGTTCATTTTGAAGGCATGCTTATGAGAAGGTCCGTTATTCCAAAGTTCGTTTGTTTGAATGGTTATCATCTATTGCTTTTTAATCATAAGCATGTTCGTAGCTCTAATTCTTCCGCTTAATTAGATAAATCGAAGCATCGGATGAATGTATCTCCGGAATAATGATCAGTCGGAATATAGCATCAAAAAACAATGTTTGGATTGAAATGCCCCATTTCAGTTAGAATAATAAACACTCTTGTACAGGGAATTTGTATTAATATCCTTCGAAAAAAAAAGACCTGAATATCAGGCATCCCCTCTCCCTCGTCCAGGCAATAACTAATTCCAAAGAAATTTTAAAGGTTTTTTTAATTCTCAACACGTAAGCCGATGGAAAACACGTCATTCCATTTTTTATGGGAGTTAACTCTGTAAGGAGAACAAATCCCATGGTTTGAATTATAAAATATTTGTGATACGTGCGTAAAGTTTTAAAATCGATCTGAAAAACTGCATGCAAATCATGTACCCTGACTTTTAAGGTGTTTTATTTTTCCGATATTGATGACATGAAATCAGTCCGAATGAGGGTAGCAGAATAATTGATAATGAAGGAAAGAAACAGGAAGTGAAATATCTCTCCTAAGACTGGACTTTGGTGATATCTAAGCCAAATAATTGTTCGTTGTTTTGCAAAGCAAACTTGTAAAACAAGGTATCAACAATCATTACAAAGAAGGAAATACACACTACATTCTAATTATCTTGTATGTCCCTAGACAAATCACTGGAATTATTGTCAACACGATAAAAACTACTTTCGAAAAATCAACTGAAGGCAATTTCAGTAGACCTGTCTATCACCTTTAGAAATGTTCGAACATTACAATGGCGTATTACGTAATCCGAACCTGATTTCTATGGGCATTACAATAGGCCTTTGAAATTACCCTTGAGTTTATTTTTCGAAAGTAGTTTTTATCGTGTTTGTCTCTCTTGACGCCAACAGTTTGCATCAACCATGAACTGGGATATAATGGAACAAAACACATAGAAAAGATAGGGTTTTGATGATTTTATTAAATATTTGCTTTTCTAGGAGGGACTAGTATCTTTTAAAGCACGTTTCTACAATTATTCTAAAGTACAACTGCATATAGGCATGATAGATGAAACTTAAAAGCTAATTTTGAATTTCTGGTCAATTAACTTCGAAAAAAAACCCAGCTTAAAGTAATCTGTAATTATAATTATGCAGTTAATTGGCTACTTGGGCCAGCAAAATAAACAAACTGAGGTAAACTCGCTGGAAACCATTGCACTAATCGTGGGTCAGGATTACCAAAACTCAAGATTTTCTTTTTAATAGTAACAAATCCGGGCCCCGTTTCATAAATCTTGTTATCAATAAAAACTGCCCCATTTCTGTGACAAATTCGCTCTCAGCCAATCAGATTCAAGGATTTCAGTAGCTTATAACAATTATTGTAACTTCTTATTGATAATAAGTTTTATGAAACGGGGCCCTGTATTTATATAACCTTTGCAACATCTTTACCTGTATCTCTACATTTATTATTATCATTATTAACCCCGGTCATCGGATTCATTCACGCACACAATATGCACCCTATCCACTCCCTGAGGAGTATTCCTATACCATGATACGGTCACCATTAGGGCATACTTATGGCAAGTACTATCACAAAAACTTTCGTCATCCTGCCAGGGCCCTGTTTCATAAAAACGTCTTACCAATAACAACTGTCAATGCTCTGTGACAAATTAGCTCTCATCCAATCAGATGCAAGGATTTCAGTAGCTTATATCAGTTACTGCAACTTTTTATTGATAACAAGTTTTATGAAACGGGGCCCAGGTCCCATTTCTCTCCTGGGTACGGAGTGACAAATATAGATTAATGTCTTGCCACAGAGCATTAGTGCCGTGCCGGTGATCGGACCCACGACTTTTGCACCTCCAGTCAGTTTTTTTTTTTTTTTTAAGAATCTTTTATTACTTCCTTTTTCAAAATAACATTTTTGAATTGAATTTTTTTTTTAATTGAAATTAACATTTATTTCCTTCTCGTCAGGAACAGTGTAAAATAAAACGAGATAATACATTTGTAACATTGCTGTCAACATATAGTACAATATACATAGTAAATAATTCAGAGAACAGAAGGAGGCGAAAACCCGAAAAGCAAAGCTTGTGTTGGGAAACGCCCGTAAAAAATTAATACAAGTTACTGAAAGAATATTACATTGAGCACTGAAGAACATAACAATACGTGGATGAGAGAGAGGAAAAGACAGTATATAGAGAAAGGACTTAAAAGAGAGTCAGGCATTTTGGACTATTGTGTCTATGATGGCATCACCAGAGATTGCAGTATACATACATATATATACCTGCAGCATACATATAGATACAGATACATATCAGATGAGCAAAGAACAGCAGCAATAACATCGTCCGACAACACTGTCCCAAAGAGTATACAATGTTTACCATAGGCGGCGGAAACATCGCGCGCCCGGACATTGGAAATGTGTGTGTGTGTGGGGGGGGGACCCTTTGTCCGCAAACAACAAAAGGTCCCCCCCCCCCCACACCGTCCGAGCGCGACGCTTCGCTTCGCCTGAATGTTACATAATACAATGAAAAGGATTTGACCGACCTAGCAACAGCTGAGGCACGTACGTAATAATAAAAAGAAATAAGCGGTGATACAACATGTAATTTTTTTTTTTTTTTTTTTTTTTTAATATTTTAAATACTACAAGAAGGTATAACTTCAGTTTCAGATATAAATACAAAAAGGGGATTAGCTAGAAATGAGATACATTTTTGCCTTACGGGAAAAAGTTTGCAAGGAAAGCGACTTCTGCAGGCTGGATGGTAAGGTGTTCCAAAATTTTGGCCCAGAGTATCGAATATCGTATTGAAATCTTCGAGTTCTATGTTTAGGTAGATGAATGTGGGCAGCGCCTCTTGTATTATACCTATGAATTTCCGAGTTACAGTGAAAGTGGATAAGAACATTAAATTGCGCTGGAAAGATGTTGTTCATGCTTTTATACATGAAAATACCCTGTTGATGCAAATTAATATCACTGAATTTCAGAAATTTAGTTTCTTTAAAAATGGGACCAGTATGGGATCGATAGTTTATTCCAGATATTATACGAATGATCTTCTTCTGTAATAACATAAGCTTTTGAATTTTTGACTTGCAGGAATTAGCCCAGACAAGATTACAGTATAAAAAGTATGGGAGTATAAGAGCACAATATAGCATACGTAGAATGTGATTGGGTAAAAGATATTTAAGTCTGGATATAATGCCAATGTTTTTGGACACCTTACTTTCAACTTCATGAATATGGTATTTCCATGACAAGGAACTATCTAAATAAACACCAAGAAATTTGACTTTATCTACCCTTGGTAATATGACATTATCAAGAACAATACTGAAATCATTGAAATCTGTATTCTTTCCATTGTGAAAAATCATATAATTACATTTCTTTACATTTACAGAGAGTTTATTAGCTTTAAACCATTCACATATGTATATAAGACCTGCATTTACCGTATCACCAAGAGATTTCAAGTTTGAATCACTGAGAAATATGTTTGTATCGTCTGCGTACAGTATGAAGGATAACTCATCAGCTGATTTATAAATATCATTTACATATAATATAAATAACAATGGGCCAAGAAGAATTTTCGCAATAATCAAGGTAAAATATACAAACAAATATATTCACATGCAGTATCATTGTGCCAAATTACATAATAATAAGTAATCATAATATTTTACATGCATGTATTAAATAGTAAATTATGCACTATATGGAAGTCTTTGTGATAAAAAAGGGGGAAAATATAAAAAGAAGATGAAAAGGAAGAAAATGAGAGGAAAAAAAAAAAAAAGAAAAAAAAAAAAAAAGTTACTCAAACCACTCGATTACGACACCCCAACATACTACGACACCCCAACATACTACGACACCCCAACATACTACGACACCTCAACATACTACGACACCCCAACATACTACGACACCCCAACATACTACGTCACCCCAACATTCTACGACACCCCCAACATACTACGACATCCCCAACATACTACGACACCCCAACATACTGCGACACCCCAACATGCTACAACACCCCAACATACTACCACACCCCAACATACTACGACACCCCAACATGCTACAACACCCCAACATACTACCACACCACAACATACTAGGACACCTCAACATACTACGTCACCCCAATATACTACAACACAGGGGCGGCGCTACAGGGGGGGCAGAGGGGGCGACCGCCCCCCTATGATTTTTCAAGTAGTGAAAAAAGAAAAAAAAAGAAGAAAAAAAGAAAAGGAGGAAGAAAAGGGAAGAAAAGGGAAGAAAGAAGAAAGAGGAGTATTAAAAAGAGAGGTCTTAAACATATAACTCTATATTACCCCTGTTATTTAATGGAGAAAAAATATGACGTCATCTTTAGGTCGTCTTGCCCCTCCTATCAAAATACCCTGGCGCCGCCCCTGCTACGACACCCCAACATACTACGACACCTCAACATACTACGACACCCCAACATTCTACGACACCCCCTACATACTACGACATCCCCAACATACTACGACACCCCAACATACTGCGACACCCTAACATAATACGACATCCCCAACATACTACGACACCTCAACATACGTGTACTATGACACCCCGACATACTACGACAACCTAACATACTCCGACACTTCCACACGCATACCTTTAAAATGACGGGAGTCTGCGCTGTCCCGGAGCCAAGGGCAAGGATTACTGTGTCAGGTGACCTAGGTGTATTTCCTTACACCCCTCACATCGATTTCCAATGCTTTTTCCTCACTACTCCCTAGGGCCATGGTATTATCTGTGTAAGGGTGAGATATGGTTGGCGACCTCTTTCTTTGCTCACTTCCTTTAATTGTCGCATTTTTCTGTTACAATTTTCCTTTTATTTTTGCAGCACCTTATTCTTTCCTGTCCTCTTTTTGCTTCATCCCTTTCTCCCATATCACACCCTGGATGAAAACTGCTCGCTTACCCCCCCCCCCCCCCTCCCCCTTTATTTTTCTAGTTATTTTTCAACTCAGTCTGCCGGATGGTAATACTGTGTCTTCTTATGTTTTTGTTCTTTTTTTTTTTTCTGTAATGTCGGCCAAAATCTATCCACTCTTAAAAGGTTGGGTAAATTTAGTTGGGGAACTGAAGGTTGGTTAAATATGGCCCAACGTTGTGTAACTCTTGCCCAAATCTCATCAAGAATCAACCAATTTGTGTAACAACCCTACATCAGTTGGGCAGATTTTAACCAATAGTTGTGTGGACAGTATGTTGCCCAGTGTTGGTTAAAAGTTGGGCATTTTTTTGCCCAACTATTTTAAGAGTGCGCATGTTATTTTGCTACATCATCTATTCAGGTATATTAGGAAGTCCCTCTGACCATTTGATTACCAAATCTCACGATGTTACCTTAAAACAACATCAGAAGATAAATATCTGAAAATATGTCCTCATTCAGGAACGAGCACAGTTTTCGAACTCATCTTTTTTTCTAAATAAAAGGCCTAGCTCTAAAGCCTATCAGTGCACGAAAGGGAGAAGTGTACATTTTGTGACCGAATTTAGGGACTTGTCGTTGCCATAGCATCAAAAAATGTTAAAATAAACGTTATCTTAGGTTCTCATGGGGAATTCGACACTATTCGGGTATTTACTGGATAACGGATAATTTCAGTCACCGAGAGAGGACTTCGCTTTAACAACCGACAAGTCTGAAATAATGCGTACATCCAGCACCACCCAACTAGCCAGGAAAATTCATCATCACAAATACCACATCCGAACATTGACCATCTTATCATCATCATAGTCAACATTATCATGATTATTATCTTGCACAAATATCATCACATCTTACAAAGCAATTTTGCTACAAGGACAGACAGACCACCTAATTCGTCTTCAGTGACGAATTAAAATTCTAGTTTTATTTCACGTTCGATGTAAGCGACCCTTATGCATTGCACAAAGGAAATCCCGAGAGTGATTATTGTTGAAAGTTGAGGTACACCTGAAGCAGGAACACTTTATAATCATGTTTTTCTCTTCGTAAATAAGTTTTCCCCAGTTTTCCGACGGGTCGGATCATTCAAAGGCAAATGTTACGCGGCTTGGAGGTGCTAAGTCGTCATTAATAAGATGCTTTCGGGGCCCGTGACTTGAGAGAGAATGATCCCGTATCGTCATTGTAACGTAATTAGGTGTAATAGATGCCACATAATCTAGTTTGACACGCAAGGTGTCTCCAGGGAATCATGTATCTTGAAAGTGATCAGTCCATCAGTTTCTCCTTCGGTCTTTCTTAATCCTCTCCTCCATTCTCCTTCCGTCTCTTTGCCTTCTCTTTCGTCCTGTCCCAGTTCTCATCCCTTTTCCCCCAATCTCAGTCGATCGTTCCCCATTCTCTGCATACTTCCATTCTGTTCATCTCTACCAATCCTCTTTCGTTCTCTCCAAAATATCTTCATTTTTCTCAGCACTTCTTATTCCTTCTCACACTACCATTAATAATTTATTTGACCTTTGGCGTCGGATCAAAATTACCGGGATTTATCACTATCGCGTAGTTATAAATGACCTATTTTATTTCTTATACCATGTTTACTGTCTTAGTATATAGTAATTTATTTTTATTATTATTATTTTATTTTTTTTTACAGTAGTCCAGTCTCAGATTTTCTAACTATTTTGCTTCCCTTTGAAGATGATGGGGTGTTCGGAAATGGGGGCTGGGTTATCAAATTTGGCTGGGGAATTGATGCACGTTCCTGGCGTGATTTAAAAGTTTTGCAGATATTTCGGGGCTGCGGGAAAGGGTACGTGCCCCTTCTTGGCCTGTACCCCCATCTCTCGTAGACCTACCAGAGATACCTATGTGTGACACATAAGGACTAAATTTAGGGGGTCACCACGTGACCCGATTTGATTTCGGTATGAAACGAATGACTCTCTGTAAACACGGTTTACAAGCTTGCTCTTCTCAAAACAACCTGAGGCAACTTATAAACGTATGACTTATCTTCCCGTCATTATCGTATGATGAAAACATGCTTTTAAAGAAGTCCACGTCCTAAAAAAATAATGATCCAAGACAAAGTAATTGATCTGGATCATACTCTAGATATCATTGTTAGCATGGAGACTTCTCCAGGTCCTTTTACAGCCTGCTGTCTTGGGGGTCGTAATGAACCAGTTTGTCTGAGCGCAATCATACATGCATGAGGGTACTTCGTCTCGAGTGGTGGACGAATCTTGGTCAATGCCCGCGGGGGAAACGGGGGTAAAAAGACCACTGAATTTTATAGATGGCACGGGGGCGTCGATAAAAGGGGGTGATACCCCCATTCAAAACTGCTGTTAGTACATACATATTTTCTTTCTGACATTTTGTTTCTTTTCACCCTCTTGTTGAAAAATTTGTTCAAAGAGGGATTAAATTCAGTATTTCTTTTCGTAAATGCATGGTAGCTTTCGGAATTTTTTCTTTCTTTTTAACATCGTTGGTGCTTTTTTTTTAGAAATGTAACTCCTTTTTTTTTTTTCCCGCTTACTTTTAGAAAAAAATTGTTCTAACTCCCCTCCACATTCAATATGTTCTGGCTATGCCCTTGACAGTATGATATGGGATATATCTGGTGAAATGCTGCTAAGGTTTGGTAGATGATCGGGGATGGTTCATCTTTCAGTATTTCCATTTGAGTTCCCTCGGCGACCGCCCCTATAGGGTTGCTGTTTGTTGTATAATAAATTCGCCTAAAACTGTGCTCGTCTTATATCCCGTTTCGTCCACACCAGGTTCGTCCATTGATATCAAATTGGTCTAAAATCATTTGTCTACACCTAAATATGTATGTAACTGGTATTGTATTCATTCTAATCAAGAAAAAAAGTCTCTCATTCATTTCGGTCCCAACCTGTTGAAGCCGCAAGTCAGTGGCTAATTTAGGAGGGTAACAACCGGCCGCTATTATAACCCAAGTGTCTATGTAGCTTTAGGTACACAACCAATTAATGTACGTCCATGCATTGTACTTTTGCGCCCCTTTCAATTTTAGACCCCAAAGGCACTTGAAAGTTGTGATAACTTGCTTATCAGAGATTTTTTTCCGGAATTGTGTCTCCTTCCTCACCCCCACTTTTTTTTTTGAATCCTGGATCCGCCCCTGCCGCCAATGATAAGGCAAGGTTGATCATTAAATTCATCTTTGCTGCAAGTTTAATGAAAATTTATTTAAAAATTGCAACTTATCTTACTAAAAGATACATTATTAAACGCATACTTTGACAATAATATAGTGGTATGGAAACCCTTACATATACAGAGCAGAATATTTTTGCTTTTTGTGATTGTTTCCCTTTTAACTGTTATCCATATATAATAACAGTAAGTAACTGTTTGAAAAATAATTATATTAAAGGAATAAATTACACGTGTCATATCACGTAGCATACCTGTGAGCACGGTTTTATTGAGTGAGCTATCTCATAATTCATTCCCTCTGAGGAAAATAAAAGCTCTATTTTCCTTCTGCTAAATGCCACCGAACTCAAAACACGTGTATTTACATAATCATATCCATTCACCTGTGTTCATATTATAGTATTGCGATATTACATATCTTGTTGTTTACATGGTCGGATGATTACTTTTTTACTCGCCTTGGTGATGTCCCTGAGTCGTTGAACACGATATTCATTTTCACATTTTAATTTCCTGATAAATATCCCATATTGTTTAATTTTAAAAAATATTGTTATTCAACCTACCTTTGAGACGTCATATACTGTTCTCAGTAGTTTACAACCTGTTTAATACCTGTTTACAACCTAAAAAAAACAATTCTTGAGGTTACAAACAGTCTGGGGTAAAAACAGTGAGAACTATATAAATTTCGAAAATGTCATGTCTCTGATATCATATTGAGAGTAAAATGTATACAAAAAGCGTGGCAGATTATTTTTTTGTTGCCTGTTTATATAAACCCTTCATATTTATTTGTTATTCATACAATGATAAAAAATTAAATACTCTGAATTTGAATTTTTTAATGACTTGAATAACATATTGCATATTAATTTATTTGCCAAGTGAGGTGATATAATCATCATCCAGATTGTTACTGCCCCTATTATAGCACAGTTGTACTAGGTCTTTTTTCTGCTCGACTGTTCAAAGATAAATTGTGGCATTCTTTTGGCCGTAAAATCTTAGGTCAGTTATAAAATGATAAGAAAACAACATGAATATTATAATAGTATTAAATTTTTAGAAATCCGTTATTTTGACTGCCAGATTAAATGGAAAAAAAATGGACATGGATTTGGGAAATGGAGGTAAAATTTCTATTTTTAATTAACAAAACAGACAATATTTTTAATTTAAAAGTTTGATTGATGGTTTATTGTACCTGACTGCTCAGAAAGCATGTGTATGCTTGTAAGAAAGTAACGAAGGACCGACGGCTTTAAGTCCTCGCGAGGGACTTGGTAATGAGGATTAATGCCTTATCAAAGGGCACTAGCGCATCCACTTGGTTTCGAACCCGGGTCCTCCCAGATTACGAGACCACTGCTCTACCACTGAGCCATCGCGCCTTCTCACACTTAAAATGATGATAAAATTGCTTCGAGAATGTTTCCAAAACCATTTAAAGTATGTGTATACACAATTCAAAATATGAGAGGATTAAGATAAAAACAGTATTCTGTCGCCATATTCATCCTTTTAAACGGGAAAAAGAAAATGTAGGAATGTATTAAAAGGGGTGAGAAAGTACGTCCATTTACCTAATATGCCTGATAATCTTCAACATCCAAAGGCGTCATCGCCACTTACAAGTAAAATCCTTGAGTATATATAATGCACACAGTTATCTACTCTTTCTCCGTCCCCCCTTTTAAAGAGAAGGGTGAGTTTTTGGTCAAAGTGAGATTTCTCATTCTTTTAAATCCAAAGTGGAAGAATATTTTCAGTAGCAATGTCAAATGATAATTATTCCTTTTTGAATCGCGTAATATTACAAACATGAGTAGAAATAGTTTCGATACTTTGGACCAATGCAATCGCTTGACCACTACTCAACATTACCTTAAACATGTTAAACAATGTTGCGTGTGTATCAGAATTAATGGTTACATGTCGTTTTTCCGAAGGTTCATAATTTCTAAGGTTCGCTTTTCGGAAGGTTCGTATTTTCGAAGGTTCCTTACTCCGTATGTTCTTAATTCCGAAAATGAAAAAGGGTTCATAATTCCGAAAATGAAATAGGGTTCATAATTCCGAAAATGAAAAAGGGTTTATAATTCCGAAGGTTCGTAATTCCGAAAAGGTATGTAGGGCTTCATTGCATGTTCGGAATTACGAACCTATTTCATTTTCGGAAATATGAACCCTTTTTCAATTTCGGAATTACGAACCTTCGGAATAACGAACCTTCAAAGTAATGCATCAAATCTTCGGAATTATGAACCCTATTTCATTTTCGGAATTATGAACACCATGCTATGGGATATTTGTGTTTCAGAATTACGAACCTTCCGAAAAATGAACCATTGGAAAAACGAGTACCCCCCTCCCACCCCCGAATTAATGATACTACTACTGTTTCTGATACCAATAATGACAGAGGCAACTTATAAAGCTATTGGCGGTGACTCTTATGACGCGATGAGCTCACGGCGCTTTAAATATAAACACTGCATTAAAATAAAAATAAAAACATAGGCAAATCCAGGGGGCGAAAACAGTCGTGGCCCCCTCCCACTATTAAGCGAAAAAGAGGAAAACATAAAAAGAGTTCGAGATAAAAAGGGAAAAAGAAGGGATTGGGAGCCATGCCGGCATTTTTTATTATTTTTTTTTCTTTCTGTTTTGTACTGTTTTGGTACCGAGCGAGTCTGGGAGAACCGGCGGGATTTCCTAAATCATGTTTCCTGGAACCCCACCCGACCCCTTCGTTTCTGACAACCCTGGATAAGCCCCTATATATGAAAAAGTGCTGTGGTCCTCACCTGATTTATGTCATTATGAGGATGGCTGTACAGTTTACTGACTAATTATGATTAGCTTTATCACGCCGTGGGACAATGGCAGCTTGCTTGTGGGAGGGGGGCACAACTACCCATGAACCCTTTTAGAACCAATGTGCCATATCTACACAAAAGAAAAAATGTGCTCCCCCTCTCAAATTTTAGACCGAAAAGGCATCTGAAAATCTTATACTTTTTGGGAGGGCTTGTAAGAGATATTTGGGGGTACATATTTTGTATAGAGTATGAATTCGAGTTAATATATATATATATATATATAATTGTGAGAAATGAAAATGAGAGAATAATGGTTGCGTAGCTTAAATCAAAGTTCCCCAGAGCTGTCCTCCCTTTTTGAATTTTTGCAAAGGTTGAAAAAATGTCTCCGCCGGGAATCGAACCCGGGTCGTTGGCTTAGAACGCCAATGCCTTAACCACTAGACCACGGAGACGGGTCAGTGATTTCGGCGACACCAGATTCAATTGACCGACAGATTGACAAATCTTCAACCTTATTAATTAATTCCTTTGTCGGGGGCAGGTGAGTTTTGAACAAAGATAAGCCGCATGCCTCAGCTGGATCCAAGCGAATGCTTTGAGATACATATATACATTAGAATAATAATCATTATAAACAATTGTAAGGAAATAACATATACAACAGCTTTGGCAACTCTCGTGAAAATAATTATAATTGTGAGAACTGAAAATGAGAGAATAATGGTTGCGTAGCTTAAATCAAAGTTCCCCAGAGCTGTCCTCCCTTTTTGAATTTTTGCAAAGGTTGAAAAAATGTCTCCGCCGGGAATCGAACCCGGGTCGTTGGCTTAGAACGCCAATGCCTTAACCACTAGACCACGGAGACGGGTCAGTGATTTCGGCGACACCAAATTCAATTGACCGACTTTGATTTAAGCTTTAATTTAATTTGATTTAAAGGGAACTTTGATTTAAGCTACGCAACCATTATTCTCTCATTTTCATTTCTCACAATTATAATTATTTTCACGAGAGTTGCCAAAGCTGTTGTATATGTTATTTCCTTACAATTTATATATATATATATATATATATATTCCTGATGAAGGCCTATGGCCGAAAATTTGACTTCTTTTATCATCTCTACGGTTGTTTTCATTTATTGTGAACTTTTTATATATATATATATATATATATATATATAAATATGGACTTCCTGAAAACCAGCATGGTCTGAAAGCAGGTTTTTCATACCAAAAATGATATTTTTTAAAATGTGTCTCTGTTCCTATCTCTCTTCCTCTCTCAGTGATTCTCCCTATCTCTCTGTCTCTCTCTCACACACTCTCTCTCTCCCTCACTCACTTATTCTTTTTCTCTCCACCCCCTTTTGCTATCTTTTGTATCTGTCCCCTCTCACTTTCACTCTCTTCATTTCTTCCTGTATTTCTCTTTTCATCTCATTCTCTCCCTACCTTTCCTTTTTTGATCTTCCCCAACAAGTACATTACTCTCTCTCTCTCTCTCTCTCTCTCTCTCTCTCTCTCTCTCTCTCTCTCTCTCTCTCTCTCTCTCTTCGTCTGTATTTTCAGAAGTGGTCTAGTGGGATGCGGTTGACATCAAGAACAAACACTGCGGTGTCTGAGAGAGGCGGGCAGACAACACAAATGGCCGATGTAATCGATAATGGCGCAATGAAAGGCAAGGTACTATTTAAGAATTTCACCTGACGTATGGAAAGCTCGGAGACAATGACGTAGCTACAGGGGACACTAGGGAACATGCCCCCCCCCCCCCCCAACATAAAGTTTTTCAAAGAGAGAGAGAGAGAGAAAGAGAGAGAAATGGGGAAAGGGGGATAGGGTAAGTGACATGAAAGTGCCACGGCCTCCTATTACCTCACCATTCGCCTAATGTTAATGACCTTGTTAATTCGCATTTCATCCATCGAGTATGACCAGTCTTCTTTCTCCCAGCATTGTCACTTTGTTTGTTTGTTTGTTTGTTTGAGTTTAAAGGCGCTTCTCATTCAGTGTGAATATTTGCGCCTTTGTTTGTTTTGTTTGATGGAGTTTAAAGGTGCTTCTCATTCAGTGTGAATATTTGCGCCTTTGTCCTTCTCTCTCTTTTTTACAAAAATAAATAGCAACATAAAAAAACAGTGAGAACTACATAAATTTCGAAAATGTCATGTCTCTGATATCATAATAAAATATATACAAAAAGTGTGGTAAATATATTTTTTTTTGGTTGCCTGTTTGTATAAACCCTTCATATTCATTTGTTATTTATACAATGATAAAAACATAAATATTTTGAATTTGAATTTTTTGAATGACTTGAATAATACATTGCATATTAATATATTTGCCAAGTGACGTGATATTATCATCATCCAGACTGTAACTGCCCTATTACAAGCACAACATTTTGTACTAGGCCACGACTTCCTATCTCATCATTCCCCTATAATTGTTAATTCACATTTCATCCATCGAGTATGACCAGTCTTCTTTCTCCCAGCATTGTCACTTTGTCCTCTCTCTCTTTTTTTACTAGCATTGTGATATTACATATCTTGTTGTTTACATGGTCGGATGATTACGTTTGTTTGTTTGTTTGTTTTTTAACTTGGCTTTATGATGTCCTCTCTCTTTTTAATCACTCTCCATCCTCCTCTTTATCTGATTCTCTCTCCTCCTCCTCCTTCTTCTTCTTCTCGTCCTCCAACTCCTTCATTTGCATTGTGTCTTGAAAACCGCATCACTAAGATAGACGGGATGTAATGCGATGCCCCAGCAGTTAAATTATCACTGAGGTTGCTAGAGTTTTGGGATGATGATATCTTTCTATCGATTTAGGCGGGTTTCGTATTTTCATCTCAACCATTGACGGGGACAAACTTTAAAAGAATAATCGATCAGTGGTCTATCAAACATAGCCAAAGGTGGAACAAGGAGGGCTTAAGCCGCCCCCACCATGATTGAGGGGGGAAATTAGAAAAGGGGTAATGAATCAGGTTAAAATTGAAAAGGGAAAAAAAGGTCAGGAAGTATTTATTTTTTCACCCCCCCCCCCCCCCCCGCACTGAGCGAGCCTCGGAGGGTCGAAATCGTATTCCAGGGAAACTGTTCATTTTAGGATTTAATTTTCTTTTGTGATTCAACCTCCCCCCCCCCCCCTTCCCCCACCTTCCCACGACTGAGGCAAGTCTGAAAGGGCGGGTGCTGTATTACCAGGGGAAAAGTACTAGTTTCTCACGATCCCGGATCCGCCCTATAGCTCGAAAAAAAACCATACTATCTAGTTACACTGCTGATTAATTGCCACACACGTTTGATGATAATATATTGTAGAAGTAATGTCATCTATAAAACAAGTCCGTCGTGCTGGCAAGTAGCTTGTTACAATGGCGGATTTAGGGGGGGAGGGGTCATAACCGGTTCGTGCCCCCTACTCCTATTTTGAATCCCAAGTGGCATACCGTATGTACACAACACCATAATAACTTTTTTTTTCCTTGTCAAAAAAATTTGGATTGAAAAGGCACCTTAATAATCTGATTACTTTTTTTTGGGGGGGGGGGGCTCATCAGAAATTTTGGGATACTGTGCCCCCTCTTTTACCAAATCATGGATCCACCCCTTGCTAGCTGTGGCAAAGCTTATTTCTTAGTTCTGGTATTGAATAGCATTTTCAGAAGAACTACCTTAGAGTAATTCTAAATTGTTTGATTTGCAGAAGATAATGGGCCAAGGAAATTCATCGAACATGCACTAATTCAAGAAAGAAACTGGTTTTGCGTAATTACAAATTACTTATTATGCATCAGGTGGATTGTTTAGGGTCTTTATACCAACGAAATCTAAACAAACTGAAGAAAATTCAAGAAAGAACCCCCGGAAAGAACCTCGCTCAGAATAAGTCTAACCTGTTTATTATGCAGAAGAAACTAATTTTGATGCAGACGATGAGTTGTACACATGGGCGCAAATCCGGGGGGGGGGGGGGGGGACAGGCGGACATATCCCCCCTCCACCACCTTTTTGAATAACCTTTTTTTCTTTTCTTTTCTTTTCTTTTTTTTTTGCTTGTCAGAGAATTTTGGAGGAAAACTAGACCCCAAAATGTGATAACCTTTTTTTTTTTGGGGGGGGGGGGGTCAGAAATTTTCAGACATTTCGGACAGGGTACAAAAGTTAAATCATGAGGTGTCCCCCCGAATTTCAAAATGGATTTGCGCCACTGGTTGTACAGTGCGTCCCAGAAAAAAAACACGAAACTCTAAAACAAAGGGTTATTGTGACCACACTTTGTGCTCTATGACAATGATTCTCTATTTTCCATAAACTAGGAGTATCATGCTTTTAAATTACACATTGAAGGCATCCATCCGTATATGCTTTACCGAGCAGCAGCATTTTTAAATGAGATGTAAAAACTCAGCTGTGCCGGGTTTGGGTAAAACCGTGAAAAAGTTAGGAGCATATGCGAACATGACCAAAATGTAACGTGAACTTTAAAACCCTATAAGAAGACGTTTTTCATCTCTTTCTTTCAATAACGAGGGCAAGGATAATGGCCTCATCGTAAAAATAAGAAAAGATGGTCAATGTATTATCGATGCTGGGGTAAAGAAAGGGCATGTTTTTGCATTGTTCCGAACTGAAGTTTCTTTTAAGAACAAAGCGGACAGAAAGGTCATATTTTTCATAAAAGTAAAGTAAGTGGCACTTTCTATTGTCATCAAATGGAAATACAAGGTAGAAAGAGCACATAGGCAGAAACAAATATCAAGATTATGGCAATTCCCCACTTCAGGAGGGACACATTTTCCATCACAAGAAGGACATTTTGTCATATTTATTGATTTTTTTAATTTGGGGGCGTATGCCCCTGTCACCACTGGCAATTGATATTGACCCATGTTTTATGAATTTCTGATTGAATGCATGCCATCACACAAGGGAATTTCACGTACCACATCTCTTAAAGCTGGTATTTCCCTTTAGTAATTTTCGTATGTGACTAACGTCTTCACGGTTTGACCCAAATCCGGCACAACTGAGTTTTTACATGTCATTTTCAAAATGCTGCTGCTCGGTAAAGTATGTACGGATGGATGCCATCGAGGTATATTAAAAGCATAATACTTCTAGTTTATGGAAAATAGATAATTATTGTTATAGGGCACATAGTGTTGTCACAATAACCCTTTGTTTTTGGGGTTTCGTTTTTTCTGGGACGCACTGTATAGCTAAACAAACTAACCCAAATTTAAGACATATGGGGATTAATGACTTCTCACCATTTTGCGTGTGCACAGCAGTTCGTCCATTATGCTTGAACGCAACGCCAAATATATTCCAGAGAGTACTGATAGAATATCAAAGCAAATATATGTCATCAAAACCTCACTGAGAAGGGCAATGATACATTTGAACTAGGTCCAGTAAAATTTTTCACCCATCCTATAATCAAACTGTTAAGTTTTATCTTTTTTTTTAAATAGATTTACAAACTGAATATAAATGTAATTTGCTATCGTTAATATTTGGTGACTTCTTTTCCATCAGTGAACATACTTGTCCATAGAGGGACTCGTTTTTTCGAAGGTTCACTTTTCCGAAGGTTCTTTTTTCTGAAGGTTCATATTATCGAAACGCAAATTTCCCATACGAGGGGTTCACAATTTCGAAAATGAAGTAGGGATCAAAATAGGGATGAAAAAGAAATCGGGTTTAAAACTCCGAAAATTAAGTCGGTTTCCTTATTCCGAAGGTTCGTAACTCCGAAAATGAAATATGGGGTTTATAATTCCGAAAATTAAGTAGGTTTCATTATTCCGAGGGCTCATAATTACAAAAAATGAACATCATGATACGAAGGTTCTATTTCATTTTCGGAATTACAGAGGTTAAAGGTTCAAGGTTTCTTTTATTTCCAGTGTTTTTCAGTGTTTTACATAATACAAATTAGTATAACATAATATCAAACAAAATTACGATAAGAAATGTTTACATAAATGGAAAAATAAAAAAAAATAAGTACAGTAATTACAGAAACACAGTAATTACAGAAAAACAAACCTTCGGGTTAAGGAATCTTCGAACCTTCGAAAAAACGACATGTAGGCCTATTATAAACCTGAATGTACTTCCTACAAGTGTCTTGTTGCCAAATATCATCACGCGCATGCGCACGTTCGAGAAGCGTCAAGATCAATCGTGTACCTCAGTGAACCCGAACCAGGGTGAACGACATCAGACTGTTTTTCTTCCCCCTCCCACCCCCCCCCCCCCCTTTTTTTTTTGCAAGAAATAACAAAGCACCAGCGGTACAATAACCCCAGATTGTCTAACAAACTAAATCCAGGACAACATTCATTCTTTGTTTTACTGAATGAAAAACACATTCATTTCTTTTGCATGGACAAGATAACAATGTATTTGACAAATAAAAACCGACACAGTAAATATATAGAAGGGGGCGAATGGCCGAAAAAACCGAAGCTTGTGTTTGGAACCCCATAAACAAAAATATTAGTAATAAAAACATGTTACTGGAGTAGGAAAGAGGGTGTAGGACATTGGAAAAAAAGATAAAAGGTATCAGTTGATGTTACAGAATAAAAAAACTCACAGAGTTACAAAATACTGCATCGGTTGCGCTATTATATTAGTTTTAAAATTTGTTTTTACTATATACAACTTCATTTTTCCCCTTCTTCTTCGCCTCCTTGTCCTTCTTCTTTTTCTATTACTACTACTACTGCTACTGCTACTACTACTACTACTACTACTACTACTACTACTACTACTACTACTATTACTACTACTACTTCTTCTTCTTCTTCTTCTTCTTCTTCTTCTTCTTCTTCTTCTTCTTCTTCTTCTTCTTCTTCATCTTCTTCTTCTTCTTCTTCTTCTTCTTTTTCGCTTTCTTCTACTTCTTATATCTTCTCCTTCTTCTTCTTTTCTTTACTCCACACTCTGAGCTTTGCTCTCCTCGTACGTTTATTTAACAAACAACTTCTCCTTCTTTCTTCTTCTTTTCCTTCTTCTTCTTCTTCTTTCTTCTCCTCTTTTGTCTTCTCTTCTTTACTGCACATTCCGAGCTTTGCTCTCCTCTTAAGTTTAGTGAATCTTATACTTCTATTCTGTTTCCCTTTTTATTGCACATTGATCAGACTTTATAATTACTACGGCAGCCTAATCATTTACATGATATGCTTTTATTTAGGCTCCCCACATTTTACATTTTCTATTTTTCCAGGAGTCCTGCCTATATCTTTCGATACTTTCTACCTATTTACCGTACATTATACTTGATTTGAGTTTTTAACCCGTATATGTTTTGTAACCGATATTATGCTTGTAAAATCTCCATTCTTTATTTATGCAAAAGTGGAACAAATAAATTTCGAATTTCAAATTTATCTTCAACTTCATCACTAAAAGTTGCCATTTAAAAAAAAAATGACCGTTTAAAAATGACCGTTTTGAATCCGGGTAATGAAGGAAAATAAATGCTTATAGAATCACACGAAACTTGGTTCTAAAATATATAGTAACGACTCTTTTACTTGTATTAATGTGTCTGGCAGAAGGCGCATTTCTGGTACCGTATCGTAACTCATTAATTGCTACTGAGGCTTTGATTGCTCTGTACATATTATACCATTTTTTAAACGTGACAGGGATTTCTCCTTTATCGACGAATGAAATAAATAAAAATGGATGATAACTACCTGATTTTAGTAGTTTCGTATCAAATAAGTACCATTTTTTTTTAATACCCTTAAAGGGTGACTAAATTAGAGAGAAAAAAGGTGCTGTTTCCATGTATTTTTGCATTCAAATCACGAATCTGGCAATTGATTGTCAAAATTATGTCTCGTTTTGGCGAAAAAGGGGGAAAAGTAGAGGTTTGGGGACCGTTCCTTAAAACTCGTGAGCTGATTGGCTAATTGACGTCACACCCCCAAGTGACGTATGAAGAGTAAGAGGCACAAGATCTACAGGCTGCGGCAATGTAACATTGTACACACAATGCGGTATTTGACCCCTCTGTTCAACAGACAATTTATGAAAAAGGGAAATTAATCAATACAGTCTAAGGAGTGAATAATCATTATCAATATATTTTCTTTAAGATCTGTGAACACTTTTGCCCAAATATACAGCTCTTGTTTTGTTTTTTCAACTTTTCTTTGAACAATGTTCTCATCCATCTGAGCTTGCCGAACGATAGTTTTGCTTTGGTCTTAAACGCGTACACAGCCGTTTTATGCGTCTGTGCAATGTACTACACATCTTTAGTACGGCAACTATGTTCCCCCTCGTACTAAGCGACTGGTGAACGCTTTTGTTTGGTTTGTTTTCACTCTCGCCTTTTTTTTACTTCGCTTTACATGTACTACGGTACTACTGACTTAGATTTTTGGATGAATTCTTCGAGTAACTTAGAAAGATGGATAGTGATCGCGAGTCCGATTTGGAGGACTTTTTTGAGCCAGATACGAACTCTGATTTATCAGATGATTTATCGATACCGAAAGAGAAGAAGCTAAAGTGCAGTGGCAAGGGGAATTCGACCATTATGTTTGAACCCCTCGCAGAAGACGCACCAGGGCATGGTGAAGGGGTCGCGGGGGAAGGGGCCGCGGGTGAAGCTGCTGCAGCTGCTGGAGAAGAAAAGTGATCACTGCAAATTGTACTCCACTCGCTTGGCCCTTGCCACTCTGCCCGCGTGAGAATACCATTGCGACCCACAATTTCCGTAGATTTTCATCTTTAGGAAAATGATGTACGTAGGCTTACATCATCTTTAGGGGTCTTGCTACAGCCCGCAACTATACACCGATTTGGCATTACTGATGAAATTGTGTCCCAAAATCAAAGTTATTGTGAGGAATTAAACACACGAAAATATGCGATGCAAATGGTCGATGCGGTGAATGTCATGCTCGGCACCGGGCTGGGCCTGCCGGGGCCTGCGGGCGCGCACGGTATATAGGTTGGTGGAATATTTCCCTTACTTCTCGTACGTCACAGATCACGTGATCATGATGTCGCTCGATGGTTTTTTTTAGGGGCGGGGCTTATGACTGTGTAAATCAGCAAAAATGTACTTTTCAAATGATTATGAAATACGACTGAATGCATAAAAAAGTGTGTGATAGATATTTTTTGGCTCCTGATGACTCCTTCCTATGAAAAATGGGCAATCAATTTTTTAATTTAGTCACCCTTTAAATTTTATATTTATGATACTTTATGATTTTAGGCTTCTTCTAGGTATTGGGGGCCATTTGGATGCAATCCGATTCCCCCCCCCCCCCCCCAGATATTTACATGCAGCATGTGTCATTCCCCGAGGTCATACTACCGAAACGCCTTTGAAAACCTTTTGTTGCAAATATTTTGGATTGTCGATCTTTTTTTCCCTATAGAATGACCCTTCTATTCAGAGGAGGATTCATGTGTATTGGAGCATCGACTTAGGACAAGAGGTCGTGTACTTTTGTGCAGTATAATTATAGAAAAAGCTTTGCAGCCTATACTGCAATACAACCTATACCTCCACCATTGCAGGGACTTTACAAAGTAGAGAATCAATTAAATATATATACACCAATATGCCCGGCAAAGGAAAGAGATGGATCTTGACCAAGATATTCGACGGTTTCCCGAAGGAGAGCGATATGAGACTCGAAGAGTTTGATATTCCTGCGCTCAGTGACGGAGGTGAGGTCATTTTGCTAGCTAGCTAGCTACCGCCCAGACCGTCAGTCATTAATTCTGTATTAATTTGCCTGTTGCACGCGAGGCGTCTTTTCGATTGCGCTAATAACTGCGTTAAGCAAGCCTGCGAAGGCAGTTAACCCATGTACCCCAGTAATTCCAAGCAGTTATTTGCACTATTCATTTTTCACTGATTTTTGGTATGATAAGGGTTGGTCGCAACCTGTCGTGCACCTCCGTGCGTGTGGTCTGCGACGAATTTCGCAGAAAATCCTTGCGTCGCACGCACGGGTCAGCACGTTTTTTTCCAAGTACGTAGGAGCACGCAGGACACGCAAGGAGGCTGTTGGACATGTCCAACAATCTCTGTGTGTGGCTACGTGTTCTGATGACACGTTCTACGTGACACGCGCACCATCGTACTTCCATCGTACTTCTTGCGAACAGCGCACGGGCTTCTTGCGTAGGTACCTCTAAGCCTGTGGCTCCATACGGAGCCGTGACACATCGCACGTCGGTTGAACCAGGGAAGTGTAACTAGACCTCCCTGGTTGAACGTTGGTTGTACTGTACCTGAGAGGGACTGTAAGTTTGCCTCAAGAGTTCTTGCAGGTAAGAGGGGTTATGTTAATGAGAAGGGAACAAGACGCCCAAGAGAAGATGCAGAGAGGTGCACGACCGGTTGTGACCATGACTAACGAAGAACGTACGAATCGCAGGAGTTGGCCCACAGCCAATCGCAGCTGCGGACACGCACGAGCGAAAACACGCACGATCAGTTGTGATGGACCATAGCAATATCACTATCAAATGTGCTGCTCAACTTACTCTTTTAAAACCACCGTGAAGCGCAATCTAATATCATTTTATTCAAATCCGCCACATTAACTATCTATGTATAATTCATAGTATTTAATGAGTATTCATTTCATCCATACAACTCAGGAATTTATTTTTAACATCCTATGTCAAGATATAAATCTATATTTGCTACTTTCCACCCAGGTGTAAATGAGTACCTGATATGCCAGAGCACTACATATTTGACCGTGTCACAGCATGACAGACGTGAGCATTGTACAAGAAGTCACTATAGTTATTATAATTTTATACACAATTAATTGAAAAATGAGAATTAAAACAGAGACCAGCATAGAAGCAGTGCTAATTGGTGTTATTGACAAGTCGTATACAATTAATCATATCAGCATGGCTTGTTTTGGGTAGCAAATTTGTAATTGTTTAAACATGTAAATAAACATACAAAAATTTACTGGAAGATTACTGCTGGCATCATTCATCTTGCAGTATACTTCTCATATCCATAATTATAATGTTCATCGCCTTTATGATCTTAGAGGGAGTCTGTGTTGAAAACGTAATTTTTACTTTCTTTACACCCCCCCCCCCTCTCTCTCTCTCTCTCTCTAACTCTCTATCTCTTTCTTTCTCCCTTCCCTATCTCTCAAATTATTTTCCCTATCTCATTCCTATGCAGAGGTTCTCCTGGAAGCCGAATATCTATCAGTTGATCCATACATGAGGTATGCCCGCCATAGCTTCTACTATTATCTCATCTTTGTAATGAATAACACTGAAGAAACATTATTCATACAAGTCATTATAAATCGAGACATACACGAATAGTATAGGGGGAATGAAACCATAATGTTTTGTTTGTTTTTTTCTTGCAGCTATGTAAAACAAGAGCAAGCTGGTGGAAATTGATGTGACGATACTAATGACAATAATTAAAATACCAACAATTTAATGATTGGAAGTAATATTTGTCGCAGAAGAAGTAGGCTATAGCCTACACTATATGTTGTTATTGTGGATTATAATGATGATGTTAATGTTGTTGATTTCATGGGCAGAAATCCCAATGGACAGGAGGACGCCTCCCCCAAAATTTGGAAAGGGCGCAATATCGAATGTTCCCCGCAATTTTTAGTCTCGTATTGAGGCAAAAACCTATTTATTTTTGAATCACTCAAAATGGACCTTACATGTCTTATGAAAGTTTTTATAATGTTTTGTTTTTGTTTTGTTTTTGTTTTTGTTTTGTTTTTGTTTTTGTTTTTGTTTTTGTTTAGTTTTAGTTTAGTTTTGTTTGTATGCCTTTTAGTTTTTTCAATGCTTGTCCCCTTGTAAGAAAATTTGGGTGTATAATAATGTGTCCCTTCTAAGTTTTAAGAGTGACTACCGCCAATAGTTGATTGTTAAGTCTATAATACGCAAGTGCTAGATAAAATTATTAATGTTAACATGTACTTACCTTAGTGTATTTCAAATGATTTTTATTGTTAAGTCGTATTTCTTACCAAACAGAGTTTACACAATACAACCTGGAACGGTGATGATTGGACAACAAGTTGCAAAGTAAGTCGATAATCGTATACACATTAAGCCGCAAGACGGATCCAGAGGAGGAGGGTGGGGGCGGGTCTCATGAGACCGGACCCCCTTTTTTTTCTCTCTCTCTCTCTTACTTGCTTCCTTGCTTTTCAAAGATTTTTAATGATGACTCTTTCTTTTCTTTCTTCTTTTTTCTTTTGCTTGTCAGAATTTGGTGGATGGGGATTTAGGCCCCGTTCCTCTTTTACAAATCCCTGGATCCTCCCCTGCAAACGATTGGATAATCCAACTGAAAAACAAATACATTGTGATATGCAACATCAAACAATGTTTGATGCCTTATTGCTGTGAAACAAAATAAGCACATGAGCAAAATATATAGCTAATACTTTTGTGAATCCAAGGGACCGAAACACCCCCCCCCCCCCCCGCCCCCCTTTGAGACGGTGGGAGGGCCGGCGGGACACTAACATGACTACTATAATTATTGTTGTTTTGTTGTCAATAAGGTCATGTATTATTGCTATTATATTATCACTACTATAAATATTATTATTTTCTATTGTCATCATCTATAAATCTATCATTACTATCATTGTTGTTATCAAAGAGTCGTCGAGAGTCGCAACGCCGACTTCCCTGTCGGAACATGGACTCTACCAAGATGTGGCTGGACAACCCATTCTGTCAGTGATGGAAAGGATCTCACAAAGATGCCTCCACTTCCTGAAGGGGTGTCCAGATCTTACGCTATTGGAACTGTCGGGATGCCTGGGTAAGCCTCTTTAGAATTTTTTTTTTTTTTTTCTTTTGGTCCGGTCACCTGTCTCCTAAATTATTGATCACCGAAATTAAAAATAACATTCGCTTTCTTCCAGTATTTTTTTAAACAAAATGTTCAAATATACAAAGGAATATAATCCAAGAACATGATATTATAGGGAAGAGGGCGTTAAATTTTACTAAGCAGGAACTTGTGTCGGGTACGCCTGCGAACACGATAGAATATAACGCGAAGATAGGAATAGACGAAGAGAGCGAGAGAAATAGATCCTAACAAAAGAATTTGAATAATATTCACGTTATACTGTTGCTGTTGTGTTTTGTTTGCTCAAATGCTATTCTTTTTAATCCCACATCATGCCCATACTGTAATCTCTACCGATGAATTCTATTTACTGGTGTATGGCATTACAATGATAAAGAACCCCCTAGAAAATGTTGTTGACTCTTTTTTATTTCTGGACATTTCCTCCTTACCAGTGTGACAGCTTACTTCGGTCTTTTGGATATCTGTGACCCCAAGCCAGGAGAGACTGTCCTAGTGAGTGGAGCTGCGGGTGCCGTTGGAAACGTTGTAGGACAGATAGCTAAAATCAAGGTAAGTCCATTTTACATCATATCCCATGATAATATATATATCTTGTATAAATGCATATTAAGAGAGATTCCTGGAAAGCGAGGTTTCATTATCTTGTTGCTTCATAATTATCTGTGACACGAAACCAGTGGAGGCTGTTCTGGCAACTGTGGCTGGTACTGCTTTCTAGAATGTCGTATGTTTGATAGCTACGATCAAGGTAGGTCCATGTTACATCATATCCTGAAATATCCCATGCAAGTCAAGAAAGAATCATGCCTAACGAGGCTCCATAATTTTTGTTTCATATCATATCTGTGGCCTGAAGCCAGTAGAGAGTGTTCCGGTAAGTAGGCCGATACTGCTGTCTAGATGAACGTCGTAGGACATATTACTTTGTTGCTCAATATAATTATATGTGATTCCAACCTAGTGGAGACTGTTCTAGTAAGTGGGAATGGTAGCGAGGTATAGGACGTCGTAGGACAGTTTGCTAGATCATGGGTTCACTTTGCTTCGTATGTGTGATTACAAACCAGGAAAGACGGTCAAGTTGAGTGGTAATGCGGGTACTACTATATTGCTACACACAATAAGAATCATTCATGAAGGTTTCTCACTCTAATGAAAAGTGACTGTGAAAAGAATACGTTTGAACTATGGTCGGGATTATGGACATAACCATTGACTAGAATTAAAAAAATGAAATATCAACATAATATTGGTTAGAGATGAATTTCCAATCTTAAGGATGAAAAATCAGTATTTCTTCTACATTTGTTAATCTCAATTATGTCCCACTTTGAAGGGATGTCGAGTGATCGGCTCTGCAGGCAGCGAAGAGAAGTTGAAATACCTCAAGGAACTTGGGTTTGATGAGGTCTTCAACTACAAGACAACACTGAATCTTGATGCCAAGCTGAAAGAACTCGCACCAGACGGTATCGACATCTACTTCGACAATGTAAGCCAATAAAATGTTGAACAATTCATCAAAATGATTTAAATCGTAAGGAATTAGTTCTATTAGTTCCAGTGGTTCATCACCCTGTTTCTACGGATAATCAGACAACCTTTTTGACCTTGACTTTGATAGTCTAAGATTCTAAGTGACTTTAAGAGGTCAAATCCTATATATGGGCTAGTGGGGTAATACTTCTGGATAGATTTTTGAGCTATCATTGTTCATCGTAACATATACTTTTAGTTATAAGTATCATCATTTTCTCTTTTCCATCAGGATCAGTATTATCTCTCTATGTCTATTGTTCTTTCAGGTCGGTGGTGAGTTTGCCAACGCTGCAGTCTCCAACATGAAATCATTTGGTCGCATCTCGTGTTGCGGAGCCATTTCTGGATACAACCTCCAAGAACCTGAGAAACGTGAGTCGAACTGTCGGTTGTACGATACAATTGCTGCGCTGTCAATATCATACACTTTCAGAATTTCCAACTTCAACCCTGGACCAAGCACTACATACCTAACCTTAACCCTCACCGTCATCCTAAACCAAAACTATACCCCTATTGCAACCCTAACCCTGTCATGCCCATATCTTTGACGAAATAAATCCCGGAGCAATTGTCACCGGATCAAATGTCGGAGCACTGAACTGTCAATTTGAACCTGTTTGACTAAACACCAAACAAGGAGACACCTTTCCGTGCGGAGAGGGAAAGATCATCGACTAGCGCCTCTCAACCACTATTTCATTAAGTATAACCCATTAAGTTAATCAACTTATTGTCCTGGGCCAGTTGTCCAATTGGATCCTGAAGAAGCGTTGTTCTTGAAGAATATCGAACCGGTGCATCATCCTGTCATTTCCTTACTTGATTACATAACCCTTGAACCCTTCTTGTCTCACAGTGCCATCCATCTACATACAGGCGGTGCTCCAACAGCTGAAGATTGAGGGTTTCATCGTTACTGACAGGTACAAAACACGCTGGGCTGAAGCCATAGCTGCATTAGGACAGTGGGTCCAAGAGGTGAGCCAAAAACACAAATTTGGTCAGAGTAAGATATGTGTATTCAGGATTCTTGGACGGAGTGAACGGCACATGAGTAAAACAAACTAGCTGCCCCCCCCCCCCCCCACCCCCACAAAAACAGACACAGGTCTAGTAAAACCTCACCCATTATTAACGATAATGATAATTCAGCATTTATTCAGATTCTTTTTTTTTTTATTGATCCATATTTTTAAAAAAACAACATAGAAATATTCCCTCCACTGGCAGTACATGAACAAAGTATTACAATAGAGTTACAATATAATAAATACACACTTATGACATATAAATAGCATCCAAATTAAACATAAAAAAGAAATATAAACATCTGATAAATAAACATGTAATGCAATAAATTATATGATACAGAATTAACAAACTGTGAGCAGAGAGAGGAGGGAAGAGACAATGCGGGGCGGGAGAGGTGGAAAGAGAATATAAACAGAAAGTGGGCATGATGGATGAGGGGAAAAGAAAGAAAGAGAATTTGAGATAGAAAGGATTTAGACAAAATAAGATTGACATAAGTACAAAGCAATACATGCAAAACAATATATAATAATGATGAATACATCTAAAACATCTAAAACAGATCGGCTTTGTGGTGCGTGGCATACGGGAAAGGACAGAGGCAAGAATGGCCGGAGCACGAGGACGGATTATAAAATATGAAATTTGAAGTTTGAGTTGAACTCATACAGTGACAAGACACATTTATGGGTTATTATCAACATCGTTATTATTATTATTATTATTATTATTATTATTATTATTATTATTATTATTATTATCATCATCATTAGTTATTTATGTACTTTATGTATTTATGTACGTTTCATAGAATGATAAGCTTGAATATAAGGAGGTTCTTTGTAGAAATTATATATGATTGATACACTGATATCAAACAAGCTGTTTGATATATATATCTATTCAAACCCTGTTGAGTCTGTTCATCCTGTTTTTATTTTTGTTTGGTTTGTTTTTTTTAATCTCCTTGTTATGTTACTTATCTCTGACTGCATTCTGATTGCATTTTAAAGCAAATAACACCCTATTATTGTGTCAAGCTCTTTGTTCTGTAAAACATACTGCAATACGGTAACAAAATGAATAAACGAAATGGAAAATTATATTCATCAGTGAATTAGGACAAACCAGGTTTAAGTTAGCCTAACTTTCTGTACTTCCTATTTTCATCAACAGGGCAAGATGAAGGTCCGAGAACACCGAACCCATGGTTTCGAAAACATGTTCACAGCCTTTACTGAACTCTTTACTGGAGCTAACACGGGAAAGGCTATCGTCAAAGTCTAACTTATCTGCACGAAAGCCTGTGTGGGAACCATTCAGAAACAGTTCAAGGGATTTTTAAAAATAAATCATAATAATAATGATGTCTATATTAATGTGTTATACTATCATTTTTTCTTTATTTGAGTCTAAGTTTAACATTGATATTTAGTCTGTGATAATAGGAGTAACTCATAAATTAATTTCACTTTTTCATTGTTGTTTATATAGATTTTTTTTATTTTATTCGTTCTTTTACTATATATTTCATTGATCATTTCCCCTCATATCTGATTCTCCCACCAATTCATTTTATTTGTAACCGTCAGGATAAACACTGATGTAGTAGTACTGATGTCTATAATAATGTGTTGTACTATCATTTTTCTTTATTTGAGTCTAAGTTTAACAGTGATATTTAGTCTGTGGTAATAAGAGTAACTCATAGATTAATTTTTCATTTATATAATTGTTGTTTATACAGTTTGTTATCTTATTTCATTTGTTCTTCTACTATAAATTTTATTGATCATTTTCCCTCATATCTGATTCTCCCAACAATTCATTTTAACTGTAACTTTCAGAATAAACACTGAGGTAGTAGTACTGATGTCTGTAATAATGTGTTTTACTATCATTTTTCTTTATTTAAGTCTTAGTTTGACATTGATATTTAGTCTGCGATAATAGGAGTAACTCATTGATTAATTTCATTTATATCATTGTTGTTTATATATATTGTTATCTAATCCATTTGTTCTTTACTATAAATTTTATTCATCATTTCACCTCATATCTGATTCTCCCACCATTTCATTTTATTTGTAACTTTCAGGTTAAAACTGAGAAAGTAGTAGTAGTAGTAGCAGTAGTAGTAGTAATACTGGGGGTTAAAAAGACAGTGGACACTTTTTATCGTTAATAACTCAAAAATTATAGCTCGTATCAGGCTGAGGTTTTTACTTTGTAAAGTTGAAGGATGTAAAATCTATTGAGAGCAAGTTTTATAACATTTCTCTAAATACTTTTCTTTAAATATTGCTTAAATGTTTAATTAGATTTTTCATTTTTTTTTTAATCAAGGCTACAAAATCTGTGTGTCTCAGTAATCAATTCAGAATACAGCAATTGCCATTGTGTGTTGCAGCTGTCATTTCTGCCAACCTATTGCTGTCCAGTATCATTAATGATTCATGACTCTGGGTTAAAAAGGTGTTCTGGAATTTCAGCTGCAACACACAACTGCAGATGTTGTGTTCTGAATGAATTACTGATACACACAGATTTTGTGGCCTTGATTTTTCAAAAAGTGGAAAATCTCATTAAATATTCAGAGCAATATTCAAAGAAAATAATTCAGAGAAATATAATAAAACTTGCTCCAAATACAATTTTACATCCTTCAACTTCACAATGTAAAAACCTCAGTCTGATACGAGGTATAATTTTTTAGTTATTAACGATCAAAAGTGTCCACTGTTTTTTTTTAAACACCTAGTAGTAGTAGACGATGCATTAAGTAATCTGCTACCTTTGAATTTGCCTCTCTAGTAAATAAACAGGACTATACATTGAATGTGACAGTTATTATAGATCTTGCCATCACTGCAGGTGGTAGAACATAAAATGATACATTGCTTGTATATCGAATGTTGTGATGACGTCATGGAATGCCTTGGGTACGATGAAAAGTGATTTATATTGCTATAAAAGAACATGGATTGGCGGCGCCTTTGATATCAAGATGTCTTATTGAAAAAATAGATAACAGACTCGCATTGAGAAAGAAAGTTATGAATCACCAATCTGTAAAACCTGGAGTTCTATATCTGTCATCTTCAAATTGGTAAAATTTGAGAGGCGACTGTGACGTAATGGGCTATAATTATTCTATTTCAGTTCAGTTCAGTTCAAGTAAGAGTAATAATATGATAGTGCATTGCTCAGTAAACGCATAATACCACATTTTCTCTGTGCGTGTTAGAACATCATTGTAGTAATGTTAGAAAATCTTACTTACACATTCAAAAACAATTGTGTTTTCAGCTCAGATTCAAACTGATCTAACTGAGTGATATTCCTTAAATTATGTGGGAGTTTATTCCAAATTTCAGGTGCTATCTTTTGACATTCCCTATCCCCATATGACTTGATCTGTACGGATATTTGAGAGAGGAGATTTTTTTAAATTTGAACGCAGATGGCGTTTGGGTATATACACTTGAATGAGTTCACGAAGATAAACAGTAAAACATGTAAACATTTGAAAACCAGTACTAGTAATTTGTATTTAATCCTAGATCTGACGAGTAACCAGTGAAATTCAGATAGGATGGGAGTATTGATAAAGATCTGGAGACCACATATGAATACATCTGTTCAATTTACCTCAGAACCAGTTATATAGGCTCCAGAAACTTCAAAACGCCGCAGCTCGTATTGTCTCACTGTCTAATAGGCGCTCTCACATCACTCCCATTTTGAATTCACTGCACTGGCTCCCTGTCAAAGATCGTATAATTTTCAAAATTTTGTTGCTCACTTTTCATTGTATTCATGGATCAGCACCCCAATACAATCTCTCTTTTATTCATTATTACATACCCAAAAGATCTCTGCGCTCATCAACATCCGGCTCTCTTGTAATTCCTAAAGTTTCAAAATCTTGGGGTGAAAGATCCTTTGCTTACGCATGCCCCACCTTGTGGAATAGTCTTCCTGTAGACATCAAAGCTTGTATCTCTGTTGATTCTTTTAAAAATCTTCTCAAAACCTTTCTATTTACATGTACTTTGTAATTCTTTATGCGCCTTGAGCACTCTACAGAGTGGATTTGGCGCTTTATAAGTCACATTATTATTATTATTATTATTATTATGAAGATGTGTAGTTGAAAATATCTCCAAGCTGAAAATGATGACAGTAATAGGATCGTGATGATGATAGTAATGATGATAGTGGTGATGGTGATGATGGTGATGGCGGCATGGATGATTATGATAATGGTGGTGATAATGTTTAATGATGATGATGATAATGGAAGTGATGATATCGATGGTAACAATGATAGTGAGTTTGGCGTTGAGAATGATGATGATAATTGTGTCGATGGCCATGATGATCTTTACAATTTCGCGAAAGGTAACGATTTTGAAGATGAGGGCTGTAGTGTTCGTTATGATAATAATGATGACCATGATGATGGTGATGGTGATGATGGTGATGATTATGTTGATCGGACGATTTCACAAACGCAGATCTGCAAAGATAAAACTAGGCAAAACAAATAAAAAAAGACATTTGCTTCCGGCATATAGATACCAATAATTGTTATCTCTCATCTTTTTATTGCACTCGCCAGTCTACCACATCCCACGATCTACTACTACTCAACCAATATTCTCAAAACAAACCTTGTATCCTTCCATATGACAAATGATATTGAAGAGTCGAAAATGGGTCAAGCTCTTAAAGAAACAGGACAATGGAAAATAGATTTCCCCTACCGTCAATAGCGGGATGATCAAAGAGAACAGATATTCAAGTAAACTGCTTCGTATCACCCCACACCCGTTGCCTAGTTTTACAAATCTTCTGGGGAAAGCATTTACGGTTGATGAAGATGACACATTATATGTTTCTCATAAAACAAGCGAATGTGTTCTAAATCTAAACTTCATTTGGCATTAATCATCAGAAGCGAAACAGCCCTCGACCAAAATAAACAACCAATAACCAGGAAGGCTTCCATCTCCCTACAATAACTATGTTCGGGGAGCTCTATGCCATAATATGCACTGCATGTCTAATGGTTCCGCATTTCCGTTTGATTAAGTCTAGAGATATAGTCGAGGTTTGAATATGGATTAAAGTTAATACACCATTGAGAATAGGGTGCACTAGGTCAAGGTTCTAAGATTGATACGTATGAACAGGTTCAATTTTTATTGCATCCCCAGATATCTTCCTTTAGAGTAATGTGAACGGCACACATCCATCCATATATTAAGGTATCAACAGCAAAAAAAAAAAAAAAAAAAAAAAAAGGTGCCCCTAAATTCTGAATTGCCGGCTGTTACGTTCAGTATGACCATGGGGACACCAAAGGGAAGATGAAATGGGGGATCCAAATAAGGTAAATGTCACGAGAAATGATTATGGCAACACTAAAGAAAGGAAATGATACATGCACTGTCTGATTAATACAAAGTTCACTCCGCCTTTTTTCGTGTATTTCCAAAACAGATACAGAAAGCAATACACATAAGCAACATAATATTGTTACAAGAGATGGCGCATTCCTCTTATTTTCACACAAAACTTTCCCCAATTCTAACCGTTTCTAAATTTATCTACGATTATGCACCCTAAAACCCCCTAAAAACTCCTGAAAATGATAATGAGCCTTAGCAGGCATTTGGGTTTAAGAAGGGTAATTCAGATTTCTCTCTCTCTCTCTCTCTCTCTCTCTCTCTCTCTCTCTCAATATTACCGAGTTAATGAGTTCACATCTTACGACGTAGTGTGGGTGTGTTCCAACTTTGTGATTTTCTGTCGCCGGCTTTTACTTAATATAATTCTCAATCAAGGAATGAGGTCCCACCCCACTGAATCTCTCGCCGTAATATTAAGACAGCATGCGGCTGAATGTAATCTTAGTGTGAAGAGAAACATTTGCTGTCCATACTGAGAGAAATCCCACACTACGTAATGAGATGGCATATCGTAATATCAGCATATAACCTAGGTATGCTTTAGAAACAATGGTTGTCCGTATACGTATTAAAATATTTCATGCCATGTTTTGTTGTTAGTGCTGTTGTTGTTGTTTTGGTTTTTTAACAAGCACGCTGCAGTATCTTACGCCATATGGACAGCTAAATGAAATGGCATACGGCAAGGGCGGATCCAGGGTTTTGTACAAGGGGAGTACAATTCAGAAAATTGTCTGACAAACAAAAAGGGGTTTTAATGCGAACTTCGGGGCGGCCTTTCTTCTCGAAAATTCTCTGACAGGCAAGCAAAGAAAAAAAGTTTATCTCATTTTCAGGTGCATTTTGAGTCGAAAATTTAAAGGGGCGCACATTTGTGGGTTGTGTACTTAAGGCATGTCACTTGGGTTTCAAAAGGGAACACGTAACGGTTGTGCCCCCTACCCCCCCCCCCCCCGCCAAAAAAAAAAAAATAATTAAAAAAATTCGCCAGTGGGATACAGTGTAAGCTTGATATAGATGGACTCAGAAACGCGGCGTAAAATCTCACGAGTATGAACTTAAGTAATATTAAGGTGATTAAATCCTGGAAAATTTTCAACCCATGAATCAGCCTACTTAGAAGTGTGACCGATTTTATTGGATACGAGTATGAATAATGAGGGAGGAAAAAAATATGAAGTGATGAATTCTTGAGGGCAAGATGTCAGGTCAAGCGAGGCTGATGAATCGAGTACAGCTGTTATTTTTGTTGTGGAGTGTTTCTGAGAAACGTCCTATTCCTGTAAATTAGCAGCAGAGACCCCCTCCCCCTCCCAAGTACTTTACCATTTAGTTTACCTATAGACCATGCCAAAATCCTTTCTCTGCCCCCATCAATCGCATACTCCCGATCGGCCATTTCTTTTGTACATCCAGATGAGGAAGGAAAGAATGAAAGAAGAAAAAAAAAGGGACAAATTTCTCTTTAAGTTAGTAGCGTAGCATGGGTTCGTCCAGCCATTAATCTAGGGGCGCCGCGGTGCCGGTTTTACTGAGTGGATGGCATGCTAGTAAACAAGGCACTGAATGAGGGAAGGGTGTGTGTGTGTGTGTGTGTGTGTGTGTGTGTGAGAGAGAGAGAGAGAGAGAGAGAGAGAGAGAGAGAGAGAGGTCATACCATCTCCTTTCCACGTTATCGTTCTCTCCCCCTCTCTCTTTCTCTCCCTCCCTCTCTCTCGCTCTATTGCTCTCTCTCTCTCTCTCCCCTCCTCTCTCCCCATTGTATCTCTCTTCTCTCTCTCTCTCTCTCTCTCTCTCTCTCTCTCTCTCTCTCCCCCTCTCTCTCTCTTTCTCCATTTCCTATAAGGTTTTGCCATGTGCTCTAATCCCCCTGCCCCAGTCATATCACTCGGTAATCATGTCGATTTTTATAAATCCAATCTGCTCAAGTATTTTTTAAAGCAGTTAGACACAATTCCACATTTTAATTACACTAAAAAAAAAAATACTGAGCAGTCCCTTTAAGTTTGAAATCCAACCGGCAACTCTACCCCTTCACGGCCATTGACATTTCCGTAGGACGTACCCTGCTCCATTTATACTCTAAAAGGACGCCAATTATTTACCAATTATACCTTAATGAACCAGTATGACAAATCTGCGTCTGTAAACGTTTTCAATACCATGAGGAGCGGCATTTACCTTCGGCAATTTTATACATGTATTTTTTTTTTGTTTACCTTTTGTATTTTATTTTGTAAACAGAATGTGGATATAATACAAATGATTTATTTGCAGTGTTATCTTCGTTTCATATGCCCTTTGTATCACCATGCAGGCTTGATGCTATCCTCTTGTGCATTATATATGTTGAATTTTATCATATAGTCAGCATGGTCAGGGGGCGGATCCAGGAGTGGGTCCGGATGACCCCCCCCCCCCCCCAATTTTTTGTTGGGGATGGGTTTTTGTCAGAGATTTTCATGCTAAAATACATGTACTTCATAAGAATCACGAAGCTGTTTTTTTTATGTGACATATGATAATAATAATAATAATAATAATAATAATAATAATAATAACGGTTGCTTATAAAGCGCTTTACAAGAATATACCAAAGCGCTTACATTATCATTATTACATTATTAATAACAATACCAACATACATTACCATGACTATCAAAGAAATAAACTTTCAAAGTAGACTTTCAAAGTTAATAAAAACAGATTTAAAATCCAAAGCCTGATCGAAACAAACCCCCATAAATAAATTTTAAAAGAATCTTTTTTACGTAAAAAAGGAATAGTAGGATATTTTTCAGTTAGAAGGCCAGGGCGCCGCGTTTGAGGGAGTTTGGAAAATGTACACTCTTCCCTTCACCTTTGAAAGTTTTTGCCTTCAGATCTTAAATTTCTATGTCAGATTTTAAATTTCTGTACCTGAAAATGTGATTCTTTGTGATTCTTTGGCAAAAATCATTACTAATGATGATAATTTTTCACTTTCTTTCTTCTGCTTGCTCGCTGAAAAAATTTCAAATTGCCACTCGATAATTGTTAACATCTGATCCTGTTGGCAAAAAATTTGTACAAACTCTGAGGATGTATTTTTCATTTGTTTGAAAATTTTTCATCTACCTCGTGAAAATATAATAGTCATCATCCTTGTATATTTCAGCATTTTTTTTAAAATAATTTTTAAATTTTTATCGCTTCTGCTCTGTTAATACATGTAGAGGCTATTCGTTCACAAATATGTCCCATTGCAATTACTTTTTGCTCATTAAAACATTAGGTGGCAAGATTTTGGTAAAACAGGTTTCGTTTATTTTCCCGAGATAATGGAACGTTCAATCAGTTCAGTTATCTCTTTACTAAAATTCTTTCCTCATCCTATTTTTTATTTATTAAAGCGATTCCTAAAATCTTTGCAAAATAATATTGTGCACAATTACATCATGAGTTTAATTTAAATATTTTTTTTCTCACTTATAAGATAAGTAGGCCTACTGCGAATGTGGGAGTAATCATTGAGATTACTTTATCACGGGTGGGGATATATCCCGTACAGAGTTGCAGATTTCTCCGAAATCCTGCGAGAGTACTAATTCAACCATTTTTTTGCAGCGTTCATCAAATAAGTTCATTCGACTTTTTCACAGGTCGAAATTGCTTGAAGCTTTGAAATCAATGGCTAGTTGTAATCGGAGAAGTCCTGAAAATAAACTTGAACTTCATTTGGTTTGCTTAATCTTACAATATTATTTTCCTCACAACCTTGGTCAGTCATCCGGGAGAAAGATTCTTAGAGATAATATCGACCAAGGGAAGGTTTTTGATTAATCATACCTCGCTACCAAACTCCTTCAAGGTAGCCTTAAAAATCCTTTCAGTGGCAGAACCAGGTTTAGAAAGAGCATATTTTTACATTTTCGAAAGAGTCGGAACTGATGAGCGGGCCCTGGAGATTTGGGACTTCTTGCCTTCTTAATCTTTGGCTTAAATCTGAAATCTTTGGCGCCATACACCCTCTGCCGCATATTTATGATCCTAATCGCGGTCAGGGGCACCGATAGACCTTTCCAGAATGGGGTAAAGTTTTCTGACAATTTTGCCTGCAACTTTCAACAAGCAAAAAGAGAACAAGTGGTAAGTGAGGTTGTCGATTTTTTTTTCTGGTTCGAAAATGAGAAGATCGACAGATTTTGAAATTTGACAAGTTGGCCTATTATTTTTCAACAAGCAAAAAGACAAAAGTGGGTCAGATTTCAAAGTTTTCTGCTTAGAAAATGAAAAAATCATCAGATTTTTAAATTGACTAAAAAGAGATATGACACGAATGTGTTTTTTTTTTTCGTTCATTTTCCGACATGAATTGAAATATTACAAATTCCCTCCCCCCCCCCTCCCGCAAAAATTCCAGATTAGTTCGACAGATCTTTTGAACAGGGTTATCACACATCCCTCCCCCCCCCCCCCCCCCCCCCAGCCCACCAGGACGTCCTGGATCACGGTACATTATGATGCGTTTATTACCTCTACTGGAAGATATTCATTATACTGAGCTGCTATTATATATGTTTTATCCTTTGTATTATGCCATTTGATTTATATGCTTATATTTTGCTTTCTCATGTACAAATGTAAACCGATCGTGGAAACAAATAAAATCAAATCAAATCAAATCAAAAATTAAATGATAATAAATATCTTCTCTCTTTCACTATATACATACTCTAAACTTTAGGGGGTCTGACGCCCTTGAATTTGCCTGCCCCAGAATTCACCCATCTTGAAGTCATTCTGACCAGTGACATAGCACGGGTCCGACCTTTGAGGGTACACTGACATCACAGGGGAGGGGGGGGGGGCATCAGTCTTACTCGGTGAAAATTGAAATGCGAAATAACAAGGCCATCGATCAGGGGTAGGATGCGGGGAAGGGGCATTCCTTTTACTTTCACTCCTTTTCCATTTTCATCCTTTGTCCCTTTTCCTTTTTCTTTTATTCTTTTTTTTGGGGGGGGGTCTCTCTCTCCCTCTCTCTCTCTCTCTCTCTATCTATCTATCTAATTCTATTTCCCCTTATCTTCTCCCTTTTTCGTCATGCGATTGAGGGCGCTTCCCCCCCCCCCCCATGCCGTCCATAGCTACAACCACCATTGAGCCTGAACATATTCTTCTTTTCAAGGTCAGGATGGTGCCCCATTTTGATGGGTTGTGCATATTAGGAGATCTATATCTTTCCTTCTAACATGAGAAATGTCAAAAGAGTGCCAGTTTAGCGCCAGGGTGCCACTTGACGTCTTTGATCCTAAAGAAAAAGATAAACATCAAAATTCGAACTAGAATGCGTCGTACCTAGAGAGCAAGGCAGCAAATGCAACAATAGTGAGGAGAGAGAGACAGAGAGAGAGCAATAGAGAACTAGAGAGAATGGGAGGAGAGGGACATGGGCGAAGGAGGCAGGAGTATAGTGACGGTAAAAAAAAAAGAGGGGAAAAACGAGAAAGAGAGAGAGATAAAGGAGATAGATAGACTTGGGAGGAAGGGAGAAAGAAGAGAGAGAGAGAGAGAGGGAGATATCTATTATCATAATAATATAATTATAATCATTATCAATCTTCTTAATCTTCCTCTTCTTCCTCTTCTTCTTCTTCTTCTGCTGCTGCTGCTGCTGCTGCTTCTGCTTCTTCTTTTTCTTTTTCTTCTTCTTCTTTTTCTTCTTCATCTTCTTCTTCTTCTTCTTCTTCTTCTTCTTCTTCTTATTATTATTATTATTATTATTATTGTTATTATTTTCATTTTCATTATTATTATTTTTTGTTATTATTACTATTATTATTATAATTATTATTATCATTATTATTATTATTATTATTATTATTATTATTATTATTATTATTATTATCATTATTATTATTATTATCATTATTATTATTATTATTATTATTATTTTTATTATTATTATTATCATTATTATTACAATTATCATCATCATCATCATCATCATCATCATCATCATCATCATTATCATTTTTCACCTTGTACGAATCTGTTTATCACTGTCCTCTTACCAAGTTCAGTAGATTCCTCTTATTCTTCCTTAGAAATCAAAGATGCAGTTAAGAATCTTGAACTTGCTTGAACCCATCTTCGTTCTCATTTCTCCTCACAACATCCACCCCGCATCACAGGGCTCAACTGCGTTCAATGACATCAAGACGTTTCATCTTAAGTGATTTTTAAATTAGAAATCAAAACACCAATTACAGTTTGAATTGATCAGCAGCATTCCGCTCTGGTTGATATCCATTATGAGCAATACCTGGGATTTATAGTTACAGAAAGTGCGAGCGCAGCCGAGATTAACCTTATAAATCATCTGTTCCTTCTTCATTTTTTGTGTATAGATCCATCGGGATTTCGATAGGTAGATTGTTTTTGTTTCAAGATGAATTAACTGGAAGTAATGAAAGTTGATGCCATTATGGAACTAGGGAGTTCACTCGGTTGATACCATTTAAGAGCAATACCTGAATTTCGTTGAGAAACTTTTAATGAATAAAGGAATCTTGTTGTTTATTCTTAGATCCTTCCGATTCGAAAGGGTGAAAGTTTTTGTTTTCAAGTGAATTAACTGCAGGTAATGAAACTTGATACTAGTGGTACGCGGAACGCTTATGTAGAAGTGCATTAAACTCTGATAACTTCGTATCACGTATCAGCTGAATGTCATATCGATATAGATCAACATAGGAAGTACGTGATCAGTAGACATTGAATGGTTATGTCCATACAGTACAAATAGGTATTTATTAACGCGTAATAACGTTAGTCCAGGTTTAAGTGGGTAGAAAGATTCAACCTCCTTATTCCGTAAAAATACCATTATTCTGTAACATAATGAACAAACCAAAATCGTGTCAACACGAAATCGACTTCTCATTTCCATTTCATGACTGGATTCATTTCTTTTATTCCTTGGTTACAGAATTATATTAACTCATACAAAAAAAAATATATATATATATTCGCACTTGGCGCTCCATAAATCAATGGACTACGCTACGCCAGGTTTTACTAAGTCCGCCTTCATGAATAAACTATAATCTTTATGGGCAGTGATTTGAAAATTGAAACATGATTTTCATTGTTCATTCGCAGGAAATATTAAAATCATTATAATCATAATATGGATTTCTATAGCTCCATGTACTCGACTACGATACCTCTTGCATAAATAATTCGTCCCCAGAGACAAAGTTGGTCCTTCGAAACATACTACTTTTCTTGTTTCCGAAAGACGCTTTCTGAGTGTCGTTAGAAGCACGCTTGATGTTCGGACGATGTCATGTAAGTCCAAGTTGAATCGCCCAATTATATATGTCCTGCAAAGCTATCACAGCCTATGAAAATAGCATTGCGTGATTTCTTGGCCATTGATACTCCGGAAAATGAATTGCTTTTGGAGCATAAATGAACAAAGAGGATTAGTTTCCCTCTCAACAATACAAATGAAGCCTGATTGAATTCACACAATTTGTTGCTTGCCTTAGTAATTGAGAATAAGACAAGCAAGTCGAGTCATTCCATTACAATACTGAACCTTCTTTTACATCTTTTGAGCTTTTGTTTGTACCTTACATTCATTCATTTTTTAGATAAAATTTACATTTGATTTTTTCGTTGGTCTATTGAATAGGACACACGACTTTGGATCACAAGGTACGAGGTTCGAATCCCTATATACATTAGCCACAGTCGTGACAGTCGACCCAGGTGAAGTAAGTGGGTAACAGAAGGAAGTAATTCCTTGAATGTTTCAGCGCCTTCATCAGGGCAGCTATAGTCTAGAGCCGGGGTAAATAACCAAAAGCTCTTTTTTAAATGTGATATGCGCCATACAAATTATGAGTATTATTATATCATTATCACTTACTCACTTACTTTTTCGCTACTTTATGCTTATCGAGGGGTGGCATTGTGATTATTTAAGATCTAATGTGGTTTGCTAACCATGTAATGGGCACGCTGAATAAATGATGAACCTGTAATATCGTTTGCGTCAAACCTAATTGAACCTATTCAATCACATCCTTGCCCAATCATAATGCTGAATTGGAGCTTTGTTGTGATGCGGAACGAGCATTATTTTTCTTCATTTATATACTCGGTCGACCTGAAATCCCTTGGAGTAAATAACCCAGTTTCTATAATGCTTATTATCCAGGTCTTCATCCATCTGTCTGTCTGTCTGTCTGTCTCTTTCTGACTAACTGTCTGCTTGGCTTCCCTGTCTCTCTGCATCTCCCCTCTCTCCCTCTCTCTCGCTCTGATCCTATTTTCTTTCTCATGCTAGTATTTCTCAGTCAGCTCCCTTATCTGTTTCTCTCTCACTCTGTCTGTTTCTCTCTCACTCTGTCTGTTTCTCTCTTACTCTGTCTGTCTCTTCAACGAGTTTTCAATGGATCACTTGAACGAAAGACCATAGACAATTAACCTATAACTTGGCGTTTCATCATTTTCAATCATTAATTGGAAATTGAAAACTTGTTTTATATCTAGTCTCATAAACGATGTAGCACACAACATATCATACCCTTCAGATAGCAACATCCAGATACGCTTTTTAATATGCTATAGAAAGAGGCTGGTAGACTTTCAAAGGGAGTCATAATTATTATGAACAGTCTATAGTTAGGTAGCGATGTTCATTATAATGGTCCACCAATTAATCACTGCTGCTCTTTTAATGAAAAATTTACGCATCTAATGTAGGTTAATGACAACTTTAATTCAAGGTTAATGATGAAAATTCGTAAGGAGAGGATTGCATGATAAACAGGTGTACTGTACGGACGGTGTGTGTGTGTGTGTCTCTCTCTCTCTCTCTCTCTTCTCTTTCTTACCTCTTTCTTTCTTTCTGTCTGTCTCTCTCTCTCCCTCTCGCTCTCTTCTCTTTCTTACCCCCTCTTTATATCCCTTTCTTACCTCTATCTGTCTCTCTCTCTCTCTCGTCTCTTTCTTACCCCTCTCTATCTTTCTCTCTAATCCTCTCTTATTTCTCTCCTGTCTCTCAATAAGACACATCCTGTATGTGCAAACATGTGCAATCTCGTGAATTATTCAACTTTGCTTTAATCAATATCCCTTTAAAAAAAAAAATTTCTCGATTCTTTTTAATCATGTAAATTTATGCTATTTTCATATTGTATTGTTTTTACTCTTACTGTTTATTTATATGTATAATTACATAAAATGATTATTTGCATGTATTCATTTCATTATTTTCTATGTGATCTTCCTTATCCTCCTTACCTATATATATATATATATATATATATATATATATATATAATGAAAGAAATGTCACTATGAGACGGTCGTAGCTTTTATTGTCCTCCTTTATTTGTCAAGCTTTCGATCAATGATCTTCATCAGGACTGTATAAAAACACAAAATGATGGCTGACATTTACATCTGAATAAACATTTCAACTTCTTACAATGGTTAAGTACTAATCATTATAATTATAATAATATTAATTATGTTGTTTATTATTATAATGATTATTATTATTATCATTGTTGTTATTGTTATGTCTGTCATTATTATTATTATTAGTAGTAGTAGTAGTAGTAGTAGTAGTAGTAGTAGTAGTAGTAGTAGTAGTATATTATTAACATCATCATTATTAAACATTTGCATATTTTTAAAAAGAATAAATAAATGTGTGAAAAGATACTTACATGTCTATATTTACAAATCTATTTCTGTAAATAATATTTCTATGAATATTTGCAAACAATATAGATAATGAGTGTGAATATATATATATATATATATATATATGTGTGTGTGTGTGTGTGTGTGTGTGTGTGGGCGTGCGTGTGTGTGTGTGTGTGTGTGTGTGTATATATATATATATATATATATATATATATATATATATATATATATATATATATATAGGTGATTATTAAAAAAATAGAATTATACTTTAAAATTAAATTAACTACTAAACTCCCCTGAATTTTGAATAAATATTTTAGATCCGATGGGTAAATTAATTTACTGCTTTCGACTAATGCGTATTAATGAAATTACCACAAAATAGAATGATACAAGCGTTCAAAATTATTCTATTTACTACCTCACGGTTAAAGCTGTGAAAAAGAGTTGCCGTGAAGAAAAAATGTAAAAGTCATTTCCATCTTTTAGATATAAACAAAAACTGTTACCTGAATTCAACATCGTAAAAGATTACAAGGAATATAATAACGGAGAAAATGCAAAAGTAGTTTAGATCTGAGATGCAAACTGAATTTCACCTCTCATTTGCTTATTACTCTACATTATGGGAGTTAAAAAATGGGAACAGCTTCGACCCCATGGTCCCCATGGAAGACCAGTTGCACTATATAAGTGTAGCTAAAAATGGGGTATCCAGCCGTCTCTTTCTTGCCTTTCCTTGTTTACATTGTATTTTTCATTCTTCACTCGTTTTTTATTGTGCTGTTAAATAATATGAATTTTGTTATTTGCTTAATTTATATGATTGTATATTCTTTTTAAATGACGGAAAATAAAACAAACGACAAAGATAGAGATGAGAGAGAGAGAGAGAGAGAGAGAGAGAGAGGAAAAGTGAAACAGCTTCTTTTATGGCTCATTTCAATAAGACAGGAGGAATGATATTCTATTGAACGATTTTCCAAACAACGAGAATACTCAAAGTTTGAGACTATCAAAAAACACCCTAAAAAGGGAAATGCTTTCTGCTTTCGATTTTGTGGTCATTTTTTTTTTTTAGTTAGTAAATATCGCATTTACCATTTTATTCCGTTTTTTTATCTGAAGGGTAACTTTGTGAGCAATTTCCCTAATAGAGAGCTTGGACGGATTCAAAAACAATGCTGAATGTTTCTGTTTGCGTTACCATGGTGATTTTTATTTTGTCGGCAAATATCAGTCTTTCTCCTCATGCTCATCGGCGAATATGAAATCATTCATCTAAATAATTACCTTTCAGAAGAAGTTGTCTCACTATTCCATTTCATTTCCCGAAAGGTCAAAAATCAAAAATAGTTTTTGCGATCCTCGTAGTCCCAATTTTTTTTATTTCATGTTGGATTGATATCATAGCTTCCGTTATAACGTGTGCTTTATTGTATTTGGTGCTTGGAAAATCGAGAAATCGATATGAAACCACAACAAGATATCGATTTAATTCTTCTGCTTTGCTGGCTAAATTCGAATGCATATTTTCTTGGTCTTTTCCGACTTGCATTATTACTGCTAAGAGCAACTTTCAATTGAGAATAAAGTAAAAAAAAAAAAAAAAAGTAAAAAAAAAGTATTTGAGATCTATCTTTGTTAAAAATGACTAATTGATTAACAATTGATTTCCTGGCGGAATTCTTTTTGCTATTTGGTAATAATGTCATTTTATGGGGGAACTGACCATCTCTGGAGGCCACCAAGCAAAACAAAATTTAGGAAGAAAATATGAAATAAAATCATCAACTTATGAGGGCTACATCATTGAGCAAACGGGATAGAAAGGTATCAAACATTAAATTATACTCTTTATACGGAATACAGGGTATTCCGTTCATCTTATGAATAATTCATCAATATCAAATCGGCTGCGCTGTTCCCTATCGACTATCGGCCAAAGATGAATCAAAGTAGTCCGATTCGAAAACAGAAAAAGATCGCTTTGAATCTTTGGTGAGTCTTTTCATTTCATCTGGCTTGCTCACTTAACCATAAAGTTTTGATGGGATTTATCAGGAAATACATTGAACAAAGTCTGTTCTTTCATAAATAGTCTTTCCATGATCAGAATATAAATTTTCGAAGTCTTTTCATGACTTTCAACTTAGCTCATACCAGCCAGAACAACAACAAACATTTTGTCAAGAATGGAATTTGCATCATTTCACAAAAGTTGCTTTTGCTCACTCATGCGTAAAATATTGTGAGATATTTAGTGTCATTTGATGGAAGAGATCATAACCACAGGTATGAAATTTTCCTGAAAATATTTTTAAATCTTTAATTGGGGATACTTTTTCCCATTGTCAATTTGAAACGGTTCTCAAATTCGTTGATACCAGTCAGAACAATTACCAATACTTGTCAAGTCTGAAATTTGCACCCTTTCACAAAAGTGGTTTGAGATCACTCAAGCGTAATAACTAGTCAGATTTTGTGGTGTTATTGTATAAGAGGGACCCTAAGCTATCTACAAGAATTGAAATTTATTGAAAATATTCAGAAATATTTATTTGGGGAGACTTTTTCCAACTGTTAACTTTTTGGGGGGGCGCACTGTATAGGACCATGAAATCTCTTGCAAAGGGAAATCACTGTTTAGTTAAGACACGTTCTGCCACTCTCGTCATAATGATGTAGCAACATACTACACACGTTTTACCATTGACATTGGCGTTTAATAATAGCTGTCACGTGACCCATTTACGACGCCACGAGTGCGAGAGCGCTATGTCATGTGATAAGCTCCATTAACATCCACTAATGAAGCACGTGTTGAAGAATGCATAGGGTTAATATCTCCGAATAGTAATGGATATGCGTGGCGGATCCGTCGGGGAGGGGGAGGGGGAGGGGGGAAAGGTCCTCCAATTTTTTTTCCTGAATTAGCTATTAAAGGAAATGCAAAATTGTCCATCTTGAAAAGGAAAAAGTGATATGCTCAGACGACAATTTCCTACACTATTCACCATTTCGAGACAATGGACCGCATTTTGTGGTTTGGCTCAATAACTTTTGATTCAGAGCTCTAAAAAATATACTAGATGCATGAGTAGAAAGAGCAAAACTTTCTGCACACACTGTATCCATTGTTGTTGCAAGACCATATCGCGTTTGATGCCAGGAATTTTGAAATCGAGAGTAATCTTTAAAATCCTTAAATTCGCAACACATTGAGATGTTCAAAATCGTTGTTTTTTATCAAAATTGGCAATTTTTTCAACTCTTCGACAGAGTTCGTAACCGTGTATATTAATTTCAAAGACATTACACCTTATTAGAACCTTGTAGCACTAAAAAATATTATTACTGCCAATTTGAAGAACAAAATGTGATCAATTTAGCCCTGAAATAATTCCTGTCTTGAAAGGGTTAACCGGAGTTTTTTAACTTCAACGCTGGACTGAAAACTATCATCTAACCCTCACCCTAAACCTTTGAAGAAAATGCCATACATTTGTTTCACCTGTTGACAATGACAATTATTTTATTTTCTATAATACTTGATAAACAAACCATTTTAGCCCTTTGTTTAAGGGTATTTTCAAACACAAAGCCCACTCGTAAATTAATAGACACATAAATTAATAACTAAATACATAAATAAACTGAATAAACAAATGATAGATGGAATAGAATAAAAATGAATAAAATGTTATTTCAATAGTTCCATGTAGAAAGAAAACATTCTGTCTGACAGGGAATTTAGTATAGACAGGCTTTGGATGGTGAGCACGTGCAACATTTTCCTCAAGGTGCGCCAGTAATATAGGTTTTCCCGCCCATTTTCGTCACCATTTCATTCCATTTCACCAATTTTTCAATCTAATTTCGTCCGGAGAAGCTTACTGCGTTCAAATCCTAAGTTCAATTTCGTCAAAATGTCATTTCATATTCGTGTTTTTTTTGTTTGTTGGCTTTTTTTGTTTGTTTTTTTGTCAATGAAATTATAAAAATCGTGGTTTTATAATTATCAGTCCAGAGATGACACCTTCCCTCCAATTAAAAAAAAAAAAGCAAAACATTCGGCCCCCCCCCCCCCGATGCTGGAGGAAATAAAATTGAGGGGCATTACATCATTGAGGGGGGGAGGGGCGTTCTCACTCGGTGAATCAAAATTAATGTAAATTAACAAGATAATTAATAAGGGGGTGTATTAGAAGTCGCGAGCTCGTGGCGTCACCTTTTCACTTTCCATTTCCACCCTTTCCTTTCTCTCTCTCTCTCTCTCTCTCTCCTTTTCTACCCCTCCTTCCTTTTTTTTTTTTTTTGACTCCATTGGGTTTGAGGGGAACGTGTCCCCCTGTGCCCCCTGTAGCTACGCCACTGCTGTAGAGAGAAGAATGCTGCTCTTCAATTAATCTGAAACCATCTTTCAGAGCACAATGATGCGCACAAAATCCTGCCTCTGGGGAACAGAGCGACCACGTGAAAGAGACTCAAATATTTAAATGTTGTGGGTAGCCTTTTAATGTGTGTTTTTTTTTTAATGTCGTTCACAGGAATGAACTCCAAAACAGTGTAGGTCTCGGACAAAGGCGATGATAAGGAGAGTGTGTAAAGGGACCTACAGAAACTAAGACAAGTATTAACAAACTTGTACATGTTGTACAAACTTCAATTTCAGCATGATACAAAATGGTGGTGCGCTGTCTTTGCAGACAGAACACGCTATGTCAAGGTTTTAAACTAAACATTGTGTAATATCACATTTAAATGAATTCATTCCATTGTTATTACTTGTTGTGCGATATGTAAAACCAGAAAGCTCATTCAAAAACAATTTTGTCAAAATGTGATCCTCAAAAATATCTTCTTAAAGGAGCCTATTACTACTATTTTATGCAGTTTTTAGGCACCTTGTGATACTTAGGCAAAGGTTGATACAGACCTAAATCTTTCATTTAACATGTAAATCATTACGATTTTATTCGCGTCTTCGGATATCTCCTATACGTACGCTGATTATTCCAGTTCATATGCATTTAATGGTAGAAGTAATGCATTTTAAAGGAAGGTTAGATAATACGACTTTCAACATATGAACAAACATTGAGATTCGATTTTTATGATTGTCTTATTTGCAAAACATAACATTTTCAAATACAACCTAAAATCAATCATGTTTTCGAGAATCTTTACAGAGAAAACATTTCACTTCAAGTGTAAAGAAATAGGACTGTACATGAAAATATTCTTCTCAGTTACACGTAACTTCATCCCATGTTAATGTCGTTTGTATGCCAGGAGATATGAAATTATAAACATCTGTGTGCTATCAACCTAGTTTAATTTACATGCCGACATGATCTAATATGTGATATGGAGAAATGTATAACGATATGAAAATGCGCCGCAGAACTGTGCCGGTACCATGGGTATGTTTCATCTTCCGTTCCGTGGTTGCAGCAATGCGAACAGATCACCAGATTACAGGGTTTTTGGAAGGTATGGTCATTTCGCCTCACCCATGTCATCTACGACAGGAAATCAATATCTATATCCGAAGAACAGTAATGGAAGATGAAGAGAGAGAGAGAGAGAGAGAGAGAGAGGCGCAGAGAGGAGAGGAAGAGGAGAGAGAGGAGAGAGAGAGGGGAGACAATGGGAGAGACAGACAGAGACATAGAGACAGGTAGACAAAAAGATAGACGTACACAGGCAGTAAAATGGGGGTTAAATAAACAATATTTGAGAAAAGCAAAATGGGGAGAAGGGGAGAGTGAGGGAGAGGGGGAAAGAAGGGAGTGTCAAAAAAAAAAAAGACAGAGACAGAGATGCTAGGAGAGAAAGAACAGAGTGGCAGAGAGAAGGAGAGAGGGAGAGTGAGAGAGAGAGAGAGAGAGAGAGAAGGGGAGATAGCCATGTGGTTATAAATGAAAATGAAAATAATTTCATCTAATCTGCTAACACACAGTTTTATTTTCAAATTGATACCAGGCCTGGAACTTTTTTTTCTTTATTTCTCTCTATAATATAAACGAAGAAATACTGCACTACATTTGGATGTGTGCGCCACAAGAGTTGTGTTTGTTTGTTTTTTAAAGGATACTTGAATGAAATTATTAAAATCAAGCTTTGGATTTCTATTGAATATAAATATAAATAGATATAAATTTGTACAATATAACATAAATGCAGACAGCAAATAAAAACAATTAAAAAAACACACATGGGCATAAGTTCAAGTGAATGAAAGTAAACTATGAGAATAACATTCAAGAAGAAATATGGAACAACAGTCCTGTAGGAAGCTTGTTAGAGCTTGTAGGCTCTTATTATTATCAACATGAGGCTGTGAAAATTTTCAATGCAGAGAGAGGGTGCGAGAACGAGAGAAAGGTGTGAGAGAAAAAGAGAGGGAGAGAGAGACAGAGACAGACATAGACAGAGAGACAGAGAGACAGAGACAGACATAGACAGAGAGACAGAGAGACAGAGAGACAGAGAGACAGAGAGACAGAGAGACAGAGAGACAGAGAGACAGAGAGAGAGAGAGAGAGGAGGAAAAAAGAGACAATGTAAGTGCTAAAGCCAGGGGACGCATAAAGTGGACTTCAAGAAAAGGTTCTTTTCTTGCGGTCACTTAATTGAACTGATATTTTCTACCCGGACAATCGCGAGATTGACAAGCGCCCAGAGCCCGCCCACGGGGCGGAAATCCATCCTTCTGTCAAGAACAAGCTCATCAGAAATTATAGAATTGTTTCCTTTCGTGTTCATTGTCCTTTGAGCATCGTATGACGTAAGATAATGAGCAAACTGTTCGTGAGATCTCGTTATGGTAGAGGTAAATCGTCATTGGACAAGGAATATTCGTAGGCCTCTAGCTGTTGTTAGTGGATCGAACATCTTCTGTCAATGACCTCTCTTCTACCTCTCTCTGTTTCTCTGTAATTAACTCCTTCGTATTCCCCTCTCCCCCTCTCTCTCTATCTCTCTCTCTCTCTCTCTCTCTCTTTCTCTCTCTTTCTCTCTCTCTCTCTCTTGCTCTCTCTCTCTCTTTCTCAAATTCTCTCTATCTCTCTTACTCTCGAAACCCCTCTCATGATATGTTTTGCCCTCATGCAGTCATGTAATTCTCTTCTGTGTAATATTTTGATATCACTTTTTACTCCAATTACATAATATGAAGTAAAAAAAAAAAAAAAAGGATTGTATGACTTGACTTATAGGATATTTCTTTAAAATGGGCCCCATTCGTCAGAACTCAAGATCACCTTAAAGGAGAATGAAACCCTGGGGAAATATCCACTTTAATGAAATGAGAGGATAGAGAGAAGCAATTTAAAAAAAAAAAGGTTCCATCAAAATCGGTTACGAAATGAAAAAGTTATGAAAGTTTGATAAGTCTCAATTTACTTTCTATGGCGATCCTAAAATTGGCAATTTTGCTTCAAAATGGCAGGTTTAGTAGTACAACTCTCAATATGTTTTGTACACAAAATTTCATATTTACTCCATTATACTGCTTTTCTTTTTGTGAACTCAACATATGATGTGTCAAATACATTTTTCCATGATATATCTTGAGCTAAGAAGGAGACAAGCTGCACCTTGAGAGATAATGGAGAAAATATGAAATTTTGTGTACATATGGAGAGTTGTACTACTAAACCTGTCACTTTGGAGCAACATTGCTGCTTAGCTCTATTATCCTTCTCCATCTTATTCAGATTATACAATTCTGTACCTGAATGAGAATACAGAAACTTGTCACTACGCTATTACTTTTTCATTTACATTTCATGACAAAATAAATGTTGCTTATTCGTTTTGTGACATATTACATTGATTTATAATTATACGGAAGTACAGTTAGAGGCTGACTCTTCCATAAATCAGCGGACTCAGATATTCCAGATTTCACCGATAGGTCTTCTTTCAAGAATATGGGCCAAAGGCTTCTAGGAGGCTGGCGTCGTTTTGTTTGAAATGTTTGAACTATTATTATTAACATACTAGACGACCTACATCCATCTACTATTATACTATTAATACATGGTTGGGAGTGCGTTAGTGCGATCTGGCAACACAAAGGTTTTTATCGTGGTGTACTAACGCACGAGGAGTAGCCGAGTGTGTTAGACACCACGATAAAAACCTGCGTGTTGCTGGATGCACTAATGCACGACCTCACAACCATGTATTAAAAGTTTTATAAAACGGGTCTACAATCTTAGTGTTTTCGTACAATCTTAGTGTTTGATCCGGATTAGCCGTGCGTTAGTCCCCTCGCCGTGCGTTATCACTTTTTTTTTGCACGGTCACGTGGTGTTATTTGACCAAACAGGATGGCTACATTCTTGAACCCGTTTTATAATCTATTCTATTCTATTCTCTATCTATTGGTTATCCTCCTCTTCACTTATTCAGTTGTCTTCTTTATTTGTATATACATGTATTGTGTGCAGCTAGGTCTCAGTATGGTTGATCTTTATAGTACTTCCAAACAGTGGCGGATTTAGGGGGCACCCGGCCCGTGCCCCCCCCCCCTGGAAGAAAAGTATGCATTGTGTCCCCTTTTTTTATTGTGCCCCCCCCCCTCCTTTTAGAACGAAAAACCTTCTTTTTTTTTTTTTTGTTGCTTGCTTGCTTGCTTGTCAGAGAATTATGGAGGGGAACTGGACCCCCATACCCCCCCCCCCCCCCACTGAGCGATTTTTTTTTTTCATCACCCTCCCCCCCCCCCCCCCCGAGTGACTTTTCGAGAGCTGGCGAGACCCCCCCCCCCCAAAAAAAAAAAAAAATAATAATAAATAAATAAATAAATAAAATAAAATAAAATGAAATAAAAATACGGGTCTCCCTCCAAGCAGTTTCCAAAAATTGACAAACCTGCATTTGTGTGCCCCCCCCCCTTATACAAAATCCTGGATCCGCCCCTGCTTCCCAGTATTTTAATGCTCCGTGCGGGTTTATGATCCATTAGATCTAAAAACAGGTGTATTGCTATAATTGCATTTTGTGTGGGAGCTATTTAAGGCAGAGGAGAAAGAAAAAGAAGAGAGGGAAAGAGAGAGAGAGAGAGAGAAAGAAAGAGAAGGGGGAACAGGGAGCGATTGAGAGAATATGGAGAGAGATAGAGAAAGAAAGAGGGGGGTATATAGTGAGATTAACAGAAAGACAGACACAAGAGAAAGGGAGAAAGGGGGGACATAATACATATAGAAAGAATTGTTGTTATTATTTTTATTTATATCATTCATTATCATTATCATTTATAGTAGTATATAGTAGTTGTAGTAGTGATAGTAGTAGTATAAGTAGAAGTAGTAGTATCATCATCACCATTATCATCATCATCAACAACAACATTATTGAGATAGCGCGATGGTTGAGTGATAGAGCTTTGGTCTCGTAACTGGGAGGACCAGGGTTCGAATCAAGTGGATGCGCTAGAAGTGACCTTTGTTATAAAGGCATTGATCCTCATTACCAAGTCCCTTGGAGAGGACTTTAAGCCGTCGGTCCCCTGAATGCATACTTACAAGCATACACATGCTTTCTTAGCAGTCAAGTAGAATAAGCCATCAAACCTTTTCAAACCTTTCCACTCATCATCGTTTATAACAGCAGTATTACTATTATTTAATGATTATCATTATCATCATTATATTACCAGTAGTATAATGGTTATTATTGATACTATCATTGTTTGATGGTTTGATGGTTTTATTTTACCTGACTGCTAAGAAAGCATGTGTATGCCTGTAAGTAAGCAAGCAGGTGACCGACGGCTTTAATTCCTCTCCGAGGGACTTGGTAATGAGGATTAATGCCTTACCAAAGGGCACTAGCGCATTCACGTGGTTTCGAACCCGGGTCCTCCAGTTACGAGGCCACTGCTCTACCACTGAGCGATCGCGCCTGTGTTATTATCACATAATTGCTTATTACATTGTGAGATTAAGACATGAGTTCAACGTCCCAGCTGAAGTTTCATAGAATCGCTTGTAACATTGTGAGATTAAGACATGAGTTCAACGTCCCAGCTGAAGTTTCATAGATTTGCTTGTAACATTGTGAGATGAAGACATGAGTTCAATGTCCCAGCTAAAGTTTCATGGATTTTTTTTCTTCGCAGATGCAAAGAGATGGAAACGACACGACAGGTGAAAGGAAATGTCGATTTCATGAGAATTTGAACCGCGACGCCAATCGTTGAAGTAAATATTCACACAACTTCGTAATGCAAAGCAAAGCCGCGGTCATGATACCCGCCCCAGCCATCTCTTCTCTCTCTCTCTCTCTCTCTCTCTCTCTCTCTCTCCCTCTCTCCCTCCCTCTCTCTCTCTCCCTCACTCAATCACTCTCGCTCACCTCTCTCTCTCTCTCTCCTTTTACTCTCTCAATTGGAGTCACATTCTCCTCCCAGCTCTCTCTCTCTCTCCTAATTTCCCCTCCTTATTTCTCTCTCCCTCTCTTCCTTTCTCTTTTTCTTTAACTATCATATATTTTTCCTTCCCCATCTTTTATTATCTCCCTCTATACCTTTCGCTCCCCTTCTCCTCATTCTCATCCCCACCTCCCCCCCCCCCCCCCCCTTCATGCACTAATCAATAGAGTGAGTTTAGCACTGGGTTTGATTTTGATTTTCTGTTTATCCTCTTTGAAAGATAAAAAATATACTTGGGAAAACTTGTCACCAGAATGTTGTTATGACATGATAATCGTCTTCTTATAATTTTCAGTGTTCATTGCGCCTTATAATCATACCCTCATTTTGTCAACGTGCATGGTGTAGTTAGTACATTCGGGACGGCTCGTCCAATTTTGATCAGCTATTGGTGGGATAAGTGTGACGTTCGAGGGATGAAAATACTTGAGCCATGCAGCCATGCAGCTTTCATAACATTAAGGGGAAAAAAGGGTGAACCACAGAGGGAGATAGGGGAAGTTAGAGGGAGAAAGAAAGAGAGGGAGAGAGCGGGAAGAAATGGGGAACGAGAGAGAGAGAGATATGGAAGAGGAAAAGGAGGAAAGCGGAAGAGGAGTGAGAGAGTTCGAAAGAGGGAGTTATAGAGCTAGCCAGAGGGAAGGATAGAATGAGGAGAAAGAGGGGTGGGGAGAAAGAGAGAAAGAAAGAGAGGGGAGAGAGAGGGAAGAAAGAGGGGGGGAGAGAGAGAGAGATGGAAGAGGAAAATGGAGGGAAATGGGGGGAAAGCGGAAGAGGGGTGAGAGAATGCCAAAGAGGGGGTTATAGAGCTCGTCAGAGGGAAGGATAGAATGGGAATAAAGAGAGATGAGGAGAAAGAGAGGGAGAGAGAGAGAGAGAGAGAGAAAGAGAGAGATAAAAGGCAAGAAAGAGACGGAGGGTCATTAATATTTTTAAGAAAAATTATTCTTATGTCACATTCCTACTATGATCTCCTTGAACATGATAATGCAGAATTGAGCTAGCTCAGAGAATATTTTTCCACTTTTACCTGGACTTAAACTCTCTTTAAAGGTAATCGTGATTTTAAAAATCCTTAATGAGAACGGGACTTTGGACTATTATATATAGGGGGGGGGGGTGCTCGTTTTTCAGAAGAATCGTTTTCCAGAAGGTTTGTAATTGCCGAAGGTTTATAATTCCGAATTCGTTTATCCGAAGGTTCATAATTCCGAAAAATGAGGTAGGATTCTATTACATTTTCGAAATTATGATACATATTTCATTTTCGTATCATAAACCCTTTTTTTCATTTTCGGAATTATGAACCCTTTTTTCATTTTCGGAATTACGAACCTTCGGAATTACAAGCCTTTGGAATAAGGATCCTTTCAGAAATTTAAACCTTCGGAATTAATATGAACCTTCGAAAAAACGACAAGTAACCGATGTAAACGGGGCTTTGGATAATACTGGGGGCTGTCCGATCAATGGCGGAAAATGTGTTACGTGCAGGTGTTACAAGATTGTTACATGATCTGTAAGCCTGGGAGATGCAGTATCATCGACTTTGGAATTCATACGATCAAGGAAAAAATGCATGGGCGGACGGAATTGTAGTACAACCTAAAAAAAAACGATGTCATTATATGAAAGATAATCTTTTAAACCCGAGGCCTTTTCAGAAAGCGAACGTCGCCATTGATGATAAAGGGAAATCACTTGAACTTTTAAGGAGAGGAGAAAAACGTAGCGAGATAAGGGATGCATGGTGCTCAGCACATATACATACATGAAAATGTCTACATTTGTATACATTAGTAAGTTAACCTTACTATAGCTTAATTATTCTTCCCTGTGAGAAAATCCACATGATTATTTTTGATTTAACCCTCCATTATCAGCCTTACTGGCAGAGGTCCCAATGATCTGTAACGTTCGCTAAATCACTTCAAGAACGAATTACAGAATGTCTGAATACATGAAAAACACGACATCTTTTCTCTCAATTTCTGTCATGACAAGCGAAAACCGGCTCTAAAAGACATTTTCAGAGGTAATAATCATTTTTAAAGTTTCAGACAAGCGAGCAAAAAAGAGGGTATTAAATTTTTCCCGGGGCACACGCCTTTAACCTCCACTACAGCCTTACACTGGTCCTCAGTGGCGTATCTGGACCTCGGCTTCAGGGGGGAGGGGCGGAGGCATCCAAGCCAATGAGCCAAAAAATTTTGAGCGAGCGAAGCTTTGATTGAAAGTGTTTGAACAGGTTTATTCTTTATAATTCATGCATGAACCATTGATTTACTTGAGTGAAGTTATTTCAGATTTCATTTCCATCCAAAACGAAGGGTTGTTTGGCTTTAACGTGCCCCGACATAAGTTCTGCTTACCGTTTTGACGGTTGGCTTTATATTGTTTCATATTGTTTTGCGAGGTCGCATTGCGACTGACATGACTGAGCGAGAACGTTTTTGCAAAATTCTCCTTAATTAATAAGGTTTCAAACGTAATTTGGTTACCAATTCCTGCGGAAAAGACACTTCATAGTGATTAAAAGAGTCAGTTATTATATATTTTTTCATGGTTGAAAATCTTTAAGGGGGGCAAATTGCCCCCTTGCTTCCTCTTTAAATACGCTAGTGCTGGCCCTCCAATACGGAGGGTGTGACGGTAGCATTTACTCTCCCCTCCCCCCCCCCCCCTTCCACCCTCCCGACAAAATACGACTGCGTATCCTAAGCAGCGTATGCTCTGAAACATGATTGACGTTCCTGCTCCAAATAAGCATCTTTTCCATCTACCATAAATGGCGTCTCACTCTAAGAGCTCAGTGGAATTTTCTCAAATATTCCTTCGATTTATCTCATGAAGATGCCGAAAATTAGGCCACGATAATACTCTCAGCCGCCCTCCAAAATCAGAGCACAGCATGATTTCCTTATATCATTGTCCGTCAGCTTTTTTTGTATTTTCTCTCTAATTTCCAAGGTGTTGTTTTCACACCCGGCGATGCTGAGTGACACATGTTGTACCCGTTCCCTAAACATGTTTAGTGATTCCCAAAACATGCAAAAACAGTTCCCAAGAAGCATCGGGTAAGTGGCGCTCTTTCATATTCAAGATTCAGGTGGGACGGGGATCCCGTTTCCCCCAGTCGAATGGCAAAGAAACAAAAGAGAGAGAAAAAAAGTAGAAAATATAAAAATAGACAAAAAAGGGAGAGGAAAAAGGGAACATAACAAAAGATGAAACGACCCCCTACACCCCCCCCCCCTCCTTGTGGCCTTCTATGGGCATTTCATTCAACTCGTAAAACCGGTTCCCCTCCCCCATATGCTTACGGGAACATTTTTTCCAGGGAGGTTGGCTGACGCCACCTGGCCACTTAGCCAAATATCAATTTTCAAGTGTCTGAATTTTGTGGGGGAGCGAAACGAGCGAGCGAGCAAAACAAAGACACTTAAAAGGAAAAATGTTATTTCGTCTTCAAAATGCACCGGGTGAGATAAACAAATTATATTATGTTCGGGTATCTTGTTGCCCGAATAAGAGGCTATTCAAACACCTATCTGGCAGAATGTAAAGTTAATCTGGCACCTCACTGCCAGAATATTATAAATGTGATATGCTGCAGCCCCCGTTCCCATAACACCAGTGCCCCCTCACTCGCTAAATTGCTTGACCCATGCTACGCCAGCGTCTGCTCGTGTTATCCGTCTTTTCATAATGCAAACTGAAGACAAAAAATCTTGGCGGGGAGTCATACGACTGTAAGATTAGACCCCTGTTACGCCGAAATACCTACCCAAGACCAGTTGATCCCTCCTCTAAATTGGCGCCAGTACCGTCAGTTGTTTAAATGGATTTCGCTCTAAATCATGGTAAGACACACACCATTTGAAGCACTTGGGACCAAATACAGGAGCCCGCGTAATCAAGTGATTATTTTGCGTTCAATATATCATAATAATACAAAGAATTAAAATCTGAAGTACCCGTCTAGACATTACAATGGATTTTAAAGATTTATTTCTGTTTTATTGGAGACAGCCGCTGAGCAGTTAAGTGACAAACACCAACCCCCTTTTTAAAGGGCCCATGCCAAGAAAATGCATATTAACTTTTGTTGATTTATGATACCCTGATCATCATTCATATGGCCCGAAAATATCTAAATATATATTTTATGATAATTTTTCAGCATTTTTTCTTCAGATTACTGGGATCCGCCCACAAAAAAATCTGCAAAACCAACATTCCCCTTGTGACATCACTTGTCAATCACCATCCAGAAAATGTTAAAATTTCAATAGATATTGATATGTCGGATAGTCACTGTCAAGTGTTTTCTCACAATGGCAAAAGAAAAGTAAGTGAAGGTGTATTTGTAGAATGCTATTGTGAGAAAACACTTGACAGTGACTATCAGACATAGCAATATCTATTAAAATGTTTTAACATTTAAAGTATTAAAATACCTTCTGGATGTTGATTGACAAGTGATGTCACAAGGGGAATGTTTTTGTTTTGTTTTGTTTTGTTTTGTTTTTCCTGTTTTTGTGGGCGATCCCAGTAATCTGAAGAAAAAATACTGAAAAATTGTCGTAAAATATATGACATATATTTAGATTTTTTTTTTTGGCCACATAAATGGTGATCAGGGTATCATAAATTAACAAAAGTCAATATGCAATTGCTTGGCATGGGCCTTTTAAGTCCCCCCCCCCTCCCCCCTCCCCCCCCCCTCCCCCCTCCCCCCCCCCCCTCTCTCTCTCTCTTCTCTCTCTTTCTCTCTCTCTCTTTCTAACTTGTCAAAGAAAAAAAAAGAAATTGGTCAATTCCAACCAATGCCATTGTTTCATATTTTCCAGACCAAGAGTATGGCTAAGCGTTGTAATTTGGCCCTAGTTCGTTATTTATCAATAGTCAAACATAGCCTTGGTCAAAATAACCCATACAAAAATAGTTATTTTTGAGCAAATAAACCAATTCTTTTTGGTCATTTTGGCAGAATTCTTTTTTTCCCCGACACAGTCATATCGACATTGATTAGTTGTAATTTACATTGAATTTTTGAAGGTAGTTTCTAAAGTAAAGACGGTAATTAAAATTTAAAAAAGGAAGAAGATATATCGGTGTATTTAGCGTGGTCCCACTTATGTTCAAAATGCATTTTCAAAGGGTTCGATCGTTCAAATTTTACTTCCATAAAATCCAGTAATAATAATTCTTGACTTGGCGAAGGCGTGATGGATCCTCGCGCGAAAACAAAATCAGATATCATCAAAAAAATTTGTTCCAACAATCTCCGTGACATTCGATCCGAGACCTTGCGCTTTTGCTTTGAGATATTTTCTTCCATCAATTTTACAACGAATTTGTCCAAAAAAAGAAATGAGCGAATGAGGAATTTATCAAAAGCTTACAGGACATCAGTCAAGCATAGGCTCCGTGTTGGAGGAGAATTGGTTTAAACTTAAAGGTACTATCTAACATTTTTTTTAAATCAAGCACCTCCTTTATTAGCCTGTATTTTTTCTTTAATAATTATAATTTTCGTCCTTTTATTTTTTTCTTGTTGTCATCAAATATGGCAAACGCGATACTTTTTCACAAACTTTAACATGTTTAAGCACTATTATTATATCTCAATATTTTGGACACAAATTTTGTGAAACTTTTTTGGTCATATTTTTAGGTCACCTCTTCGGTCTTTATGCAAATGGTTGATATTATCTTCTTCCGGGGGGGGGGGGGGGACGAAATGTCTTCTTTTTCGGAAAAAACAGAAGATTTTTTCCTCTCCAGAAGCGTGGATTTCAAAGTCCCACCTTGTCTCCCAGAACATCTAGGCGGATGATGGATCAAGGGAGTGTATGGGAGCATTCTTTCTCTACATATATTTTCCCTTTACACCCTCCTCCCCCCCTTCCCCCCTTCCCCCCCCCCTTCCCCCCCCCCCCCCCCCCCCCGCCTCTCTCTCTCTCTCCCTCTCTCTCTCTCTCTAACTCTCTCTAACTCTCTCTCTCTCTCTCTCTCTCTCTATCTCTCTCTCTCTCGTGTATCCTCTAGTATTTCTTGGAATAGCAACACAAAAAAAAAAAATCGTCTCGCCTGCAGGCCTACCTATACGCACCATGCACCCAGTGATACAAAAGTGCAAGGTACTTTGCTGTTTACACGAGAACTCATGAAGACCCGTAAATAGAGAACATTATTTGACTACATCTAAGGTTTTACCCAACCATGAAACGATGTTCAAATCAACCCTCTTGGGGATATTCATGTAATGCTACCATGACGTAATGATATAACGTTACGTGATTTGCCAGGTAGGGTGAATATGCTGCTGTTCAAAAGCGCCACATGCACAATTGAGTAAACCATTTTGGTCAGGCCTACACTGAATTGATTGGAATTTAAAGGTCCATGACCTACTAGTTCAGGCGGCTTTTCTTTGTAAATGCATGTTTAGAAATGGCTCTCAGCAGTCTAAAGAGCAATGATTATTCCTCCCCACGCTGTTAGATCGCAATGCCCTGTTTTGGGTTTTAAAAAACGGTGACCTTCTCCTAGGATAAGCAAGTGTCCTCGACTTTCACTGGCGTATTCAGCCGAGGGCGGAGCCACTCCGTTGGAACCCCCCCCCCCCTCCCCATCCGAAAGAAAAGAAAGAACTTCAATGCCACATGGGCTGCCCAGGTACAATCCATCTCCCCGCTCCCGTCTGGAAGGATCCCCCCCCCCCCAAATACACGCACACGCACACACACACACACACACACACACACACACACACACACACACACACACACACACACACACACCATATTTACGTAAAATTATAATAACAATATTGGGTATTTTTATAGCGCTCATATCCACCACGTAATAAGGTGCTCAAGGGCTACCGAATTCGGTGCTCACAGCATTGAAGGAATTCCTTCCTACCAGTACCCATTTAACACCTGGGTTGAGAGTGGCAAATGTAGTTTGATGTCTTGCCAAAAAACACTAGTGCCGTACCGGGGTTCGAACCCACGACCTTCGCATCCCCAGTCAAGTGTTTAGACCACTCGACCACGACACCTCTATTTATATTTATGTTGGATGTATCCATCAAGCTTTGTTAAATGACATTAAAAGCGTATAACAACTATTATCGGTGTAAGTACGATGGTGTGTTATGAACGAAACAAAATCAATTCAGTAAAAAGAATAATATCATCTTTCCTCTCATTAGATATCATGTGTCAATATTTCAGTGTAAATAAATCCTTATTTTTTAGATAAATAATTGTTTTCCACGTACAAAAGTAAAGAACATTGAATGATAAAATTACATATAAAAATAAAACAATGGATTCCAGAACCTAAAACAGAGTAATTTCCCCCGCAACAAGAGGAGGAAAGTGAGGCACATAAAATCGCAGGATATTTACAGGAGGAAATACGAGAAAAGTGGGAAATAGAAACCAAAGTGTAGGGATTGGATGACAGAAAAGCAGATGAACACACCGTCCAGAGATACCCAGCACCAGTGGAGTAGTTACGGAGAGGAAGGGAGGGGGGCACATGGGACACGTGCCCCCTAATGGTGATAATGGGGGAAGAGTGGAAAAGGAAGGGAAAGGGGGAAAGGAATGAAGAAAAAAGATAGGACCTTCTCCCGCACCTTCCTCATCGATTCAAATTTTATTTACCGAGTAAGGCAGGTGCCCATGAATGATGCCGGTGCCCATTCAGTGGCTGACACTCTCTATACCCCTGTCCAGGACAATATCTGATATCATCTTATTGCACGAGGGGGATGCTCGGTCTTTGCGTTATCTCCCCTTCTCTTTAAATACGACATACAACTCTCTTCCTGTTCCTCAGGGGGTAAGACTATAGAAGCAAGGTCGCTAAGGTTGGGTTTGGAGTTCTTTATATTCAAGCTGAGCCGCCCGGGAGGATGACTGAGACATAGCGGCAGAGAAGAGAGGGAAGAGAGAGAGAGAGGGGGGGGGGAGGAGGAGGAAGAGATGGGGAGAGAGGGATAGAGAGGGTGCCCAAGGGAGAGAGAGAGAGAGAGAGAGAGAAACAGACAGACTAAAGGAGAGATAGAGAAAGACAGTTAGTGATAGAAACATAGAGGGAGTCTTCCAGACAGCCAGTCTGGAAGGAAAGAATGAGTCAGAGAGAGAGAGAGAGAGAGAGAGAGAGAGAGGAAGAGGAGGAGGAGGAGGAGGAAGAGTAAGAAAAATAAGAAGAAGCATGTATTTCATTTAGAAGACAAAATAGCTTCAGTGTTTCCTCCCAACTGGTTATATGCTAGCGCTAAAATAACTACAAAATTTTGAGACTGAGAAGTTAATATCTACCGTAGATAGAATTCACTTTATTGAGAGGTTTGGAGAGGACCGGAGAAGACACGTATAATGGGGAGGAAGAAAGTGTGGCTATATCATAAAACTCAATCCAGCATAATGGACAACACGACAATTAAGGTTCAAACACAGATTAATAAAAATGTTTCTATAAATTCGAAATGATTATGTGAATTATATTTATTGTTTGTACACTACTATTAGGCAAAAAACAAAGAAGACAAATCTTAAATTCAGCAAACAAAATAGGAATCGTTCTGCTTGAAGCTATCCGGATTGTTTTGAGCTAATCCAGAGATTCATGCAATAAAGTCAAAGATTCGCAAGGATTATGCATTTTAGCAAATTGATAATGGATTGATGACCAAATTAACATAACTGTGATGTTTATGATAGGATTGTTTATTGTAAGACGTTTGTGCAGAGGTTCAAACGCTTTTATATTATTTACACTTTGATATGCTTGAATATCGTAGTTTAAAAAAAAATCCACTAAGATCTATACCCTTTCGCCAAATGTTAACATGCTTTGGGTGAGAGTATAACCTATAGGAGCCCATCATCTGTATTAAACTATGATGGATTGGTTTACATAATGATGAGGCAGTAAGCGGACACCTGTCTGCTAACCGTGTGTTTTCATTTGTCTCGAATAGTAGCCCACAGCTAACGGGTTTGGAAAGTATCTTAAGGTCAGTTAAGGTCCAGAAAATGATACATAGTGTGGGTGCGTGTGTGTGTGTGTGTGTGTGTGTGTGTGTGTGTGTGTGTGTGTGTGTGTGTGCGTGTGTGTGGTGTGTGGGTGGGTGGGTGTGTGTTTGTGTGTGTGTGTGAGAGAGAGAGAGAGTGATAGAGGGAGAGAGGGGGATAGGGAGGGAGGGAGAGAGAGAGAGAGAGAGAGAGAGAGAGAGAAAGAGGGATTTGGTTTACACTTAATAGGTTAAGACAGCAGCGCATCCAGTCAAATAGTAAAACAGTTTTAACATCCCAAAACATCACCGATAAGCAAAACACAATTTAGCAGATTATTATTCCTTTGGGTAAAAAAAAAAAAAAAATGGGGGACACAATTTTCTTTTGTATCATTGTATGCCACATTGGTTTGAAAAGGGGGTAAGGGTCGGTCTTGCCTCCACCCCCCTCCCCACCCCCCCCCCCCCCCCCCCATCCGCCACTTTGGTCGAATACAAAATGGAAAGCAAAGATTGTTAAACAATGAGCGACGAATATAGAGAGAACCAACTGCGAGAAGAAGGATGAAATGGAAAGGCAGATTCGAAGAAGGTGAGCCGGAGGAGAGCGACAGGAACAAGAAGAGAAGCCAGGCGGAAAATAGAAGGGCAGATTGGGATGGGGGCTTAGTCCAAATTCAGGGGATGGGGGAGGGGATGAAATCAGATTTCGAACTTCACATACAATAATTTATGGTCTGTATTCGAAATGAATAGATGCCTCTATGAACTATGAATTATCAAGCATGTACCCCACCGATTTTTTTTTTTTTTTTTTTTTTTTTGAGGGTGCACCCTCTCCTTCGGCCGTCTGAAAAATGCCCTGACGCCCCTGTAAGAAAGGTGATACAATGCCAAGGCTATAAGAACCCTCGGGTGTAAACAGATGGAAACCAGATAGTGGGCAAAGTGCCCGTGACTGGGAAAAATAGTATCTCCTCTTCATCCATATACATATATTCCCTATAGCACTATCAGTCTTAAATTCATGAAAACAGTCAACAAACTCTTCCCTTTTTTTTCTTCTCTCTCTCTCTCTCTCATCTGTCCTCAGATTTGTATATACCTTCTAGAATTGTAAAGATGGAAAAACGAGACGAAAATAAATTCTTACTGCCTTTTACCCAATGCGGTACAGTGAGTTGACAGCTTTCGCCTAGCCTAACCTTCATGACCTTGGAGATTTTTCCTCAAAAGACTTTCAAAAAAAATCAACCTAGTCTCATTTCATTATCCGTTGCTGTCCATCACCTATTGAAATGTGGGAACATTACAATGGCGTATTACATAATCTGACATGTGTTTCTGTGGGATAATCATGTACAGTAGGGTAAATAGATTGCCCTTGAGTTGATTTCTTGAAAATCTTTGCGATCATGTCTGTCGCTTTCTATACGTTACGTTACACAGTGATCGTAGAATTTCGCGATTTTCAAACACCCCCACCCCCTTTTGACATTTCTGGATCCGGCTCTGTTGAGGGTATTATGTATTATATCCCTCATTGAAAATTTCTTGCTCTTGGATTGGTCGAGAGCACTTCATGTGATTAATCATAATTCTACCAGAAAAAGAAATTACTCCGGGAGAAAAATAGGTTTAGTGACGTCAAACTTTTCAGAGTATGATAGTTTTTTTACTATCATGCCTCCGGCCGACTCGACTGCCCCTAGCTTGCTCCCTAGAATCATTTCTCTTGACGCGTACGGCGAGCAGCCAGTAGTCTCCCTCGGGTAACTCCCGCGATGGGACGGCGCGGGCACCAGTGAAACTACGCCGAGCCGGGAATTTTCATAAATCCATATAAAGAAAAGTGAGGGGGGGGGGGGGGCGGACACTGAACAAAAAATAGCCGTCAATTTTGCAAAATATACATGAAGTAACACTAAACCCAGTAAATATTTGCAATTAATAATTCTGTCAACCTATCTTGTCAAAGATTCTTGACAATTTGCATGACATTGTGTTCGATTTACTGTTTAAAAGTGACCTGTCCGGACACACGACGTGTTGGTTATGTAAATGTAATTGGATGTAGGTCAGTAGATCAGCTGTTTCTCATGCATATATGCGCAATCGTACTGTACTAGCTAAATGCGCGTACCGCGCGTCGTAACGTCATCAGTCGAAATCAAAACATGGCGACCTATGTCTAGACTCTAGCCTAGATCTAGGTCTAGTGCCCGTCGAAAGGAAAAAAAAACTGATTTTAATTGACCAAAAACAAACCAGGATTGGAAACAAATGAAGTAGCCTATATTCAGTTATCAGGTAAACTTTATCTGCCGTGTTCGGTTATATCAGGTAAAATTTCATTTGAGTGTAAACTGTCATAATTAGATTCTATGTGGGCCTTGTTAACTGTTTGTTAATAATAGAGTCTACAATGTTTTGTGTTACTTTTTATTTAGGCCTAGACTAGTAACAAAGTTAGACCTAAATATAGATCTATTTAACGTTAGCCTACCAGACTCTAACAGTAGTAGTTAACATTAATTAAATGCAAGCCTAGCCTAGTATTGAATTATTTTTTATTTAGGTCTATTTAATCTAACTGTGCCTGTGCAGTTCATTACTAGATCTAGCCATATACTTTTCACTTTCGGAATTTCAACGATTACGTTACGGTATACTAGATCTAGATCTAGTACTACCCTTTAATTTTAACACTTTATAACAGGATTAAAATTAACTTGATGTTATAGACAACCTAGTCCTGAAAGTTAGAGGCCTAGATCTATAAAAGAAAATTGATATACGGTACAGGGCCTTTATACTGAAATCTACTTCGATCTACGGGGTCGGTCTCAGGCTCAGCGACTATCAATCGCGTCAATCTATTCTAAGTTAGTTAGCGTCCACTGTGTTTTGCTCTAACCGTAGATCTATATAGATTTAACAAAGCGAGATTCATACCATCTAACATTAATTTGTCATATCTAGATCAAAGTTAAATCCAAATATATTTAATTGTTGATGAGGGATATAAAACAAATATACAGGGCCTTTATTCGGAAATCTAGTGCGATCTGTGGGGTCGGTCTCAGCGACTACAGTCAATCGTCTATTTCTCTCGGGGCTCTCGCCCCTCGAGGAAATAGACGACTGTAGTCACTTCGACCGACCCCATAGATCGCACTAGATTTCCTCGGGCCCTGTATATTTGTATATTTTAGTTATTCAATATGTATTTCATACTAAATAACTAATATTTATTCATATTCATATTCCCTGTAATTTTATACGAAATAATCCTAATGTGAAACTTTTTTTTAGCATGTCACGCACGCGAGTCACGCCAGTAAAATTGTGTTTTTCCCCAGAAAAAATATATACAATTTTAATACATACACTAAACCAGTAATATTTTTTTAAAAATATATAATGCACTTGATATAAATTCACCCCAAGATTTAAAGCATATTTTTTTCGTCAAATATCACGCGAGTCACGGTGGAATGGTTATTGTGTATATTTGTTTTATAATTATCATCACCTTCTGATATTGCATTTTACTGCGTTTTATAAAGAAAGAAATGCATACATGTACTTGTATTTTTAGATTGACTTAATCATGGGCAAAAAAAGTGATCTTCCCAAGCAAGCGGGGAAAGTTGTAATATTTTTACTCCGACGTCACTACTATGAAACATAGTTAAGCCGTTGCTACTCTAGTAGAAATATGTTTGATCACGTGAAGTGCTCTTGACCAATCAGTATACAAGAAACTTTCTATGAGCATGATGAGGGATGTATTTGATAGTACAGAGTGTATTTGAGCTGAAGGAGGGGGTGGGGGAGCGGACCCATTACCAGATTACTAGTCATCCTGAGCGGCTGACAAGCTTAAAAACCGTGAGGGAGGAGACTTTCTGGGTTGATCCTGGATTAACACCAAGTTAACACCAGATGATGGTGAATCGGATCGGGATTTAGCGCAGCTTATACTTATCACACGTCGGACAGATAGAAAAATTCAGCCTTTGACAAATTCAAATTTCTTATTCTCCCCCTCGGCCACTGATTATCAGTGTTGACCTAAAAAATATACCGAGGCGCAGGTGGCTTTAGGAGTGCATGGGGACACAACCGGCTCATGCCCCCTCTTTGAAAACGATTGTGGAATACCTTACACAAAAGTAAACTGTGCACCCTCAAGCAGTAGGGTACTTCCTTTTTTTTTTAGGGGGGATAAAAGAGAAGGAAGCAAGAATGACGGAGGTATAAGCTTTCTTGAATAAAGAGCCATGCAGAGAGTAGATGATTTGCAAGCTTTAAGGCACATAGTCTTAAAAGGGAATGAAAAAAACAATCCTTATCCCTCTACTTGACTTCTGTGGGATATCCTGAGGTAGATTTTATGATCCTCTCCAAGCATTTCAAGGATTTATTGATTTATTGAAAAGAAAGGACGAATATGTATGATAACAGAGAAAGTTAAGAGAAGAAGATCGAGAAAGTAGTTCACAAAAAAGTAGGCCGGAAATAATCACCTCATCAACACTGGAAATACGTATTTTCATAATTATGAAGAGGAGGAGGAGGATGGTGAAGAAAGCTTCAAAATGGATGATGATGATGTTGATGATGATGTTATGATGGTCATGATGATGATGATGATGATGATGATGATGATGATGATGATGATGATGATGGAGATGATAAGATGATGAAAATTAGGAAGATAATGATGAAGATAATTATGATGATGATGATGACGATGAAGATGACGACAGTGATAATGATGAGGAGGAGGAGGACGACGAGGAGGAGTAGTAGCACGATTTTTTTTTTATAAAGAAGATAGATATATATAGTTGCTACAACTGTGATGATGACGGTGTAATGATTTGAGACTAAAATGAAATATTTATGCGAAGATGATGTCAGTACTAATAATGATCACAAGTACACCATCAGGGGTAGATATATCCCCTCTTCCTCTAATCACCCTGTTTAAAGGAGGCATTTGTTACACAAAGTACAGAACGGATTTTGCACTCTATATCAACTTGTTTGTTTTTCCCCCAGGGGGAATTGATTGCGCGATAACCAGTCCATTTGATACGATTCCACATGAGTATAATACATACCTAAAATTGATTTTTTTTTTTTTTTTTTTTTTTTAACAACGAAATCACTGTAGACTTCTTTCCAAAACGTCATTTTGAAAACAAGGATGTAAACGGATGCAAATCGATTCAGCGTTCATCGCGGACTTTTATCAGCCATGCTGGTGAAGGATCCTTGAAGACGCCTACACCCTGTCGCATCAGGATGGCGTAGTATATACAGCTCCTGACAACTTGGACCACAACAAACCGGCAGCTGTTATGTAAAACGTAGGAAAAGTCAAGATTTGAAAGCGAAAGAAAAGTTTGATAGGGGTTCAACATGAGACAGGTGATGAGGAAATACACGTTTTTCCCTAATATATCTAAGCATGATGAGGGAAGAGAGAGAGAGAGGGGGGGGGGGGGAGAGAATGAGAGAGAAGGGGTTGGAGTTAAGGGGATAGAGACAAAAAGAAAACGGAGAGAGGGGACAGATAGAGAGGGGGAAAAAAGGAAGTCTGTAAGTTAAAAAAAACACAAAAAAACAAAACACAGAACATGTATACAAAAATGACTAAAAATGTTTGTGAAAAAGGAAATATTTTCACACTTTATAGAGAATCACTTATGATTCCATCCATCAGCACCTTTGATTATAGTTTTAAAAAGCCTTTAAAAGTGTACTATGTTCCTTTAAGCCCCAAAAACTAAAGAAGAAGAAGTTTCCTGGTCTCACGGCACGTCGGATGTGCACATCAAGATCCTTTTACATGGATGAAGAAGAAACCACAACTTACCACATAATAACTTTCCCTTCCTGTTCCGATAGATGTTGGTACCCAGTCACGCAACAACTACTCAGCTACATAGCAGTCAGGAGGGGATCCAGGATTTTGTAATGGGGGGGGGGTTATCAGGTAATAAAAAGGGGGTCCAATTCCTCCATAATAAATCTCGGATTTATGACAAGCAATAAAAAACTTCATAAACAAACAAACAAAACACAACAAAACAATAAAGGGGGTTATTAACGAAAAATGTGGTCCACTTCCACACAAAAAAAAACGTGACTATCCCAGCCTCCCCCCCCCCCCCCCCCCCCCCCGGAACCGTCCATGGCATGTACCAAAGCGGCTTAACCTAGCGGGCGTTCCTCCGAAGGTTATTGCGCAATTCCTCGGTGAGTTCGAGTGCTGTCTGGCCGCAGTAATTCCAAGTTGTGACGATCAAGTTGCATTAAAGGCAGTGATATAGTGATGGCTCTATAGAGATAAAGAATGAGGAATAAAGGGAGAGAAGGGGAGAGAAGGAACAGAAGGAAAGAGAGAGAGAGAGAGAAAAAAAAAAGAGAGGGAGAAAGAAGAAGAGTGGGAGGGAAAAGAAGGGGACCTATATGGGACACAGGAGGAGAATTTACACCAGGATGGGGAAGTTGAAAATAAAAAGAAATAAGTTTGCAAAAATGATGGAGTATGAAAGAAAGAAGCTTGATAATTGTGCCGTAAGTCAGTTTCATGGCCATAGGGCACGTACCCCCTATCGCATGACGATGGAAGAAAATAAACACGAGGAGAAAATGAGAGAGGGAAAAGGGAGAAGGAAAGGAAAGTACAAAGAAGATAACGACGCCCGAGTTCCCCATGTTTGATATCACAAGCAGGGGGGCGTTTCATGAAAGGACTTGTCAGATATTTTATCCGACAAATTTGCTCTCAACCAATCAGATGCAAGGATTTCAGTAGCTTATAACAGTTGTCGGATAAAAATCACTGACAAAACGCTTGATGAAACGCTCACCAGGAGGACAATGGAAAGCCTTAAACAATCATCTCATTATTTTCTAAAAACTCTTAGAAGCTCGCTCCGTTGTAATAACAAAGTTCTGAGAATATAACAAGTTAATATCTACCTAAGATTGCATTAGCCTATTGAACAGTTTTACAAACCATCGGACGAGCAATGAAGGTATGATCTATAGGGGAGGAGGAGAGGAGATAAGGAAGAGGGAGAGAAAGAGAAATAGAATAAGAGAGAGAGAGAGAGAGAGAGAGAAGGGGCAGTTTTATCATGAAGCAAACTTTCTTCACAGATTTTTTGTTTCTCCCTGATTACGCCGACGGAACCCCACTCCTCCTTGTCGTAATGTTATACCATCTATAATTCATCGAGAAAAGTGATCATTCCTGGAAAATAAATAAAAAAGCAGGAAAGATTTTTTAATATTCAATGATAGAACATTAATCAGTAGATCTATCATGTTTATACATTAGATGTCATTATTAGAAGCTGAGAGATATGAAGAGGTCGATAACCGGCAATTTTAAAAGCAAAGGCAAGCGTTGCACCATCCAAAAGCTTGCTTAGGACTTGCCCAACTCAGACTAAAATTCGAGTGGGAAATTTCGGAGCGACCGGCCGTTTTTGTTGTTGTTGTTGTTGTTGTTGTTGTTGACCGGCCCTTTTCAACCAAACTATTCTATTGACCGGCCGGTGAGGAAAATTCCTGACACTCCCCGTGGCTAGTCACCCCCCCCCCCCCCCCCCCCCCCCCCTCTGGTGGTGTAATACAGTACCCGGGGGTGTTTCATAAAGCTGTTCGTAAGTTACGAATGACTTTACGCACGACTGGCGATATGTTCTTGTGCTAAATGAGATATCCCAGATTTTCCCTGGTGTTTTAACATGTGGGACTGAATTTCCAATAACCCTAATCAATTTTGACAAATAATAAACTTTGCATTCAGATGCTTGTTTAACAGCAAGAATTTTAATCCACAAAGATCGGATTTCAACTTTAGCTGATGGGAATCAAAATGATTGAGAATCTGATTAGCACCCAAGAACAGGTACCAGTCGTGCGTAAAGTCGTTCGTAACTTTACGAACAGCTTTATGAAACACCCTCCAGGTATGTTTGGGTACGGTCCAAGGAAGAAATGTCCAGAAACCTTCACTGACCTCCATGAATGACTACTACATGGGGCAGATCGATTGGGGCGCGAATTGTTAGAGGTTCCTACTTGAGTGGTTTTAGTCTTTGAAAAAGATTCGAAGGTTGTGAGTTCAAGCCCCTGCGCGGGCACGCACTACTTTCCTTTGGCAAGACAGTAATCTACTTTTGCCACTCTCCACCCAAGTGTGAAATGCCTACCTGGTATGAAGGAATTTCTTAATAGCTGTGAGCACGGAAATCAGTAGCCTGGTTAGAGTAACATTGGAACGCATTGAGTACCTTGCGAGGTGGAAATGAGCACTTTAGATAATAATATGGAGATTTTGAATATTTCCGTGGCGCCGGTTGTTTTTGTGTGTGTGTGTGTGTGTGTGCGTGTGTGTGTGCGTGTGTGTGTGTTTTTTTTACAATGAGGGCTGGTCGATTAACGTAAGGTAGACGACATACCCCGGCCGAATTTTAGTCCCCGTCGTCCCCTGCATGATTTAACTGTTCTGGTGAAATGAACTTGTGGGGACGGTCCTCGATAAGCGGTTTTGTGACTGATGCCAACACTCAAAGCATTCTAATCGTTGTGAGAACTTTTGCCGTTTTAAGTTGTTATCAGTTTGTAAAGTATTTTTGAAACTAAATATCATAAAGAGAAATAAATCAACCAATCAAATCTTTATTTTTGTTAAATACTTATAGAGATCGGGAAAGTTTAACACAGATTTAATTTACGTTTGAAAGTAAAGATCATATCATAAAGAGAAATAAATTAATTAAATCAAATCTTTACTTTCGTAAAAAATTTAATACCTATCTGTATCCCAGGGATGAGCTGGTGAAGAAAAAAAAGACAGAGACAGAGAGGAAGACAGAGACAGACAGAGACAGACAGACAGACTGACATACAAAGACAAACAGACAGACAGAGACAGACAGAGACAGACAGACAGACAGACAGACAGGCAGACAGACAGACGGGCAGACGGAGAGACATAGAGAGAGAGAGAGAGAGAGAGAGAGAGAGAGAGAGAGAGAGAGAGAGAGAGAGAGAGAGAGCACACTCGAGATTTGATTTGAAAACCGATATGGGATGTTCAATAGCGGACGAATCGATAGATCTATACAGCTGCCAATGGGAATGCATTGACCACCTCAGGCGTTTCGTCTGCGGTCTCGATTCGACTCACCTGGACCTAGGGAGGTGGTCTTAAGAGACTATGGTGTACCAAATAATTCCACTGCCTAGAGAGAGAGTGTTAAAAAAAAAAAAAAAAAGTAATATATATATATATATAATCAAAGTATCAAAAGGAAAAGACCAAAAAGAAGAAGAAAAGAAGAAGGGCAAATAGAGAAAAGTGGGAGGAGTATTCGTTCAGCAAGCACTGGCTTAGCCACTTAGCCAGACTTGTTGAAGAGGGGCGCACAGGCGAGATCGGGGGGGGGGGGGGGGTGACGCACAAAATCACAGAGTAGTTAGGCCCACACACCCACAAACAGGGGTAGGGGTAGGGTTAAAGTTTTAACCCTTAAGTTTCGTTGATGACCAATTTTTACTTCTTTTCATGTCTTTTTTTTTCCAGCGGATGGACATGGGGCCATGGCCCCCTTATGCCTCCCCTGGCTACGCCTATGTCAGCCACCTATTTCATGCTCTAGGGTGAACGGGGGATGAGGGAGTAGAAACATCCCACATGAATATACTCACAAACTGATCAGGTCTCAAACTGTCCTGTCGAAACCACATGAAATGTGTTTGCAGACAGAATGTTACATTTGTCGCCAAAATATCTAAATATCCATAATTATCACTGAGAAACCCCCAACCCCCTTTAGGTGTATCATGTGGGTGTTAGCCGAGGTGCTTGTGGGCGAGCTGGGGGGTGAGGGAGTACAACATCCCATATGAATATACCGACAAATTGATCAGGTCTCACACTGTCGTGTTGAAACCACATGAAATGTGCAGACAGAATGTTACATTTTGTCGACAAAAAATCTAAATATCCATAATTATCGGCGAGAAACCACCAAACCCCCTTTTGATGTATCATGTGGGTGTTTGCTGAGGTGCTTGTTAAGTCTTCAAGTAGTAATCACATTATTGCATTGTTAGAATCGATCCCCCGGGAATCCAAATTGCTGAATTCGAAATTGCATCTCCTAAAGTCAAATTTATCATCAGTGAAACGTACGAAGACATTGACGCATAAAAACACGGTAGGCGACGCGAGATTATATGCGGCAACGATTGTAGAAATACAATACCCGAATATCCCCAGATTTTAATATTCGTCATATTCCCTAGCCTGGACATGGGACATGCTATTTCTATCGTCACTGAAACTGTTTGACACTACTATATTTATGCCATCGCACAAACTTGCAGCCTATTTCATCAGTGTTTGGCATATACATGTAATACGTGAGGGGTATTTTCATAGCACTTCTGCCTCCCCCTTCATTCATTCATAATCATTCATGTCTCCCCCTTCAGGTACTAACAAATTTTCATATTTATCGACAAACTCTCATACGACCCGAAAAATGCTTCCCTTCTCCTACCCCCACCCCACCCACCCCCCTCCAAAATAAAACTCCTCAAATCTAACTGCACCCTTGGTCAAGAGTGGTATCTAACATTTAGTGTCTTGGCGGCCTGTGCTAACTCGTCTTCTGTATGTTATTTCGCTCTACTCCTGACACCAAAGTATAATCATTCATGGAGAGGGGGGGGGGGGGGGGGGACGGAGAGAGAAAGAAAGGAATAAAAAGCATGATAAAAAGTATGATATCGTATCCCAATTGCTTGCCCCAGGCCGATTAGTATGGCCTGGCAAGACGTCCATCATTAGAGCCACTCTCTGATAAGGAAAATGACGGAATATGATAAAGGTCTCGCGAAATTCTAGATGAACCACTATTCTGGACAAATTGCTCCCTTTTGTATGGATTCTGATTGTCGCTACTATTTTGAGATACGTGAGACTGGATTCTAATTGTCACTACTATTTTGAGATACGTGAGACATGCAGAAAGCTGCAAGAGTTCAGAGAGTTCAGACAACAATAGCTATAGTGGTTAAGCCAGGGCATACTATTAAACAAGTTACGAGTTGTATAGTGCATAAGAGAGTCAGGGAATGGGTAAAATATCGCTGAAGTACTGTACCCCGCATCCCAAGTCACTCACCAGTCAATAAAATGACAATGGCAGCACGAATTGTTTAATTTTTGTTTAACTTTATTAATTCCTCATCATGATCATCACCTCATTGTCTTCACCATCATCATTACCATCATCACCATCACCATCATTCCCAGTCATCATCTCTATCATCAGCATCTTCATCATCACCACCATCATCATCACCACCATCATTATCACCACCTCCACAACCATCATCATCATCATCATCTTCATCATCACAACCACCACACCATCATCATTATCATCACCATTATCATCACCACCATCATCACAACCACCACCACCACCACCATCATCATCATCATCATCGAAGCAAACAAAAGATACCATAATGATGATGATGATAATGATGATCATCATCATCATTATGGTTTCTGTTGTTTGCTTCGATCCCATGGAGTACATACATCCATTTAGCTAACCACAAAATAGGAGGACTCTTTCAATGAAATAGTGATCCATTCATTTTCTTTAATAAATCTCTGTTAAAGTAAATTTCTGACATATTTCAAGTATATAATACACATAATGACAGAATGAACATTTTCTTCCAATCCTCTGCTTCAGAAGTATATTCACTCATAAGATTTAAGTTATGTATGCTATTCTAGTTATGTAACTAGTATTCACGTTTCCTTTATTTTTGTGTAGGTCAAAGAAGTTGCAGAAAACTGACTCCCACAGTTTGTTTCTAGCATAAGGCACATGCATTGCGACTATGAATTTCAATTTGCTATTAATTTCTTGTACTTTTCTCATAAAACACTTGTTGTGATCAATGTGTAAACATGAGGCAAATATGTTTATTTTTCTAATGATTACAAGGACTAAACATATTCAGAAAACTGTTCTACAATCATTCACGTTTTTAAAAAGGAAGTTTGAAGAGATAGTTATTAGTACATACAAGTATAATCATGTTATGGTCATAATAATATGCAAAAAATATAAGTACACATAAGTACCTGATCAATCAGCACTCTCTCTCTCTCTCTCTTTCTCACTCTTTCTCGAAACCAAACTTATTCCAATTACTTGTCGCAGTGGTCCATAAACATCCATGCTATTGTCTTTATGCTTAAACAGTACAAACTATTTTGTAAAAACTGAGATGTGCATTTACTTCATTCTCATAATTAAAGTTTCAGTATATCGTCTGTTTGGAGCCAAAAGGGCGTTAACTCTGTAAAAACGATGGGACTTAATGCCCTTCTGTCTCCAAACAGATGATATATAAAATGGGAATGTTCATTGCTTCAAGGTCTGCATTATATCATGACAGCTCTGATCTGCGTTACCTCAATAAGGAATGCAAACAGTAATGCTTAATGTCTAAACATCTTCTCACAAAATCATTGATCTCAAAAATATATAGTCTTTTCTTCCTCGTTAACACCCTTTTGAAAAATAAACTCTTCAAGCTATCATCCAAATTCTGTAAGAAAGTGAAATAGGTCTCCGAAATTTTCTTACAAACAATTAATTCCATGTGCAGTTAGACGTATGTGTTAAGACATATTGGGTATTAAACACAACTACAATACAGGATGAAATCAGTAATATTTGTGTTAGAAACAACATCAAGAAGTTAATTTTTTTTCATGGATACAAATGATGCTACCTGTGTAAGTAGAATTATACATGTACAAAAATCCCCATAATACTTATTTAGCTGTAACACAAAGATGAAAAAATATGAAAATGAACTCTTATCATTGCAATAGCACAACAGGATGCAAGCTTTTTACCATATGGGACAAAGGGCTGTCGAGTATGATCACTGATCTCATTTCATAAATGTTTAAATATTCTGTTACTTAAAACAAAAAGAGATATACATGTATTATACAAAAATCATGCACAATATCACTTAGCTGAAACTCCCATCACTCGCAGTAAACATGAAAACAATAATGAAATATAGCTTTGTATTTACAGTATTTTGTCCGATTACAAAGTAAAAGGTGATGATTTTTCAATTTTGAGTTTATATTTCGGCCTTACCAACAAGAATAATGATCAAATACTAAGACATTTTTAAAGTAAAAACAACAACAAAAGAATAAAAACCACGAATCAATATTCCATAATCCATCTTTTTCTCCTTGCCATATAAAAAGAGTACCACAAACTTTTCAAGTACTGATTGTTAAAATGACTAGAACACTGCATTTTAAGTCGTAATTTTTTCATTGTAAATAAAAAATATAATTTTGCACATATCTTAGCAGTACATTTCCTTGAAATCGATAAAAATCCATGTGAACTGGGGAAAAAGTAACAGACAATGTCAATATTGTCCATGCAGTCACTTACTCAATCAATGTTAGAGTAATTTGACAAAAGTAACTCTGTTCAAGTCCCTACAAAAAGATATTAAACATGCACAATTTAGACTTTATTCAATATTGATGGGGTCTTTCTCTCATTGATAATAATGAAAAGTTCCGAAGAGTTAGTTCATGGCAAAAAAGGATACTTAATCCTTTTCATTTTCATTCACAATTGCTGTGTTTCTACAGGATTTCACTTTCGGTTACTTTCTGGATTAACTGGATTATTTCTAGGTAAATTTTTCTGTAGAAACAGACCATAATACGATTATACTGTAAACGGTAAAGGAACTACGCATCTACAGAGGCAGATTTTTCCAGGTCCGCTGGCTGTCTCAACTCTGTATAAACAGACATATTAACCTAGGTCAGGTGACAAAATACATAATGCACGCATCATGGACGCAATGCCCAGTTTCCACACATCCTGTATACCAAGACAACTCTGGTATTGAGCTTATGTAGGAACAGACTCGTTACTATGAGCCTTCTGCTGAATTTTTATTTGGGGTTGAAAATTTTGTTCAATTACAGGCCTCCTGTAGAAACACGCTGAATGATTCATATACACAATGATCATCAACATGATAAAAAAAATTACTGTACAATCGTCATTACCAGTATTTCATCTGATAAATTGTGTATACAATGTAGTTGGGATACTTGCCCATGCACTAACTACTATTGCAAAATACTGAAGAGATTAATGGATTAGGATTAAGTTGTGAGATCAGCTAATCCAATCCAGGTCATCATCATCGTCATCTCCAAAGAGGGGCGGGGGCGGTCCTGGCTTGAAAGGCTGCAAAAACAGAAAATAGTAAACAAAGATTATGCAATAGTACACAGGTACCACCTAGCATTCGAAGGCTACAATTTACTGTATGTGCCCCATCAATATGACTAGGCATAAAATAAAATAGTTCATTTCGGTCATAAGTGTATGATAACTGTTCCAATAAAATACATTATTATTCCTACAGAGGAATTTGCAGCTGAAATATAAGTGTTATTTTGTTGAGACACCTCATAAACCTCGACCCACTTAAAAAGTTTGTTGAACTCGACCAATATTCTCTGCCGAGGAAGCATAATATTAAAAACATTGGGCGCGTAGCCTTGCAGGTTTGAGTGAACAATTAAGATGCCTTCAAACGCGCAAGGCTTAGACAATGGATATGCACATCAAGATGTGCACTAGAAATACTGTATACGCCATATATTTCGCGGGGGTTTTATTTTCGCGAATTTCGCGAATCGCGAGTGGGTCGCGAATTTAACAACACGCCAAAATATTGCCAACATAAGAAGTCGGATGAATTTGTTGTCTCCTGGTCAGAAATTCACCACTTCGCTTTGCAAAAGTACATCATCACCGCTGTTTGTAGATATGAGAATTTTCCACCGCGAATTCAACCACTCACGAAATAGTCTGGTTAGTCCTATTCGCGAAAATTTATGGCCGCGAAAATTATGGCTTAAACAGTAAACTACTCTATGGGGCTATTCTTTAAAGAAAAGTAAAAGCTACATTACAATATATACCTAAATCACACCACAAAACTGATTCCGTACTGACCGATTCATGGTCTTTTGGGGTAATGTATTTTTTTGTTCAGTCTGATATCGGTCCGGAGTCGGTCTCTTCAAGTTGACTGAGGTATTACATCTTTTTTCTTCTTCCCTCAAATTATGTTTTAACATATATCAAACTTGAGCTCTGGATAACAATTTAACTTCACAAAAAAAGACCAAAATTAATACATTTCACAAAGCATACTCTTAATAATTTCTCATAATAGATTTTGGAACATTATTACTTTTTCACAACAAAACAGAAGCTATATTTTCTTTTCTTTCAACATGTGATGGGGGGGAGGCTCATGCCACAAACCCCCTCCAGCTACACCACTGCATTTAGGATACTTACATCATCATCTTCCGCTGGTTTCACGGTTGTCTTAGCCGGGGTTGGCTTCTTCTTAGCAGCCTTCTTGGTGGATGAGACGGGGATTGAGAAGAGATTATCATCATCGTCATCATCACCAAAGATCCCGCTACTGCTTTAGAGAAACAAAATTTAAGAGAGTCCAAATTGATGAAATACCAGTACATGTACATGTATATACCACGAAGGAGCATTGCCTCAATGTTGTGGTTTGGCTAAATAGCTTTTCGTTCGAAATATAGAACTATACTGGATGCACCAGAAGATATACAAAATATTTCTGCAATCACTATGTCCTTTTTTTTTTTTTTTGGCATTACTATATGGCATTAGACTGAATAAATTTTTAAAAGGAAAAAACAGCATTAAATCCTAGAACTGGCAACATTTCCAAAAGTGCACAATCACTGTGAATGAAAAAATAAGACTTTTGTATACATTGCCCTTATTTCTCGCTACTTTGCTGTTTAGTGTGCCGCATTTATATAAAGCATGACATAAATCATATTGTAACATTTTCAGTAAGTATATTAGCCGTCACAATTAAAGTCCAATGCAAATTGGCAATGTTACAACTTTTCGACATAATTTCAGTTCATGTAAGCATCCTTTCAGATAAATGACTTTTAAGTTGAAGATAAAAAAGTTTAGCCCTCAAAAAAATCCAGTCATTGCATACCTGCCAACATTCAACAGGGAAACAAATAAATATCTTGCAAGGCAAAATTAGAAATACAGTTTGTGTGCTCTCACATCAAATTTTTAAAATAAAAATAGAGGAATCTAGGGCTTATAACATTAGTTTGTAGGCCAAAAAATAGGAATCATTCCTCCAAAATAGGAATGGTTGACAGCTAGAGTTTATGCACAATGATCTTGCCTGATATCTTCTTTCTTGGCCTTTGTCTTCTTGCTGGTATCCTCCTCATCTTCAGGGGGAAGCTCTGGGGGGAGTTCAGGGGGTTCTCTGTCTAACACGGTGGGTAGAGGACCGGCAGATGCATTCTTCTCTTCCTCTTCCTCTTCCTCTTCCTCTTCCTCCTCCTCCTCTTCTTCTTCCTGTTCTTCTTGCACTGGTGGCTCGGGTGGAGCAAATGGATCAGGCTCATCAGCATCCTAGCAAATTATTATTAAAAAAGAGAGATTACTGAAATTGAATTTCAGATAACAGTCGAAACGTGTATACACATAAAACGATCACTTTATGGGCTTTCTGGTGTATGTTCGGATGGGTGCCAATGACCCAGCGCCTCATCCTCCACCCATCAACAGGTGTGGTATGTCAATGACCCCCCCCCCCCCTCAAAAAAAAAACAAACAAACAAAAAAAAACTGGCAGTTGTAAGCCAAGCAAACATCAACAGAGGTTAATAATCAGAATAAAGTACAAATCTTTTACTGACCTCCTCCTCTTCTTCTTCTTGTTTCTCTCCTTCGCCCATATCGAGATCTCCCGGTAGATCAGGGATGTTGCTCAAGGCCCGTGGCTTGTCTCCCGTATCTAGGCAACCAGCATCCTCCTCCTGAGTGGGAGGGAGTTCAGGGGGTAACTCAGGGGGGCCAGACGGTTCCACATCAGCGGGTTTCTCAACTGCAGGTGAAACAAGTGACCAGAAAGAGGATACAATAGGGCAAGTCCAAGCTATTTTGGCCCATATGTTACCCACCACATCTGGGCCCCGTTTCATAAAACTTGCTATCAATAACAAGTTACAATAATTGTTATAAGCTACTGAAATCCTTGAATCTGATTGGCTGAGAGCAAATTTGTCACAGAAATGGGGCAGTTGTTACTGATAACAAGTTTTAGGAAACAGGACCCTGGTCATGCAATTATATTGCCAAAGAAATGTCTCAAAGCAATTGGGAAAGGTTAACCATGTCTACATAACATTGTTTTATACCGTGTTGTTTTCGAATCATCAAAATAGATTTTTAAAATGACTAAATCTCGCTGAAAAGCACATGTACAACACACAGAAGTGGGTACATGGGACTACACACACAAGTGGCATGAATGTTCATGAATGCTCAAACATTTCAGCTATTTCTAGTCATATTTCGAAAATATATGCATTTGAAGAGCAATCCTTTTCAGGGGATGTTTCTACTATGATGTCCTCCCAAACTGACATAAAAGGAATGAGAAAGCTCACAAATTATTTTTCACCTTTCCCAGAAATCAAGATTCCCTTTAATATCCTTACTAGCTAAAGTTTTGATCAGACTGGATATGAAAATACATTTGATGTCAATTTATGTATGTACACGTACATGTAACTCCATAATACCTGGCAACATGTGGGACCAAATACCGAAATGACAAATACCTTGGACTTGCCCAAGACCAGTAACTGCATGCACCAAAGATTTTTGGAGAGTTCACCTACTTCATCTCAACAAGCTAAATATACCCATAAATTGTGTCATTCTTCTAGGTACTGTATTTTGCAATGGAAAGTTTGAGGGCACTCCAGGCATGTTGCATATTCATGAACTGCATTGCTCATGAAATTCTACCACTGCATATAATTAATGGTAAAGAACTAAACTTTGTCTTTCATCTGAAGCTAAAAATTTAATCTTTCTATCTAGTTGGTTACTAAGATATTGTTAGAAATTTTTCAATAAGATTTTTGTCAACCTTTAAAAATGAATTTGTGCACTGTTAAATCACACAGGAAAACTTTTAAAATGGTAAATGGTTATAGATTCCGATGGAAAAGAAAAAAAAAGGAAGCATCAACAGCCTACCTCCATCCTCGGCATCAGAGCCCTCTGCAGACCAGAAATCATCATCTTCATCTTTCTTAGAGTCTTTGAGACTGTCTTCATCATCGGCATCCTCCTCCTCTTGCTCCTCCCTTGGAGTTTCCTCCTCCTCCTGTTCCTCCGTTGGGGTCTCCTCCTCTATTTGTTCTTCTTTCTCCTGTTCCTGTGCATCATTAGCCTTGTTATCAGCAACCGTCACACTATCCCCCAATCCTCTGTCGACATCATCTTCTTTCTTCTCTTCCTCCTTCTCCTCCTCCTTCTCCTCCTCTTCTTCACCTTGTTCTGCTTCTTCTTTAGCTGGTTCTGCAGTTGCTTCCGGAGGAGCAACATCGGCAGAAGCTATTTCCTTTTCAGTGACAATTTCTTCCTTCTTTTCTTCCCTCTCCTCCTCCTCCTCCTCCTCCTTCACCTCCTCTTCCTCTGGCTGTCTGGCTGATTCCACCACTTGTTCATCCACCCTCTGTACCACTTCCTCAACCACTATTGCTGGTGGTGGAGTGCTTGTATTCTGTACAGCTGGAGGAGCTGTACTTCCAGAGGGAGGGGCAGTCATGACAGGCACTGCAGTTTCCTTCTTTGCGACAGTCTTCTTCTCGGGGGCTTTTACAGGCACTTCTTCCTCTGTAGAGCATAAGGAAATTTAATTTTTTTTAAAGGAGAAAATATTGTAGACAATTTCTCCAAAACCATGGTTTTCACTCCCTTGATTCCCATTTATCCACTGTGTACATCCCTTTCATAATGTTTTGTTAATCTTTATGTATCTACATTGTACATACAATGTACATGTACCAAAAGCCTAAAGCTATATGACCTATTTTTAATTCTCAAAAGCTGTTCTGAGCCTGATCGGCTAAGAGTAGGCATTTTGTCCGTCTGTGACATCAAATATTTTATGGATTATAATTTTAGTAGGCGACCATGTCAACCAAATTTTATCAAATTTCAACTCCTTCAGTTATGACCTTCACAATGAAACATAAATTAGCTCACTTCAACTAAATACTTATTTTCTACAGGCCTTCAAACTTTCAAAATTTGTCAAATGTCCGTCCGTGACTAACCGATCAGGCTCTTCTACTATATTTGGTACAGATGATTTATCCAGTCCATTCTCCAAAGGCTTTTTATAACAAACTCTGATGAGATAAAGTTAAATATAATTTCTTTCAAAATGGATATTACCTTCTTCTTCTTCCTCCTCCTCCTCCTCCTCTTCTTCTTCCTCCTCTTCTTCTTCTTCACTCTCCTCCTCCTCCTCCTCCTCCTCCTCTTGTTGCGCGGCTTTCTTTGCTGCTTCCTTCATCACCTTCATCATCATCATCTGCAAATCAAAGCAAACACTGTCGATCATTATTATATTTTACAAGTGGCTACATTCACTACAATACTTTGAAGGATATGCAGGGCATTTTAAAAGTTTTAAATGTAATCATTTAAGGTAGTAATCATGATAACAATAATACTACTAAAACTGTACAGTGCATATTATATTATGATATAACGTCCCTATACACTTCCTCAGATTGGATATTATTACCTGGGGTGGTATTCTGAGAATCATTTCATCTTGATATTAGTGAAAAGATTTTATTTGTCTTAACAAATTTTAAATTGCAACATTTCATTGGTAGTTGCGCAGATGCCTTCCGCGTACGCAGCCACTTTTGTGCAGACATTAACCAATGACGCGCCATAAGTGTACATTCTGTTACGACTGTTAAAACCATTTCACTAAAATGAAGATAAAATAAATCTCAGAATAACACCCGTTAGCATTAGCTCACAGTGAATTTCAAGGAATAAATCCTGCCAGGTACCCCTTTAAAACCTGGGTTCCGAGAGACAACTGTAGATGAAATGTCTTGTCTAATGACATATGGACACAGTTTAACACATAATACAAATAAGGAGCATTCCTTTTACATCATGCAACAGGCATTCATTCACAGCAGGTATATTACACCATAAATCATCATATTGGAATTAAAGTTGTTATCCAATTCACTTAACGAGATACTTTCTTGTTCTGAAGTATATACACTGTACATGTTTAAAAACATAGTAATATAAGTCGCTTTGCAAAATTTGTCCTTTGATTTCAGGCTCTCAAACCTGCAAATTTCTAATTTTGTGGAAGTAATATTCTGTAGGCATATTCCATAATTATATACATGTACATTTGTGTACATCAGTTAATGTGTATTCTATTATCATTTACCCCTACAAAAATCTATAATACATGCATATCAGAAGATGCAGAATGTACGAATCGCTCATTGCATGCTAAATTTGGATGGGCACAAATTTTCATTATCTTTTGATAACACCACGATGCATCCAAAGAAAAATTGCCATCAGTGCACAATAAACAGTGTCTGGTAAAGGTTAACTACCTCCATAAACTATGCACACCGGCCATTATGGCTTCTAAATTTAAAAAATATACGAGCACCTAGTGAATAATTCAGAATTATTTCTTCACAGGAAAAGTTGATGATACATGTATTTCTCTTGTATAATGCAACACCCCCACATTATTTGGGGTGACTTTTTTTATCAACATGTTGTACATGTATATGTATATGATGTGATTTAGGTTTAACATTCATTTTCCATCAAATCCAGCCCTAGTTATGTCAGACTTGGTATTCAAAGGCTTAACAAGTTTCACTTGCCAATATATTCTTACAAGCCTTCTAATAAACCTGGATTTCTTTATGACATCACTTGAACTTCTGAGAGTTGTGACATCTGTCTAGGAAAATACCCTTTATTACTGAAACATTTAACGTTATTTTCTTCTTCTTCTTTTTAAAAATCCACAAGTGACATTCATGCTGTGTAATCTTTCTCCAAATTTTGACGACTTCATTATTATATGCATTTCAAATGGGATACAAGTTGCATTTGTTAACCGTAATGTTCATTCCATGCAAAAGTACCTTGATTTCTAGACTTTCATTAACATATTCATTCAAATCATTTGCAGGATAAATGCATAAAGGGCTCTTATTGCTTCCACTACTGCCCTTTTTGTTCTCAACTACTGTACAACACAATACAAACAAATGAAAGAGAAAGATAACCATGCTGTCGTGCTTCAGTTCATATCATGCATGCTACTCACATGGATTTCACCATCACCGTCACAAATAAACATTTTCTTTCAACATGTTATTTCTATACAGGGCGTATTCTTGTCCTCTAATAAAGTTGACAGTTGATTTCTTCATACCGTGCATATGCTTCTAAGTAAGCTCTAGGAAACCTACAGCTTTAAGTCCTATCTGAGAGACTTTACGGAGGATAGTGCCTTAACCAAGGGCAACACATTTATATCTGTTATTCCTTTTACATGTATGTCAGTTTGAAAGACATCATAGTAGAAATGTCCCCTGAAAAGGATTGCTCTTCAAGTGTCCGTCCTCATTTTCGAAATATGACGAGAAGTAGCTGAAGTGTTTGGGCCATATGCCCATTTTTGTGTTTAGTGCATGTGCTTTTCAGTGCGATTGGGTCAATTTCTTGTCATTTTGATGATTTGAAAACCTCACAGTATGCAACAGTTCTTAGGTAGACATGATTAACACTTCCCATATGCTTTGAGACAGTTTCTTTCACAATATAATCACATGACCAGAACTCAACTTTATCTTTAAGTCGTGTGTTTCAGTTTCTCTACTGATTAGTGATAGATACATCCTTTTCACTTTTCCCCTTAATCTCTCTCTTTCTTTTCTCTTTAAGATGCTCTCTCTCCCCCTCTCTCTCTCTCTTTTGCTCTCTCTCCCCCTCTCTCTCTCTCTTTTGCTCTCTCTCCCCTCTCTCTCTCTCTTTTGCTCTCTCTCCCCCTCTCTCTCTTTTTTATCATCTGTCTGTCTCTCTGTGACATTTTGTTCTATACTTTTTTTGTTTGGAATTAACATTAATTGGATGAACAGAAGGTAAAGCTATTTTGGGGGAATAATGGCATAAAAATAGCACAAGAGAAAAAAATACTGCCCATGTACATGTGTATGTAAGCAAAAAAATAAAAATGACAGGCAGTAAGTAGGACAAACAGAGAGATGGACAGACAAATATACAGAGACTGCCTTTTGTGTTAAACTGATTTGTAAAAATAAAAGACTACATGTACATGATACCTAAACAGGATAAGTCCCAATATCCAACGAAATGTGAATGGAAATTATGATATACAGTAAGAGAAAATATTGGACTGTTACTGTGACAACTAATATACTTAATGGAAAATTTTAGGTATGAATTGGGTCATGCCTTATATAAATGTGCCACACTTCACAGCAAAGTAGTCAGAAATCAGGGTAATGAATTTACTTATCAAATGTATACAAGTTTTATTTTGTCATTCATTAAAAAGATTTCATGGCATAGATTTCAACTAATATTGCATGCAAACCAGGCTATAGTGATATGTACTTCGATGTAAATATATGTTCATATTTATATATTTATAAACTATTTAATCATTCATTGCTAATGCATGTGTGATATTTTCTCTCACATGTACAAGTAAATTGTACATCTGAGCAAGCCATACATATGATTGCACAAACTACTTTAGAGTAAATAATCTGAAGAAAAAAAAAAAAAAACCCACTACCAATAACATTTACTACATGTATGTGCTGAATACATGGTCAACATATACATTAAATCTTACCAAACGTGATATAATCGACTCTTTGGTCTTATATTACATATAAAACTGAATTTGTTTGCTAATTTGATATCATTTCAACTGCATTTTTTTCAATATTCAATATCATAAATATTAATGATGTACAATTCATTCTAATTCCACATTGTTAACCTATATTTGAAGATTTTGTATTTGGTGATAGTGTTGTTATAAGAGTTTAACATCTAAGAGTTAGTACCAGCAACAAAAAGGCTGTTAAAAAGGTGCAATCGAAACAATGTGAATAAGATTATATCAGTTTGGTTTAATATTTTTACTATTAAGGAGTTATAAATAATGTTAGTTATTATCAATAGAGAGTTAACACCAAACCTACATGTAGAATCATCTACTGTCTAGGTTTTTTATCATTTTCCTTTCAATTCCTTTTCTAGCAATATTTTCCATCTATCTTTTCTGTCATTCATACGCTGCATAATTAAATAATAGAAAATCAATTTTTTCTTTCAATCCGAACTACTCGCAGCAGAATGTTTTTCATCAGGAACATACTGTGAAACATTAGAACTTTTCCCTCCCCATTTTTTTCAGCAAAATAGAAATAGCATAAAATGACGAAAAAGTTTGTTCGAAATAACACAACCAATCCCTACAAAAAAAGTCATGTTCTGAATCTATCACTACAGAACAAAATGGATTTGGCAAAGTACAAATCAATGATATCATAAATGTATAACAATTCAGACTTCATAATCAAAACTTCAAATTGCACAATTTCTATGTTTTCAACAGAAGCTCAAAACTTCCGTTCAGTAACTATAGCATTCTAGGCTGTAATAAAACGGTATTATTATGGTAAAGGAAAGATGAAACACAAATTTCCACTTGCTTTATGTTCTTATTATCTCCTCCCACCTATCCAATATAGCAAGGATAAAGCTATATGTATGAAAATATTTGAAGACTTACATTTCTATTCATAATTTCATGAAGCAAAGATTAATACAATGCCCATGTCTGATAAAACAGTACCTCCATGCAATGACAACATCTGCAAGTTTTGAAACAGCAAAATTTAATATTTCCCTACAGCATTTCTCCAAGTGACAGTATCTTTACCCCCCCCAAAAAAAAAAAAAAAAAAAAAAAAAAATGAAAGAGAAAACTTTGCTCACTGGAAAAGAAAAGGAAAATGAACACTGCAATTAGCCACATGCACGGTACAGTTTATCTTTTGTTTGCAATAATATCAATAATATTTATTTTGAAAATAGACCTTATTCCACAGGAGAATATTCCCCTACAAGTATATTGATATTCCTTAACCACTCAGATCACACACACATAAACACACACACCTACACACACACACACACACCAAAAAACAAAACAAAACAAAACAAACAAGGAACAAACAAAACTCCCACAAGTCTAAGGGAAAGCAACTAAAAAAAAAACAGTGCTAAACAAGAACGGTACATATATATATTCACAAGCTTTGCAGCAAAAATTACAGGTCTACATACATGTACAGTCATTAGTATAAAGGAACACACATACATGTAGATATACTTTGACACAGTGTATGATACAAAAGGAGGCAAGTGGAATCAAACAAATACAAAAAAACTAACTACAATAGATATTTGCAAGACATGTACATGTCTAAAAGGAAGAGTGGTATAGTTGTTAGCACATTGCACATTTAATTGGACCCTTTGTTGAATTCAATAATTTCTTTTAGTGGTATATCTTTCATCTTTTCTTTTGATTTTTTAATTTTCACTAATTGCATGTAAGTCACAAAAAACTCCCCTGCTTATTGCATGTAACATTCTGCACAATTGTACGGCATTACCATTGCATAAGCCCAAAACAACTTTTTGTACTACTCTGAACTTCCAAAACAACAAAAAAAAAGACCCCCCCTGAGTCGGCCTTGTAGATCTTGACCAAAAGATGCGATGGTCTTGTGCCAACAGAAGAGGGTCAGACGGGAAATTCATAATTTGAAATTCCACTGCTGGGGAGCGTTTCATCAAGTGTTTTGTCAGTGATTTTTACCGACAACTGTTATAAGCTACTGAAATCATTGCATCTGATTGGCTGAGAGCAAATTTGTCGGCAAAAATCACTGACAAAACGCTTGATGAAACGCTCCCCTGGTGCCCTATGTAAGGCACACAACATTATGTAAGCTGAATAAAAGCCCATACAGGTATCTAATACATCATATGACTGTTAAGATCCAATGTTTAAAGTCCGATGAACATGCAAGTTGCTAGGGATGTGAAATGAAGATATGACTGAATAATAGTGAGATACGAACATGTACATGTACAGTTTATATGTAATTTATCGTAGATGACCAGAAATGGAAGCAGACATTCCAGTAAACCATGACAATGATCATTAACACGATAAGATTAAATACAAAAATATGGAACGATATCCACCAGGGAAAAGGCATTACAGTCTGATTTAGAATCAGGTTTCATATATATAATACAATCATTATTATCAAAATAGGTCATTTTTTTCAATTTACAACTAGCTATTATGGCAGTATCAAACCACCAGGCTCCATCATTGTGTTAGCATTTCCAGGGCACTCACAACGGGCAAAGTGACCTTGTGACCTTTGACCTGCAACTTCTCCACAAATCTGGTGTGCTTTGAAGTGTGCACTTAATTTGTAGATATCAACTTTTTGATAGCAGAACAGGAAGAATATAATTTTTCCTTGTTTATAATTATCAGAGTTGCATTGAGACAGCACCTCCTTGTCTTCTTAATTCAATGCATTGTTATAAGTTTGCCAAAGATTTTCTCTGAAATAGGAAATGAAACTTCAGAAAAAGTGATAATTCATGTAACTAGGTCACAATAGAACAAGAAGTAAACTTTTTTTTTCAAGATATGCTAAATAATCCATTGTTAATCTAAAAGGCGAAACATTTGTGGAGTGATTACACAACACATGAATATCAAGAATACAATTTGAGAAAACGTTTTTCAACCATTCCTTAGTCGGTATGCTTGCTTGATCCCATATCATTTGGATTTTAGAGTGAAAATACTTGTAGGTCACAAGGTCACACGTTTCAAAGGTCAGAGTTCATGACAGGTCACAGAGCTGCCCACCTTGCAGAGTCCAGGTACACAGAAAGCTCATCACCGCCTATGACTCCACGCATCCCCACCCCTACACAAAGCTTCAAAGGTCAAAGATCACACTGGGTGATGACAGAGGTCAAAGGTTGTAGGGGTCATTTCTACTTGCCGACCTTTGCCACGCTCACCTTGATGGTGTTCATGATGATGTTGAGGACCTCAGCTCCCTTGTAGTTCTCACTCGTGTCGATTTCGCCTCGTAGAGAGTGGTAGACATTGTTCATCACCTTCTTGACCTGTGGAAGATATTTTAAAAAACAGCAATAAAGGGATCAGCAGGGGTCAGGGGTCAAAGATGAGCAAGATGTTTCACGCTCAAAGACAGAAGAGCAGCAACATGTTAGGGTTGATATTATACAGTATCTCATACAAGTAAAGTACACCCTTTACAAAAAGGTCATTATTTACATATCAACTTTTCACATGGTTTTTTTTCTGTTTCTTGGGGAAAACTGCAAATTCTTTCTTCAAAAATCTTTCCATTGAAGGTTCCCAAAATTCACATGTACATGTACAGCCATTGTCCTACTGGAGACCTTGAATATTAACAAGTTAGACTGAAGATAGCAACTGTTGCCGCTTTTAATCCCTCTTGCTACAAAGATATTTTTCTGAATTTTTTCTATTCATAAATACATGTAGATCATGCACACGATCTCAAACAATGTGAGTTACAGCAAAAATTCCTTCTTAAAGTGTACCAATCACCTAAAAAAAAATGTTTGTGTGTAGCTAGAAAAAGTACAAAATGAACCTCAAATAATTTTACCTGGCATTCTATACATCGACAGTTAAGGAGTATGAAGGAAATAAAGGATAACATGATAATACATGCGATAACCAAAGTCAGAGTTAGGTTCCACGTGCGCCTATTATTTGAGACCGTGTACGGGTGCATGGACTAGTCTACTCACATGTCGATTTTATGTTTATTGAGAGTCGAATGAAACTTGCAATATTTATTTACAGAAGTGATATTTGAAGCCCATATTTTGAATATAGTATAGAGACATGGAACCTCTAACATACAGAGCAAGATGTATTTTGGTGCCTGGTACCGTGTAACGGCATATAAAACCCACCTCATCAACGATGTTTGTCGGTGCGATGCTAGCCGATGATGCGGCTGCTGCAGCTTTCTCCTGGATAAGTTCCTTGATCCTCGTCTCATATCTCTCCTTCATGCTCACTGCGCTCGAGTGCAGGCTGTCATACTGATGCGTGAAAGAGAGAAAGATGCAATGGATTAAAGATAAAGTTGAGTTCTGGTCATGCGATAACACTGTGAAAGAAACTGTCTCAACGCCACTGGGAAAGATTGATCATGTCTACATAAGAAGTGGTGTTTACTGTGAGGTTTTGAAATCTTCAAAATGATAAGAAATTGACACAATCTCAGTGAAAAGCACATGCACTGCACTGCACACAGAAATGGGCATATGGGACTGCACACACATGTGGCATGAATGTTCGGCCCAAACACTTCAGCTATTACCTGTCATATTTCAAATATGAGGGCATTTGATGAGCAATCCTTTTCAGGGGACATTTCTACTATGATGTTCTTCCAAACTGATATAAAAGGAATGATAAAGCTCACAAATTATATTTCACCTTTCCTAGAACTCAACCTTCTCTTTAAGAGAAATTACTGCATAAGCTACTATTTCTGCAAGGGTTATATTTTCGTGAATTGTCATGTAGGGTCATGAATTTATCAACAAATGAAAATTAGTTGGCAATGCATCCACAAACATGAACTGTAAGTAGCCAGGGTTAATTATCGCAAAAACAAGAACTCAAGAAAAATTCTGTGTGCCTGTCATCCGCGACTATTCTGCTAGATGTACATGTACATGTAGCTGGCCAATACAAAGGTACAGTGAGACTGTGGCTCAAATCATCTACAATTTAAAATCAAAGCTCTCAACCTTTAAAAAATCAATCTTGAAAGGCAAAGCCAAGAGTCCTTGAGCAATGAATGGGTCTTAATACTTCATATTTGTTTGTTTAATACTTCAAAACACAGGGACTACACATATCTACTAATTAATCTAGCCTTTGTTTTCTGACTTCATCTGATTTTATCTGGCATCATAGACAGGATTGTTTCGGCAATGGTACTTGGTAACTGGTAGACTGTCCTCCACACTACTCCTGCGTAAAATTACATGTAACTGGATGTGGTTGTAAAGTATGGACATGAAGTTGAAAGGACTTCAGGAAATGGGCTGCCTTAATTTAGTTGCATCAGATTGGGTAACTTGTGAAGGGGGTACATTGTTAGTTTTATTTGGCATCAGTTGTGCCTGGGAGGGGAGAAGCAAACTAAATCACTGTAACCCTCAGGTCGTATCTACATGTATCCATTAAACTTACTTTCTCTTTCCAAACTTCCATTTCTTGGACTTGCTTCTGGAGGGCTTCCACCTCCGCTTTGTTCTCATCGTTGGCTCGGATGTTAAGCATCTGTTCAATGAGAAAAAGACAGGAAGGAAGAAAGAACTGTAAGTTGGTGCTAGTCCTATAAGATTGAGACATAGTTTTCTCAAATTGTTATTTCTTCTGTGAATTGATTAGGATCAGGAGGAGGAGCAGGAAGATAATGATGGTGATGATAAAGGTGATGGTAGTGGTAGTGGTGGTGATGGTGATGATGATGATGGTGATGATGGTGATGATGGTGATGATGGTGATGATGGTGATGATGATAATGATGATGATGATGGTGATGATGATGGTGATGATGGTGATGGTGATGATGATGATGGTGGTGATGATGATATGATGATGATGATGATGATGATGATGATGATGATGGTGATGGTGATAATGAAATGATGATGATAATGATGGTGATGATGGTGATGATGGTGATGGTGATAATGAAATGATGATAATGATGGTGATGATGGTGATGGTGATGATGATGGTGATGATGATGATGATGACGATGATGATGATGAAAAAGAAAGGAAGATTTATAAGCTTTAGAGCTAGCCATACAAGATTATGACATATTCTTTCTCACTTTGTCATTTCTTCAGTGGACAGATTGGAGGAAGTGAAAGAGGATGATAGAGGATGAAAAAAAAAGAGAAAGAAGAGAAAGAAGAGAAAGAAGAGGATAAGGAGCAGGAAGAAGAAGAAGATGATAGGGAAAGAAAGAGGAAAAGGCTTGAAAGCTAGTGCTGATAGTACAAGGTTACAGCATTTTGTTTTTCTGCCATTTTCAGTGAAAAAAAAGGAGAGGAAGAGTGAGAGAGAAGAAAAAGGAGGGTGAAGAAGATTATGATGATGAGAAGGGAAGGGGAATAGTTTGTTAGCTGGTGCTAGAAGTATGTTGGCATTGCATTAATTGTCATTTTTCACTGAAACTGTTTATTAATGTAAAATAGCTTAAAGCTGAATCTGCGAGTAAAGAAAGAAGGTGAGAACAAGCCAGGAAGAGAAGGGAGAGAAGAAAGAGAAAGAGGAGAAGGAGGAAAAGGAAGATACTGACAAAAGGAGAATGAGAAGCACAAGAAGCTTGTTCATAGATATCATAAAAACGGATTTGTGGAGCTAATCCCTTAAGTGCTTCCTTCATACCTTCGCTTCGGTGGAAGCCAGTTTCCTCTTGAGGTTTTCCTTCTCGTCTCTCGCATCTTCCATCTCTCTCTCGTGCTTCTCTTTGGCTTGCAGAAGCAGACGATCAGAACGCTCCCTCCATTGGGTCTCGAGTTCCCTCTCAACCTGGGCGACCTGTCAAGAGTGTAAATAAAATTGGGTGATGCCGTGCAATGTGTCCCGTCCGACATGTTACATTTTTACGTATATTTCATCCATAAACAAAAAATCTCTCGATACGACTGACTATAGGTGGTGATACCCGAAAGCTTCAATATTCAATGGCCATATCAAAAGATTTTTCATTCTTGGATGAAATATATGTTAAATGTCATATGTCGTACAGGACACTCTGCACGAAATCGCCCTTTTACAGTGGCCACCAATCGTAACATATCATTCACGTTTCATGTAAAGTGTATGTCTGCAACCTCAATCTGCATACACAGTGAAACCAGTATGGTTAAATGCTCATTTTTAATTGTTGTTTAAACCCTTCTGTTCCACCAAGCTTTTGAACAAATGTCATGAATGAACTTTCCAGTGTCGACTCTGGCTTAAACGTACTTTATTTCATTGTCAAAATGCATAGGAAATATTGCCCATTGGAATAAACTTCACATTAAAGGAACTTGTTTCTGTTTCAGGAGGAAAAATATTGCCATTCTTAGTCAAGACATATTGTTAACTGGTCACATTCTTTTGCGGGATTTGCTGCCCATGACATAAAAGGGATTAATATTCCATTATTCCATTATTCCATAATTATAATCTGATATACATGTACATGGGACATAACGGACATCATCTTGTAACTTGTCCCTTTTGAGACATGTACATGAGTGATGTCTTACATTCTATTGTGTATATCAAACCTCTCTTCTGATGGAAGATGACCTTTGACCTTACCTGTTCTGCTGTGGCAGCATCCGTAGATGTTTTCTGGTGCCTGATTTTACTCTTCAACTGGAGAATCTCATCCTTCAAGATACAAAGCAGATGCAAAATACATTTCAGAACGACACCAAAGTAGGGTAAAGTTTGTCACCAATTCCACTAAAAACCCAAGTCTTTTTAGATGAATATTTCATAAGTTCATTTTCAAATAGGCCTAAATTTTAGAATAATATACATGTACCTGTATCACTGGAGAATAAATTTGTCACCTCTATCAATATTCGCCTCATAATTTTTTCTTCTTTCTTTCTCTTTTTCTTCGCAGAAAAGCTAGCCTTAAGTACATGTAGTTGCCTTTTAACAGAGATGAACTTTATTCATTAAAAAAGAGCCAAGCTAAGCCAAAAGCACAACAATTCACAACATGTATCCATTAAATGATATCAAGTTAAATCATGTATCTTCACCAAGCAAGAAGAAATCAACACTACATAAAAATACTCATGCAAAATCAAATTCAACCCACATTTAATGTGAGAACTACAGAGCATTCCCATACATGTAACAATAAGAAAAAAATTACAACATAAGTAAATTTAAGAAATTTTTATTTAAAAAATAATACTATACTGGTATATAAATGTTTAATATTTTCATTAGATCAGAGAGCTAAGTTCTAAATTTAGTTCAGATTTCATTTCATTTTATCAGATGTCTGTTAGAATGACAAAATATTTCATCTAAAAAGAGTGATCAAACAAAATTTGGAAAGTTTTCTTGGAGCTTGAATCCTACCTCATATGATCTTTTCATATCATCTATATCCTCTTCTGATTTCTGTTTTTCAGCTGCAGCTTTTCTCTTCCTTTCTAATAGATTCTAATAAGAAATAAGAAGGTGCAATATTTGTAAAAAAAATTATAATCCTACAAAAGTATAGCATTATGAAAAGAAAAGGCTGACTTCTGGTTCAGGTGAATCATAATTTGTGCGCTTTTTCATTTAGTCCTATATAATAATGGCAATGTCACATGAAAAAGATTAATCTTGAAAAATAGTATAAAAGTTTGGGCCAAATTTTGATGCAACATGTGTGTGTAGTCCCATGTACCCCTGTCTGTGCCTAGCACTTTTCACTTGCGTGATTTTCAGCAAATTGTTGTCAATTATTTACCATTGTGATGATTCCAAAACCTCACAATACACATTTGTTCTTATGTAATACATAATCAAACTTTCCTAACTTCTATTCAATTAGTCAATTTCTTTCATAGGGCAATCATATGACAGGTACTCAAAATTATCTTTAAACAATAATACATTTAACCCACTGTGCCAGCAAATTTACAAGCCATAATCATACATGAATTTCATGAGTTGACTGTTCAAATTCAATTCTTTGTTTCAATATCACATAGCGCAAGATATATCTTTGATGGGGAAGAATTTCAAAGGGCATGTTCTCATTTATATTTGAAGATTAAAGTAGTGGCTTATTTTAGTACAGACATATCTACTATACACTACATCATTCCAATTATTTGACAGCACTACTGCCTGTGGCAGAGTGAGGGTTAACAAACATACACAAAAAGTTAGTTGTTAAAGTCAATCTAAAAAGTTATACATACTTGTCAACTTTTGACAAACAAGCTAAATTCAAAGCCAAAATCTTGTAAAGGAAACATGAAATTTTTAAATACGGTTTTAAATGTTCTCTTCGATATCATGATTGATTTTTAGCTACATGTAGTTATTGGTGTGACAATGTTTCTTGGGTTTAACAATCAGAAGGAGTTTCATTATCTAATGAATTTCAATAGCTGATTGATAGTTAGAAAAGAGAATTCCATGTCTACATGTACATGTATAGTGCATGGGATGTTATTTGTAAACTTATACATGTACAGCACAATTAAAGGGATTACTTAGGTCATTTTCAAAGCACTGGTATTACAAAAAATACAGAGGAGGGGATGTCTTAACCCACTCTGATTATCTACTTTGCTTTTCAATATATATCAGTTGTTTCTCTTCAATTCATACAAATTACCTACTGTTAGTATATACACAAAATCCCAACACAGCATTCAATTGCGAAAAATGCCCATGCAAAAAACACATTCTTATCAAATATTCAAGTTTTGCAAAACAAATTGTTGAATATATTTGAACACATATTTTTGCATCTCAGATGTAGAAGAAAAAAAAATGGAACTGTCATGACTACAAGTCCTTTACAATCTTTGATCATTGGCATTTCCACGATTGTAATCATGATAATAAAGACTTTCTGCCTAACAATCAAATTCTACTATATGATGTTAAAAGTGAAGGATTTGTATCTTTCATTTCACTGCATATCAACCATAATAACAGCAGGGTAATTCATACATGTAGAAACACATTTCAGTACGTTTGTAGAAGGATTGTGCAATCTAACGTACATATCTCTGGATTCTATGTACAAATGCTGTAGCAGAAATCCTCTGATCAGTATTCAATGTTTATGGCCCGTATTCTCGAAAGGCGCCTAACTTAAGCCCCCGCCTAAGTGTGTAGATTTAGGCCACTGAATTATGGAGAGCCAAATGTCATTCTCTTTTAATCCTACAAACCCACCATAGTTCTGGGACTAAATACAAATACAAAAACCGACACGATAGAATTGATTTCTGATGCTCATTTTATGCCAGAAAATAATTTTGTTTCTTTATTTCGTTACATAAATATAGTAATTTACACAGGACTTCGGGGTTGACGACTGGCCTTCCATAAATCAGTGGCCTAAATTAAGCCAGGCTTAACTTAGGCCACTTTCGAGAATACGGACCAACAGTTTTAACCTTGGTAGTATCATACGTTACACAAAGAATTAATTCAATAAAACCTCTACCTGAATTAACAGTAGCTAAGCATGAGTCCTGACAATGAAGGGGCAAGGGTATTACTCAGTGGATGAAATGTAAATGAACACAGCTCTTCATTAGGGGTAGGGTGTGGGAGGGGATGGTACATGTATCATCTTTTTTTCACATTCTCCTTCTCCCTCTCCCCCTTTTCTCTCTCTTTTCTCTTTTTTTTTTTAACAATAATTTTTCTTGTATTTGCTACGCGATTTGGACCATGCCACACTGTAACAAGAGGATCACGATTCAGTCTTATGACTTGTGTATATGTGGTAGATCTTGAATCTTTGGGAACGAACCTTCTCGATGGTATCCCTCTCCATCTTCATCTCGGACAGCTCTTCCTCCATGGTGGTAACTCTGTTCTCCAGCTGCTTCTTGAGCTGTCTCTCATCCTTGAGCGCCTTCAGCACCTCCGTGTACTTGTTGTCATTCTCTACGGGGATGAAAGGATGGTAGGGTAGGGGATGAAGGGATGGTGAAATAGAATGGAGGAGGATGAAATAGATGGGGAGATAGGCAAGAAGATAGGAATAGGTGTAGGTGGTGGAGGGATGGTTAGATAGAATAGAAGAGAGTATGACAGAGCAGATGGGGAAGTGGACAAGGAATAGAGAGGAGGTGAAGGAGGATGGAAGGATGGTGAAATAGAATGGAGGAGGATGAAATAGATGGGGAGATAGGCAAGAAGATAGGAATAGGTGTAGGGGGATGGAGGGATGGTGAAATAGAATAGAAGAGAGTTTGACAGAGCAGATGGGGAAGTGAACAAGGAATAGAGAGGAGGTGTAGGAGGATGGAAGGATGGTGAAATAGAATGGAGGAGGATGAAATAGATGGGGAGATAGGCAAGAAGATAGGAATAGGTGTAGGGGGATGAAGGGATGGTGAAATAGAATAGAAGAGAGTACATGACAGAGCAGATGGGGAAGTGGACAAGGAATAGAGAGGAGGTGAAGGAGGATGGAAGGATGGTGAAATAGAATGGAGGAGGATGAAATAGATGGGGAGATAGGCAAGAAGATAGGAATAGGTGAATGGGGATGAAGGGATGGTGAGACAGGAAAGAGAAAATGTAACAGAGCGATGGGAAGATGAACAAGAAGATATAGAGGAGTAGGAGGAGGATGGAGGGATGGTGAGAGTAGAGAGGAGACAAATATGATGGAGCAGATGGGCAAATAAAAGGAGAGGAGGTGTAGGGAGGAGTCAGAGTAGGATGAAGATATGGCAAGAAGATAGATTTCCGGAAGAGATGGAGGAGAAAAATGGGTGAGAGAGAAAGAAAATGTGATAGTTACATAACAGCTGATGGTTTACTTCTCACATATTTTAATGGCAACATTCACAGATTACCCAACAGGCACATTCTTCACCGAGGAAGAAGAATAAGAAAAAAAGAAAAAAAAGGCAAAGAAGAAGAAAAAAAGACAAAAAAGAAAAAGGAGAAGGCAAAGAAGAAAAAAAAAAAAGACAAATGACACAAAAAAGATGACGAAGATGGAACATAAACACAACACACCTTTGAGTTGTTGCCTGAGCTGGTCAAGTTCTCCCTTGTTCTCATGCGAGTTGTTGATGGCGCCGTTCAGCTGTGCACGGAGCTGGCTCTCTCTCTGCTGGACGTTAGACAACTCCATCTGTAGCGAACTGATCTTCGAGGTCGCATTACTCAACTCGGAGGTCATCTGAACCTGTTTTCAGCCAAGGGATTTTAATCACTTTTTAATCAAATTCATGAAAGACATTTGTCTGCTCAGAGCAAGGACGGTGACTCCTAATACTGAGCATTACAAGTTATACTACCTATATGACTCTTGGCAGACATTTTGTTTCATGGCCTTTCTGACAAAAGGTTACTATGGTATCTGATAACTAAACAGACATAAATAGGTTGGGTACTTCCACTACTGAAACAGGGAAAGGTGGAGAGTACATTCCCAAATCATAAGGGTTGATCTACACATTCAAACTCTTCCAGGAAAAATACCACTTTAATTTTGCACAAGATATGTACATTGACCCAATATGAAGAATGCGTCAGACAAGTGCTTCGTATAAATTTGACATTTGAATCAATGAATCAATTTTAACTAGTTTGAACTTATTTTCGATTTATTTGAACTTATTTGAACTCATTTGAGCTTATTTGAATGCATTTTAAATCATCTGAGCTCATTTGAACTCATTTTAACACATTTGATCTCATTTAAAAATAAAAAATATGTATTTCTCAAGGTATATCAATAAAAATTATCAAATTTCGTTTATTTTGGATACTGATGTCAAAGATATCATAATTTTTTATTGTTGACATATTTCTTTGCCTTCATTTTGTATCTCAAGTTCAAGAACATAGCTAACTGGTATAAAGGAAGGTAAAGGGTAGGTCTTTTATTGGTCCTTAGGTCATTCCATTCCAATCTACAATCTACTCATGGGCCATGATCTTGGAAAGGGGATTACAAGGAAAATGGTCACCAAGAAACCATCAAGAGAAGGGATTAGACTAACTATTAATCATCAACCTTTGTTCTTAAGCCTGTTGAAGACTAGGTCCTGGGCTCCGCAAGTTAACACAGATTATTGAGTGAAGGACAGAACTGTCTTCAATGGCTTAAGAGGCTCCAGAGATGCATCAAGCAAATGGGGTGTCTAGAGGGTTGGGTGTCATACAGGGTTGTGATCATCAGTGGCCAAAGACATACACCACCATGGTCTCTTTTACTAGATATCTACAGGTGTGATTAGCGGTCAGGCAGACCGATCAACAAGAAGAGCTTGAGGAAGTAGCCATCGGGTGGGAAGGAACGGGTGGGGTCAAGCTCCAAGCAGCAGCATCATCCTCATCCTCATAATCATCACCGGGATCTTTCCGGGGGCAGCATGACCAACAGAAAAAACTTAAACGGGTGAAATTACCAATTCCTGGATGTGAGCTGATTTCTTTACCTTCTCCTGTTCCAGCTCCAAGACGCGCTGCTGGGACTGGGTCGCCGTCAGCTTGAACGAATCGTTGGTCTTCTCCATTAACGAGTTGCTCTGCTCCACGTACCTGTCAAAGGAAAAGTCAAAGGGAGCCATGTCAACAAAACAGATTTGAATAATTGCATTTAAAATTCAGGTTGATTAATAATCAAACAAAACAAAAAAATCAGTCCCCCAACCAGTGGACCCATCCAACCACATACATGCTGTGGAGAAGTAAGCTACATGCACGACTTGAACATATTGACCACGGCAAATGAATATCCTGCAGTTGTCCAGCCATCTTCTGTGCAAAGAGAATCGAGGATGCTAATTCAAACACTCTCTGTTAAGGCTCATTCGGCTCTCAACAAACAATATAAGACCTGAAATTAAAAAGGCACTTTGGAGGAAAAAGCACCATGATGTATCAAACTTCCCCTGGACTTACAAGTACATGTACCACCATGCTTTAATAGGATGCCATGCTAAAAAAAAGTCATAAGGCTGGATGATCATTCAGTGAATTCTCAGCCAGTTCACCTTATCAATAAATGAATTCCAAAACACAACATTGTTTAGAATTAATTAAAATAATTTATTATTAAAATTAAATTTGATTCAAAATGTTTATATGAATGATTTTATTCAATTTTGTCATTGCCTGAAATACTTTTCCAATGAAAACAAAAGAAATATGTATGGTTTCATGAATTTTGCCTTCAAAATGTTTCAAAAAAACAATTACATTTGGGTAGCTTAGCGAAACACAATGGTGCATAATGACGCGTGAAAGACGCATAGAGAAAAATTGCAAGTTTTGTATGTGCTTCTAAAATTAGAATCAGACATATCTGAATAACGTTTGTTATATTTTTTTTGCTTAAAAGTATTCAAAGATTTGTATACCAATTCTACAGTGTAATATTTTGATTCTGCCTCTATACATGTACAATAAAATTTTAATTTTGAGTAATTTTGTCATATGCGTCTTTCCTGCATTCTTACGCCCCACGTTTCGCTAAGCTACCTTAATGCTTAAATGCTGCATACATGTACATGTATGTGTACAAGCATATCACCAATTCAAATATGGTGACCAGAATTTCACATTCATAATGCAGAATAGATAAAATACAGTTAGGAAAAAAAAGGAAGGAAATTAAAATATACAGTGATCATAATGTTCTAGAGATAAAGAATCAAAGGACAATTCCCTGAAAGATATATATATATATATATTTTTGCAGTTTGATTTTCTTTCCATGCACATAGTCCTGTAATCAGAAAGAGAACAGGGGTACAATGATTCTTGAAAAAAAGAAAACATGGAATTTCTTTCTAATAAGAACTAAAGCCAGGGTAAATATTTCTGCACTACTGTGAAAGTGCATACAGGCAATGCGTCCTTTATGCAATGTACAGAACCAAATTGTTATTACAGTGAAACCTGTCTTTAAAGACCACTCAAGGGAGACAGGTGGTCTCTATGTACAGGTGGTCTTTCTATACAGGTGGTTGCTTAAGCAGGTTTCACTGTATAGATTTCCTGGAGTGCTAATTCAAATCAGGGATTCACAACCAATACATTACAGAAATACATGCTTGTATGGTGTATGTCTGCAATCACAAAAAAGTCCATCTGGAGTTAAACTCTCAAAGCCATTGACATCAAACTTGATTGGAATTGAAACTTTATCATTAAATTGGCAACAAAATAGACTTTCAATGTTTAAACTATAAAAAACATAACAGGACAGGAAGAAGGAATATAATTCTTTTTCTAAATGGATTTATCTTTAACAAAATGAAAAACATACAAGGAAAGCTCAAGGGAAAAATTTGTGAAATGCCACTGTCAATGCAATCAAAATCTATGAATTATGTCAACTTGATTAGGTCAGATTTTTCAGAGACTGTTGAATTTTCAACTTCTTTTGTGAATACAGTATAACACGTTCACACTTGGGATCATTCCAGGCAGGCAAGGGGCAATCACATTCATACATGCTACCCACTTCTTAGGCAAGCCATCGTGGTTCACTCCTTTGGAATTATGCCTGTGGTGCAGATGTGAACAAGGATAATATGATGGGTTTGTATAGGTACAGTGCTTAAGGGCTGTGTTTCCATTGTAACTTGTAAGATAATGTGAGCACAGCTTGCATGAGGGCAGAGTGCAGAAACAGGTTCTATAAATACTCCACAAGTCACTTTGCTACGCCTCTTTCACACATCAAGTGACTAATAGAATTGCTGCATACACATAATACACACATATACATGTATACTCTATAAGCCGATATTTGAGCATTTACAGTGAAGCAGGGACAATCATGCATGGAATTATTACATGTTAAGGCCCTTCAGACATATGAACATAGATGTGTAATGGGAGATTATTAACTATGGCTACGGCACACTATAATGAAGCTGAAACAAAGAGGGTTACAGTTTTCTTTTGGGTGGAATTGTTATATATATACATGTACACTTCTGTATGCATTAATGCAAATACTGATATGCAAGACTAACATCGAACAGCACTAGACACTCTCTTCACACATTTCATATTCAATTCCGGTATTTTAAACGGGATAAAATTGGAGTCAGTTAAATGATCGCTTTAATAATGTCATCTTGCATATCGATTGACTATTTCCTTTCTTTTCAAAACAAATTAAGACATTATACATGTAAATATATTATGAATATTAAAGATGTCTCTTATCATATTGAGCTTGGCATATGAAGTCAGTCCACTTTTATTATTAAAAGTATCAAAACAAAACAGGGTGCTGTGTTTTTTTGTTTTTTTTTCTTTGGGGGGGGGGTGTTCAAATTGGCAAACATTTCCTGTGTTCTTGTCCCGTTTCTTGTGAAACAAAGAGTGAGGCAGAGACAGAAAAAGAGACGAAGAAAGAGAGAGAGAGAGAGAGAGAGAGAAAAGGGATAATGACAGGGAGACAGAGACAGAGTATAAAGAGAGAGAGAGAGAGAAAAGGGATAATGACAGGGAGACAGAGACAGAGAAAGAGAGAGAGAGAGAGAGAAAAGGGATAATGACAGGGAGACAGAGACAGAGAAAGAGAGAGAGAGAGAGAAAAGGGATAATGACAGGGAGACAGAGACAGAGAAAGAGAGAGAGAGAGAGAAAAGGGATAATGACAGGGAGACAGAGACAGAGAAAGAGAGAGAGAGAGAGAAAAGGGATAATGACAGGGAGACAGAGACAGAGAAAGAGAGAGAGAGAGAGAGAAAAGGGATAATGACAGGGAGACAGAGACAGAGAAAGAGAGAGAGAGAGAGAAAAGGGATAATGACAGGGAGACAGAGACAGAGTATAAAGACACAGAGACAAGAAGAGAAAAAAAGAGTGAGACTAGAAGGGGAAAGAGAGAGACAGAGACAGAAAAAAGGAACTGAAAGACAAAAAAAAAAACAGAGACAGAGAACAGACAGAGAGAGACCTGGGCCCTGAGTCATAAAACTTCTTATCAATAACAAGTCACAATAACTGTTATAAGCTACCGAAATCAAAGCATTTGATTGGCTGAGAGCACATTTGTCATAGATCTGTTGCAATTGTTATTGATAACAAGTTTTATGAAACAGGGCCCTGGAGAGGATGAGCAAGTAAGAGAAACAAAGAGACAAAAAATAACAAGACAAAGAAAAAGACAGAGGTGAAGAGAAAAACCAAATGGCTTTCGGTCAATCTCAAGCTTGAGGTTTTGTAGATTGTACCACAACATGCTCAAGCGACAATTGCTCCACAATCGAAACCCTATAACTGAACTCTTAGCTTCAACCCGGGATCAAACATTACACCTAACCCTAACCCCCACCCTAAACCCTAAATCTAAAACCCAAATGCAACCCTAAACCTAACCCTACATCTCTAAAGAAATAAATACAGAGCAAATGTCACCGAAGCATATGTCGAATCACCATTTTTTAGTACTCACAGCTGATTCTTCTGTAGCAACTCTGAAATCTTGTTGTTCTGCTTCTCGATCCTTGCGTTCTTGTCGTAGACCTCCTCCTTGAGCCTCTCGTTCTCCTGCACGATGCGCTGGATGTTGCCCATCAGCACCGTCGCCTCCATTGCCTGGTTGCTAGGCAACGCCGGCTGGGCGGACGGGGTCGTCTGGATGTCGTTGACCTGCCGGCGAATAGCATTACGGATGTGGTTAAACCTATTCCTGCTCTCTTCTTGGCTGGAGCCATAGATAGCCTCCACTCGCATCTTGGAGTTCTGGGTGTCAGAAGGTCTACTGACAAGAAGTAACCGTTGACCTTGACCTTTGACCTCTCAGCTCAAAATGTAGGTTTTCAAATGCAACAAAAGTACTTTTATTCCAAGTCAAAAAATCCTTGGTTTAAAGAAAACTGGAACTATAGTTTACACGTATATCCTTGGTTTAAAGAAAACTGTAACTACTATGCACGTACATGTATATCCTTTGTTTCAAGAAAACTGAAACTACAATCTGGTCAAGAATATGATATGTACTGTACAAAAGCTATTTAAGGCCTGAGGCTCTCAAAACAACACTTTCATTATGACGCTTCTTAATCCAGATCATAGACTGTGCGTGTGATCGACTTCGCTGCTTACAATAAAATGCACACCCAACCCCCTTCAAGATTTTCTTCTGATCCTTTTACCATGCTCTCTCCACGCTACCGCATTTAGGTATCAAGCACCTCTGATATTAATATAACAAACGAAAAACATCTGTTATCAATTTTAATCACAATTAATCATTCACTCCTTCGTCTTTATCCCTTAAGGTCTCATGTTACATTTGGAATGCCATGGAATAAGTCCAACAATTGTTTTGACTATCCTTCATTTCACACAATTAATCATCAGCCAAATTTTTGGCTCCACTTTTTGGAGATACATGGTGGTAATACAGAAAAAAATTGCTCCTGTTTGTTTTAATGGGGGCTCATTACAAAAAAAAAAACCTTTTGCTTTGAATGTTTTAGGTTTCATGCCAAAATACTTCATTCATAATATCAGCTTTATTCATTTATTCAGTAAAGAGAATTGGCAAGTTATTAATCAATAAATAAAGGTAACAGCAACTTGTGAGTAGGCTACTTAATGCAGCCGTATGGAAAGCCATACAAAGTCCAATTACAGTTTTGTTGGGTTTTTTTTTATGCTATCCGTTACACGTACATTCTTCATAATCCCTTAACCATTCGCCCACAGAATGCCAAGTAAAGTTTTTGTGGTTGATTTCATATTCACACAAACCTGTACACAATCATTTTTTATTTAGGGAATTGGCCCCCTTTCATGAAGTTTGAAAGTAAAATGACAACTGACTTGCGTATCAAAATGAATGAATAAAGACTTTGTTTGTTGACATACCCCCAACATTAGACTGAGGTACCAGACTATTGTTTACAGTCAACAAGCCAGGTCTTTGAAAACAGGTGCAGGAGGCTATCCCAAAATCAAGAAGCAAGACTAATTTTGATCCCTTGTTATGATATGAATCATCTTTTGATTTCCTCCATTTCGAATTCACCGTCTATCTTTTACGCACTGGATTTTTAGGAATCAACATTTTTGGAATTTGTCTAAAATCAAAAATGAAAAAAGATAATTACCCTGCATTTCTGTATTGTTGTGATTCGTAAAATTACTACATGGTGGTCTGTAAAGGGCCGATCACATACAAATGTATAGGCGATTTGAGAATGATAACAATAGAATATTTCATGTAGAAAAAGTATGTTGCTTACCAATTTATGGTAATTACTAAGCATTCAGCACCGATTTTCTCAACTCCAATAACTCTACTACATAGATCAATTTCATTGTTGTCGTTATAGTTCTCATATCACTGTTATGTGACTAGCCCTTACCCGTCACTCCTGCGGCAATCAGCCTTTACCCCATTTACCAGTTCCCAGCAGCCTTACCTTTTTACAGAGGTCGTCGATGCGATCCGACACCTTGCCGACGGCCGACCTTATGTCGGAGTGGTGCTGTCGGGCCTCGGTCAGGACGATGGGGACCATCTGCATGTCGGTGAGCTGCTGCTGGGTGACCAGGGCCTGCTGGTTGGCCATGTTGGGGTAGGGTGCCATCTGATGCTGCATGGGGTTCTGTCCTGGGTTCTGCGAGGGGATGTGTTGTGGGGGTTGGTAATACGTGTGTTGCTGCTGAGATTGTTGTGGCTGTTGCTGATGCAAGGGATAGTTCTACAGAGTGGTTGTGGTAGTGGTAGTGGTGGTGGTGGACAGAATACGTGTGGCATGAGAGAGAGAGAGAGAGAGAGGGGCGGGAAGGGGGTGAAAGAACCGGGCGGGGTCGGGAGGCATTCCAGGCAATTTCAAGTAGGAGGGTAGGGGGTGGGAGGGACAGTTGTCGTCGAGGGCATGCAGGTCGATGCAAGACAAGGCGGAAGCCCATGCATGAGACAGAACAGAACGATAGAGATGAGTTAACAATCAAATAAAATAATTTTTTTTTTTTTTTAGAAAAGATGATTTCTACTGCATTGAGGAGATGCCACTACATAGGTGCACTCTGCCATCTCATTGATGCTATCATGCACAAGGCTACATGTAGATGCCCACGATACCATCAATATAAACAACTTTTAAATACGACTCCTATGAGGACTACAATTTGGAAATACCCATTCATTCAAAATTTTTAATGATTTGTCATATCATTAAGATTATAAGGGAAGTCTACTTGTAACTATGAAAGTGTTACAGTAATCAAAATGCAGATTTCACATGGTTCCAGCAACTGAAAGCTACCGAGCAGATCCAAGTCATAAACCAGAACCCTTTTTTTTATAAATGTACATGTAGTTTAACCAACTCAGTTTCAGTCAAGTAATAAATGGCATTCTATTTCACTTATAAACACAACAGGGGCAGATTCAGATTTAGTATTAAAACAGGGGGCCAATTCTAACAAATTTCTGAAAATCATAAAAATCACATTTTCCAGATGCTTTGGGTTGAAAATTGAAATGTTGGGGGCACATTTTAGGGGTAGTCAAGGTATACCACTTGAGTTTCAAAAGGGGGGGGGGGCAACGGCCTGTCGTGCCCCCCATCCCCCCCCCCCCCCCCCGAATCCACCAGTGAACACTACTGAAAACATTTTGTTACCTCGCTGAAACCAAGTTGGCCAAATACTGTGTATCAAAGGCTCTGACATAAACTAGGGCAGTTGATTGGTGACTCACACTACCAACAGGCACCATGCTTCATTAAACCAAATTGATCTTTGGTCTAATCTAAGCCTTAGAGTCATCAGGATTTTTAAAACGGGGTAATAGCCAGGTCTTCATGGACATAAATGTATAACAATTAGTGTATAGTCATCATAAATACATCATATATCAGTTGCTTAATCGACTACTTGTATCTCATGCAGGTATCCTAATCATTATGGTTTACATGTTGGCCAATCCTCAAAAATCAATGGATTTACCCTGAATCTGAAAACCTTGTAATTCAATTTACTTCTGATTTCGGATAAATTCATTACACCAGGTAGCCATATAAATATATTTTCCAATCAATATTTGTTCTCCCAATTTTGGGCATCCCCATAGTATACAACTCTTTGCAATTTTATTCTTTTCTGTTTGCTCGTCAGGAATGTTTTGGAATTGTACCCTATCCTTTTCTACAAAACATGTAGCCACTCCTGCCTAGCCCTTTAAATTTGACAAACTAAAGCCTGGAGCTTAATATGCTGCCGGAGCTGACGTCACAACACCTTCCTTGTAAACTCACCGGTAGGGGTTGCTGACCATGCTGCATGCCCATCCCACCGGCCTGGCCTTGGTGTGCGAGGTGGGCCTGTCCTGGAGGCATGGGCTGGGACTGGTTGTGAGCTGATTGTGGGTTGTAAATGGCTACCTGGTGCACTGCAGGATCAAAGGCAGAGAAAGATGATGATGATGATGACTACTTCAACCACGCTTCCATAAGATCATGATCATTATTTTGTCTCATTCCACTCCCAGATGTACACAATAAAGAGCTCAAACATGGTCTAGGATACATACATCAGAGCTCTATAATAATTTTTTTGTAGGGGTTCCAGATCGACATTTTGGGGGTATGTATACATGAGCCCTTTGCTATCAATATTTTGGCATTTTGAGGGTCCAGACGTAGCTTTTGGGTGCCCATGTGTCTCTGGGGCCAGATAGTTTCCAGCCCTGTGTATGCATGCATAAGTAAGAGTACAGAATAAAGACTCATGTACCAACATTGATTAATTCACTGATATGATATGACATAATTGAAATTGATATCGATTATGATTATTTGTAATCTAAAGAGGGAATTACATTTTATAATTCAAATGATTTTATAAAAGTTCATAAAACTAGACATATGCATTTATATTTGCTCTTGTCTAATTTTACCTGCATACTGACTAAGTAGACAATATACTTGTGCTATGAAAACTAAACAATGAAATCAAATCAATTATCTCATCTGCATTCTCCAAACACTTAAATTACACAAACTTACCTCTCCTGGTACTCTTAGTAGCCATTTTACCACTTTATCAAGTAAAAAGTAAAAAAAACACCCTACTGTCCTTGCAGCTCACATGATTTGCAATATGTGGTGTTATGATATGATTCGATGAGAAAGCTTTAGATGAACATCTATATATGGTTTATGAGTATCTCATGACTAGTAATATGCAACTCCATTGGAGAAGAGCATATGTTTATCTGGACTATGGACTTTGGATTATAAATCTAGGTACATGCAGGTGAATAGACTCAATGGTAGTTTCTTTTTAACCCTATCGAGGCAATTGATCACATTTTGTGGTTTGGTTCAATAACTTTTGATTCAGAACTCCAAGAGATACACCAGATGCATGAGTAGAAAGAGCAAAAATTTCTACACACCCTATGTCCACTTTTGTTGCATGACCATATATTACGTTTGATGCCAGGAATTTTTAAAATGAGAATAAGCTTTGAAATTCTTAAATTGGCAACACATTGAGAGGTTCACAATCAGTGGGGGTTTTTTCATCAAAATTGGCAATTTTTTCAACTTTTCGACAAAATTCCTAACCGTGTATATTGTTTTCAAAGACATTACACCTTATGAGAACCATGTAGCAATAAAAGAAAAATATTACTCTTACAATTTGAAAAACAAAATATGATCAATTTAGCCCTTAAATAATTCCTTTCCTGAAAGGGATCATCCTATCTGTTTTTCATGATTAATCCTCTGCTACTATTTGGGTGAACCAACATTTGCTCTTCTGATAATCGCCCCAGGCTTTAATTTATCTAATAGTATAGGGTTAGGGGGTTAGGCTTGCGATTGGGTTTTAGGTTAGGTTTAGGGTTAGGGTTAGGGCTACCTACAACTGTATTGTGTTTGATTTGGTTAATGAAGGAAATTGACTTTGGAGCATTTGTTGCGGGAACATGTGTCGTACAATTTTCATTTATATTCAACAATTTGCATTGTTTCTATTTTTCATATTCCTCATTATTACGTCATTTTGTTTTTCTCTTCTTTTTTAATGCACTATACTTCATTTGCACTATTTCAATGCATCCTAATAATAATTTTATATGATTTTGTAAAGATACTTAAACATGACATGGACCATTTCACTTCTATGAAATTGATGATATGCAACACTTATAAAACGTGAAAAAAAAATGTGTTTTTGACATGAAATGACATTGCCTCTACATCTCTTCATTTACAACTTTGGAAACTGTTTGGAAATTAAATTTACAGTATAGAAGAGATTAGGAAAAATGAAGAATGTTCATAAATGCATCTGTGAAAGGTGAAGACGGGTCTTGCTAGGGACTTTTAGACAAGAACTAACATAACGCCCTCACCTCTTTGTTAATAACAACTTTATGGGAAACTTGCAATACAAAAGAGATTAGGAAGAATAACATGGGAAAAAAGGGGGTCTTGCTTTCTGACATGGCATGACGACGATGTCACATCACCTCAACACACCTCTCAATCTCAAAAAAAAGCTAATCTCTCATGACACATTAGATGTGATGCATGCCCGAGAGAAGATCAAGGGTTTATACATGTGTACCTTCAAGGGTAGGCAATGGGTGACAGCTATGAAGGACACAACACAACACCCGCCTTTTTTTTAAAAGATGATTTGATGATTTTTACTAAATTGTAAGAAAACCATGTTCGGGCGATTTTTTTTTTTTGGGGGGGGGAGCTTTTCTATTGGCAGAAAAACTTTATTTCTAATCCTTTAGAAATTGTACTAAGACAACTGCAGTAGAAAATACTGAAATGGAAAAATGATTATGTACACGACAATCTCCATGTGTATATTGGGGGGGGGGGGGATGGTGATCCAACATTTTCTCCAGTGACATCATTCTTTATTTTATCAAAGATTTAAAGTAAGCGCTTATATTACGATTAGGTTTTAGGTTTATATATTCAGAGTTGGAGTTAGGTACTGTAAAATCAGAAACTTTTGCAAATTGTTAATGACAGCCAATTCTGCAGCAAGAAACTTTTGCGAATTGCAACAATTCTATGTTGTCTCATTTGTGATTTGATTATTTCGCGGCATGAAACTTTCATGAATCCTGACCACTCACGAAATTTGCGAAAGTTTCATGCACACAAACATATTAGTATCCAGAGTTAAAGTTGGGGATTGATAAGTATAAAAATGAAGTAATATTCCTACAAGCTTATCATTAAAAAATATAGAAAAATATATAGAAAACGGGTCCAGAATTGGGCTTTAACCTTGAATATAATAAGGATCATCTGGTATGACTTTTTGTGCTAATAGTCAAGAGAGGGATCATCCAATCAGTGTCTACTTATAATACAAAGTGACTTCAAATCATCCTTGACCTGAAAAGATAGGTGATTACCTGTTAAAGGTGGCACGTCTTGTGTTGTGTCCTTGAAAAGTATTATTAAAACTGTTTGAAATTGTCATAGTATAATCATTTCATGGTTAAGGTCATGCTCTCTTTATTTGTTTAGACAAAGGATGCTTTGGAGGGAGGAGAAGTACCCAAAGTTACTTATTCAACGAACTATCAAACAAGAAGGTTTGGGGTTCAAATCCCTTCAGGGAAAATAGGTCCATCAACAAGGCAATCCATCTACAATTGGCTCTCCTGACTAAGGTGTAAAATGAGTAACTGACTGGATTTATTCCTTAAAATACAATATCTGCTTTTTATAGCGGCTTGAGCTCAAGTCAGCTAGGATTATCATTTTGGAAAAGCCGAAGAGATTTATATGAAAAAGTAATATTCCTAAGTAACAAAATTTGAATATTATTTGAATTATTCTTGTATTAGTCATTATTATTATTTTCATTGTTTTGTTGTTGTTGTTTTTTTTTTTTGGGGGGGGGTCTTTTTTTGTTCCTATTAATGGCATTGGAAGAGTTAAAGAAGCACAAAAGTATGACTTTCAATTTTTGTCTTGATAACTCATCCAAATGCCCAGGACTAGGAGCATGACTCAAATGAAATCACCCATGACAATGACTGACTCAGAGATGTGAAAACCAGCCGACTACATGTACAAGTAGGCCTAGATATGAATGGAAAGTCCTACGTAGCCATTAAATCAAACACGTAAGGGGCCTTCACATACAGTATACTATGTACGTAAAATGGGCATATTTATAACAATACACATGTAGAATATAGATTATACGTATAATCTTGCTTTGGCAATATAATGGCACATGTTACAAGGTTCAGTAAAATGAAGTCATTTTGTAACTCTTTGCATTTGAACAATGTTAACCTTACAAATTTACAGTATGAAAGCAATTTTTTTCCAATACAGAAACATACTGTAAAGTGTAAAACCATAAACTCATGCAGGCATGAAGCTTCCACAAATTCAGTAAGTAGTCCACATTTGGGAAAGTCCAAGGTATTTCATCCTGTACGTTAATAACCACATCTCTGACTTTATTATATCTGATCACTGTATTACATCTGATCGCTGTGTTAGGTTTATAAGCCTGGGATCGGACCACATAGGAAGTAAAATGACGTATGTGATATCAATTTATGCTTTTTTTGTTCATAACTCTTCAATGATTGGCGACGTATGAGACACAAAATGACCAAATAGTCAAATACCTTGGACTTGCCCACGTATAAAAAGCTTTATGCCATGAAATAATTCAATCACAACAATCACATTTTGCAATCATCGCAAGTTTCTTAACACATAAATCACTTGTGAAACCTTCATGCTGCGAAAGTCTCTTGTTTTACAGTATACTTTGCAGATGCAATAAACATGTATGAATTTGGAAATATATATAGTTATGACGTAACAATAGATGTATTAGCAGTTTATATTGCTCATTTTCAACTGGATACATCATACAAATCACCTTAAAATGTCATCCCTACATGGAGATTAGTAAAATATATTTTACCAAGCAGTTACAGCGGCTGCCCCTCTTCAATGATTGCATAGCGACATAAATGTATAACATGTTAAGTGAGCATTAATACTGGCGATGACAAGTGATACATAGCAATGATAACCACAGTCATAATCATACCTGGTTTTCCTGTAGGGACAGGGTATTCTGCGTATTGGGGAGATTCTTCCATTTCTGAAAATGGACCATTTGTATTAATTCAGACTGTTGAATTTTCTTTCATTAAATAAAAACAGTGAAAATGGGTCCCCATGCTGTGTATGCTTTCTGTGCAACTTGAGTATATGTAGCGACAGCATGTGTAAATTTTTTTCAAAAATGCATTTAAGGCATCTACATGTACATGCAGTCTGTTTGTGAGATTTCATAGCTGCATCTGTTAATCACCAACTCATCCAGGAAAAGAACATTTCCAATTACTGAATGAATTATTAACTGTAAGTGGTAACATTTATATTCATCTTTCACAATTTATACACTTTTCCTTCAAAATATCATGTTTTGAAATTGAAACCAATTTGCAAGGGTAGAATAACAGTTTTGATGTTTACCACATGTTGCCAACAATAAAAAGTGTTATATTCTTTTTCCCTACATACATGTACATTTAATAATGTCAAATAAACCCATCCTGAATATCATAGGGTGGGCTATCCCTTTAAACCTCTTTTAGAAATCATCATCATCATCACCGTCATCATCACTATCATCATCACCATCATCACCATCACCATCACCATCACCATCACCATCACCATCACCATCACCATCACCATCACCATCATCATCATCATCATAATCATCAATATCATCACCATCATCATTATCATTATCACCATTCATATTTTCATAAACAAGACATCACCAGCATCACCTTCACCATCATCACCATCATCATCGAAACCACCACCGACCCCACCACTATCATAATCACTATCATAATCATCATTGTTACATGTATATGTACATGTAGGTGTATAAACTTTAAGGAAGCGGGTTAAACAAATTAGGGCGTCAACGTACCTCCTGGGTCGCCAGGCCTTGGGAGTTGGTTGTGCATACCATGGCCCATATCAGACTGGAAGTTGTTGGTGTGATTGTTGTGCATCTTCTTGGGTACTTTCATGGCTTTCTTGGCCATCATGTTCTGGTGCCCCGAAGAGGAAGACATTCCCCCTGTGTCTGACGATGCACTCGCCTCCTGTTTAAAATGAGACAGAGGTCACAGAGAGGTACATACACATGTATGTGAAGAATGTATCCAGGAAAGTTCTAATACCTGAAAACATTTCTCTTCATTTCAATTCTTCTGATTTATTGAATGAAGTCCTCGAAATTTTCTGCAATATTCTACAGTATTACATTACTGTAATGTCACCAGTCATGGCACACCCTCAAATACAGCTCCATTGATGCAACGTCCTGTGTCAACTGCCCTAGTCTCTCTGGAGCGAAATGAACGGATGCGACTGGCTCACAGACATTGTACCACAATAAATAAGGGACAACTATGCACCGTTTCGCTTGCTGCCGATCGCACAAAGAATGATGGCAGGCATTGTTTGTTTCCAAAGAGAATTATCTAAGGTGCTTTTTTTATGTTCTGCTAATTTTTTTTTGTAAATAACAAGAACTTCCTCTTTAGCAGACTGAAACAAAAATAAATAATTTGTACTATATTTTCTGTTTTCGATGTAACAGAGCTTAAGTTCCATAAATGTTGGCCAGACAAATATTTTGGATTAATAATACTTTGGAAATAAATTATCTTTGTTCAAAGTTGGCTGTCTTGCCGAGAATGTCCATGCTCCAGTCGTGGCGCACCATTCATACAACACACAAATCATGACGTAGGCAGTCAATAAGCACATTGCACAGTGCACAATCCCGCAAAGACAATACGATAGCCAGGTAGCTTCCTGTGTATGGCTTCATAGCGTGCCGTGTACTAAGTATACTTTTACAACAGAGTGATTTATCTTAGATCATCCCTCCTTCGCAATATCATTTGCGAAGGGTGCGTCACCACTGGTGCAATGTGCGGTGACACTGGAGCAGCAGAAGCCCCGCAGAAGTGCTGCAGTAGCGTTCGCGCCGTAGAAGCAAGATGCAATGTTTTAGGTGGATTTTATTCACAAGCATTTTCAGCATCAAATGGTGGGTGATTCCTCAACAAACATGGTATTTTCTGAAAATTATTAATCAAAAACTGTCAAACCCCTCCACAACTGGTGACATTACACTAGTGAACTTCTGATTAAAAAATATATTGATAAATATTCTTTCAATTAAAAGAAGTGTAAAAAATGTAACATAAAGAATCAAAATTCATAAAACTTTCATCATTACAGAAAGTCCAATTCTTTGCACCCTGTTTGACCCCAAACACTGTGTGTGTACACATACAACAATGTAAAAAAAATATATACATGTATACATGTATGTACTGTGAAAATGATGTTCATGCACGTACACTGTAAAAGAATATTCATGTTTATACATATTGCCAGACACTCATACATGTAAATCAAAATAACATTTCAAGCAGCACGGCTACATGCATTTTTTTTCCTCAAAAACTGAAACAAAAAATTGAAGTTTACAAGTCAGCCAATGCTTTTATTAGCTGCTATTTACAATTGCTAGTTTGTGAGATGCCGCACGTAGCTTGATAGGCCCCTGCATGGTGTTCTTGAGAGAGTTCTCAAAGATGAGGTCTCCAAGGCTCTTGACCGACTTCAATGGCCTCTCGTGGTACCCCATCCCCTTCAACTGTCTGTCAGGGTATTCAACCCTGTTAAACGGCCTGTCAGGGTACCCCACCCCCAGGGAGCAGTCCATACTCTTCTCGGTGTATCCCACCCCCAAGATGCTGTCCATACGATTGGCCATAGCATCCACACTCTTCACAGTGTTCCAACGCTTCACAGTTCCCGTATGGATGCATGTCTCGCGCCGTTTGTTGCGCTCATCTTCGATCTCCGCTACGTGGATGAAGCGGCCCTTGTTGTTGCCCATCTTGGCCAGGAATTAAATAATCATTTACTCCTACTGCCTTACTCTGGCATTCTCTTAGTAATAGTTGCAGTGTTCCTTGATACGCTTATGTAGAGAAAATTGTAGTCTCCGTTATATGAACTTTTACGTACTTTACAATACAATGGTTCACCTGGTATGATTATGAATGGAAAGATGACCTCCAGCACTTACAGTTCAAAGCCAAAAAGCCATTAAAAACAGCTGAATTGCAAATCAATTACAATCAAATTTCTGAATTCCTCAACCAAGGCTGCAGACAATCACTATATAAAAGTTTCCACTGATAGTTCCAATGACATCTCTAACATCATACTTACTGGAGCTAAAGCTCACAATACATACAAAGTGTAATATTGATAGGACATTCTTTCCGCAAGTCCTATCACAGTTGATAGTAGCTATTAGCAAGCATCCCGTGATCATGTACATTCAAAGAATCACCATGTCCTCCTTCTAACAACTGTCCAAACTTGGGGAGAGGGGGGAAAAGTGTGAATCACGCTATTCTATCCTGTTTCATATGAAATGTATCCTCACATTTCTGCATATAAAAAATGACCATCCCTCCAATTTTAAACGTACATCACTCCTATTCCATAGGAATTCACAAGCTTTAATCAAAGCTCAGCTGGACAGGTATTAATCTCCACTGCATATGATGTATCTATTCACATGCCTAATTATAGATTCCTGGGGGCCATGTCCATTGCAGAAATGCTTTCATATTCTATGTTCATTTCCACATGCTCATCCAGAACATCCCATGAGAGTCAATCCTCAGAAAGTTTTTTTTTGTCGCTCTTCATCTCTCAAAGTATCACTTTTGCAGAATGCATTCATCCCTGTCCTCTATGCATTCGTACATATGTGCTGCTGCTGTCCATCTAAAAGAATATTGCTTTAAAAAAATAGCTTTCATCTTCTTTGTTCTCTTCCACCTTCTCATCAAGATTATCTCACAAGAGTAGATCATTAGAAAGGCTTTCTTGTCACTATTCATCTGTCAAAATATCACTTTCGCAGAATGCATTTATCTGGAAAAATATCACTTTTGCAGAAAGCGTTCATCTTTCTTCCAAGTGTCTTCGTCCAGGTACTCTCAGAAGAGCCAATCCTTTGGCACGTCTCTCATTGTTAAATTTTTTTATCCTCTTGACAGTATGTATTCCATATTCCATTGTGCCTTCATCTCCAATGGATGAACAATTCTTTAGGAATTATCATATCCTGCAGGCTCTTTGAAGCATCCCTTTTGAACTGATCCCATGAGCAACACTATCCAGGTACTGCAGATGCCACAGACAATGCAAAACTCCAGATAGCGATTCAAGCTTACAGTTGCATACATACATATAGGTGCTCCCTATGCCATAAAGAGAAACATTTGCCTCGCCCGACGTAGGTACAATTTCATTTTTTTCTTTCTCTCTGTATTATTCTCTCTCTCTCTCACATTATAAATCTCGGTATCCTTTTTTAGACAATTGGTTGAAATGTTTCCAAGTGACACAATGGCTGATAGCCTGAAGAATTAGAGAATTAAAATTTGATGAATTGTAATGAATCTTTTGGCACATTGCTTGGCATCAATTGATACATTTCACGATGATCTGTATAATGCACGCTATGGATGGATTCTGCCATAGGAGTGTTATAATGGGGGGAAATGGCAAATTAGCACAATCAACAGACATCTTGTGCATTCTCAAGATATTTCAAAATTTCTTGTGAGTAATCTAACAATTGGAAGGGTTGTCCTCTGGCACTCTCTTGCATCAGGTCACATCATATCATTAGCATTAATGAGAACTGCTTCTGAAGATCGCTAGGATAGCAATGTGAAAACTTAATTCACTGCTTCTGATAAGAATGATTTGAAAGTGACTGAACAGGAGTGTCCTAGGAATACTCCAGTTGTGTGATAACCATGATTTAGTAAAGAGAATTCCTCTCTCCCTCTCTCTCTCTCTCTTTATCTATCTCTCTTCTCACTCTTACTTTCTCTCTCTCTCTCTCTCTCTCTGATCAATTAACTTTTTTTCCATTCCCAAATATAGGAACATTTCTTTTTTCTGCATTTCTCTATTATCTTTTGGATTTCTTCTCTATCTTAAGATATACTCTAACCCACTATCCTTTTCTTTTCCAATCATATATATTGTTTAATTTTGCTCTACTATAATAATTTCAACCATTTAAATGTATTTCTTTTCCATCCACTTCTCTCTTAACACAATCACCAACACTTCCATACACCAACTCAAGAGCTTTTGTCAATATCCTATTGTAATTGTTCTGCCTATAGAAATCATTTTTGGATTATACAATGTCACCATAATGATCGCACATTTAAGTGGGTGATGCGCTATACTACTGACATTGCTGTAAGATTTCGCAATCATTTTTCTTTATCTTTCTTTTCTAATATTTCATCTTCATGTTCACATTTTTTGTGTCTTCACCTTCCTGCACATTGTATATTCAATGTAAGTACATGTCTGTACATGCTGATTAAGAACACACAGTTCCAATTATCTAATCACAACCCATATCTCAATCTACATCTTTCTGAAGTCTTGGGATACAATTGAATACATGAATGGAAGAAGGACCACACTTCATTACAACAATTTTTGATTTATCAGAAAAAAAAAAAAAAAAGGAAAGTTCTATAATTTTAAGCGACGAGAATGTTTTCATCTTCATGTATTACATAATGTATGTTCACATGTATCAATAACTTTAAGATGAAAACAATCTTTCTTTTACGTTTGTCTAGAAATATCAAGTTTTTTCTTTATACTTCTTTTTTTCTTTATAACTGTGTGATGGAGTTGTGCCCTTCTTCCTCTCATGTATTCAATTGTTCTATTCCCAATCTCTACTTTCCCTTTCTAGAGGGAGAGCAGGTTTTGGTTTCATAACGGATACCTTATGACATGCAGATAAAAACATACACTGCCTTCAGCATAACATTCGTATTGTCTGCTTAGAGCTAGAAAGACGTTAACTAATACATTGCAATTTACATTGTGTTATACACCCTTCTGGCTCACAGCAGATGATATCTCCTAGTGGGTATCAGTTTCATAATGGATGCCTCAAGTTATGGAGTTTAAAGAGAAGGTCGAGTTCTGGGAAAGGTGAAAAATAATTTGTGAGCTTTCTCGTTCCTTTTATATCAGTTTGGAAGAACATCATAGTAGAAATGTCCCCTTAAAAGGATTGTTCTTCAAAGGCCCTCATGTTCGAAGTATGATGAGAAATAGCTGAAGTGCTCGGGCCAAACATTAATTCCACATGCGTGTGCAGTCCCATTTACCCATTTCTGTGTGCAGTGCATGTGCTTTTTCAGCGAGACTGGGTCACTTTCTTATCAATTTGATGATTTAAAAACCTCACAGCATACATCAATTCTTATGTAGACACAATAAACCTTTCCCAATGGCTTTGTGACAGTTTCTTTCACCATGTAATCGTATGACTAGAACTCAACTTTATCTCTAACCAAGCATGTACACTGCCTTCAGCATAACATTCATCATGTCTGTGAGAGCGCCAGAAAGGCATTAACTAAAAGCAGTTTACAAAGAGCTTATGCCCTTCTAGCTCTCAGACTACACCTACTAACATTCTATACATGTTGGCTTTCATTGTTGCTATTGTATGATGAGAGCCAGAAAGCACCAACAGCAGTCAAAGAGGTTATACCCTTCTAAATCTCATCAGACAATATCTTCTTCAGTTCTATAGACATTGGCTTTTATTGTTATTAATGTCTGACTTTGTCTTTTATTGTTGTTATTGGTTGCTGGGACCAAGAAAGGCGTTAACTGGTATTACAGTTTACATACAGTTATGCCCTTCTGGCTCTCACTAGAGAATTATCTTGGCTTTCGTTGTTATTATTACGTTCTGAATACATGATAAATTTTCATCTATTATTTTAGGTGAAGACTTACATCTGCTTCTGAGTCTGTGCTGTCGTGGGCTACAATGGCGCCAGACAGCGGCAGCATGGGCTGTCCCATCTTGGCCATGCGGGAGATCAATTTGGCTTTACTTGATGACGGACTCTACAAGGAGGGAAAATAAAGTATATGGAGGGCATAGTCAAACCTACATGCTATAACAGGAATTATATGGAAGAATGCTTGCATAGCTTACTTTGAAGTAGCAATAGTAGACAGAGAAATATGATCTAAAATGCCAGGAGTAAATCTGTAATAAATCTTCAGCATATACTTCCATATATAAAATACAGCAGCTTTTGAGGTGAGCACTGGTACGATGAAAATGGAAATTAATGGAAATTTTTCTCATTCATCATATTTACTGATTTTACAAATATCATTAACATGAATATCATCGTGATCAATGTCATCATTATATCTAGTATTTTCTACAAAACACATTGACAAATATTAGACAAATAAAAATGACAGAAATTAGGAAAGGCGAATACAAACATTTTCAACAACTTCAATTGTGGTAATCCCCCTTGTCTAGTTTCTAAAATTCCACAGGTTTGCAAATTGATAAATAATAATTAAATTATTGATGGATCACCTGAAATGGTTCACTAACACTATAATCCCATCATGTATGCTCAACTATGCTATTGCCATATTCTACGATTTTAAAAAATGGAACAGAGGATTCTAATTTGACACTCAGGGACAAGTTCATTAATAATTTTATCGGGAGGAAATGCTCAATTACATCATTTTTTTCCCTTCTTTTCTACATTCAGTGAATGTGAAAATTCAAGATTAAATCTACCCTCCGAAATCCAACAAATGCCATTTATTAAGACAGACAAAAGTGCATAATACACATTTATCTCATCAATTTGACACTTTGGGGCAAGTTACTCAATAATTTCATTGGGAGGAAACACTCGATTAAAAATGACGTTGGTACAATGCAAGTGACATTGTACGTCATTATTCATTTCTTTTCATTTTCTGTTGAATGTGAAAATCGAGATTAAATCTCTACATATAGGACAAATTCAATTTCTGAAAACAGGTTGTATTTATCTACAGCAGGGCCAAAATTTGTTTATGCATATAGGCCATGTGACCTGGGACGTCATACCTGCTCAGATACTGTCACATCCTACTGTAGTGCGATCACATCATATTTTGGTGCGACCACATGATATTACAAGGATTCATTAGAGGGCAATGGCAGGCATGCTTGTAAATATACAACAATGAAATTGTCTATAGTAAAACCTTACATCATACACCAATCCTTATTTGAGACAGTTTCTTTCACACTTCAATATCGTGACCAGAACTCAACTTTATCTTTGATATTAAGATCAGGAAAAGATAAAGAGAATGGACTCACCGTTGACAGTTGTGATTCTGAGTTGTTGTTATGCTTTATTCTGCTTTCACTGTTGTGATCAAAACAAAGGTAAACTAATTACCAATAGGTGCTCTAAATTACTTTCTTTTTTTATTGCATTCCATTCAGTTCATTCAACTGTAAAATTCATTCAATCATAAATACATTAACAAAGAATTTTTCAATGGGTTTTGATCAGGGTACTCTGAAGATCAGTGTTCAGTGGGGATGGATGAAAAATAGATTAAAAAAAAAAAAACATTTCAAAGATGCCTTTTGTTTCATTCAAAGAATATTGTCCATGAAGTAGAGTTCTCATGTTCTCATGCTCATTTCTCTGTAGAAAGCGATCTCTCCAACAAGCAACAGATGTTCCATCTTAAACCATTCATTCACTTTAGGTTTCCGCTTAACTGGTTGTGCTTCAAAGCAGTATGGCTGGCCTCCACATAAAAGTACATGTACCTCTTCTGTGTGAGGGAACTATATTTTTACATCACATCAGAGAGGCACATCAGAGAGGCACTCCAGGCAATCTTGACTCTTTCAAATGATTTTTTTTTACGTGTCTCAATATGAATGTTGCCGCGATGGATGTGAAGGGGAATAGAGCTGCAAGTGACATGTCCTTGAAGTTGCAAATGATTTGAATCAAACTTGAGTCCTTAATCGATTGCAAGGTCCATGCAATATATGACGATTGAAGGATTTCTGTTTGATTCAGACCAATAACAACGTTTTATGACCCTGATATTATCATCATAAATGAACATAATGATTATCTTACTTGTCGCTTGAAACATCTCCTCTCGACCTTCCGACCTTTGGTGACCCAACCCGCTCCTCTGACCTCAAGCCATCAGTGGCATCTGATGACAGCGAACCACTTTCCTCCTTTTCTCTTGAAAATTTAAGCTGTACAAGACAAAATGAAATATAGTGTATATCCTCAAATCAAAATACATAAATAAATATCCTCGAGTCAAAATAAATAATACTTAAGGTTAAAAATACATGTATTCTTCAGGCAAATACCTTCTGTTGATCACATAAAGTATAGAGGCTACATGTATTCCAAATATCTTTGAAAGATTTCTCCTCTAGGTGAGTTGTGTGCAAGTCTATTATAATGTGTTAGAGAGAAAACACAAGTACATGTACATTCGACAGGCACCCAATTTCTCAAACTTCAAATCTTTACTTAAAACCCACCTTTTCCGTCTTTCTTAATTATTTTTAATTTTCATTTTGCCAATGTTGTTAATTCTAATATACTTATTATGTACATGTATCGCTATGCATTATGTTTTTTCAATGTAATAATTTGGTCATGATCTATGTTTGTACAGCGCATAGAGAAGTGTATACTTATTATGCGCTTTATAAGTGGAGTATTATTATTACATGTACATCACAAATTTCAAGAAAAATCACTTTCATTTTGTTAACAGCAATTTTCAATGGCATCTAATAACTTTGACTGACTTTAATTTTTGCTTTCTGCTTGGGAGACACTCTTGATGTACACTGTAGAAAAGTTTAATGTTTCTGCTGAAACTATTTTCTAGTGCCACAAAACTTTGGACTGATTTGCATCACTTCATTGTAAAATGATATGAAAAAAATACCTTTAATAACTTGGAAAAGAATTTAAACTTTGAGCGGTACACATGTAGTTGATTTCTTGACAGAAACCACATGTATTGTTCAATCCTTAATGTTTTATAATCAGATCATGAGACAAGGGAATCAAGCATGCACTGAATAGCCACATTGACGTCAACACTCTTCCCCCAACTATTCCCATGGAAGATGGAGGCATCTTCTTTGTGTTTAATAGCTCATTGCAAATTACCCACAAACAGTTTTGAAGACCAATCCATTCTTACAAAAGGTTCACATATTAACATCAAGATATCCATGTACATGCAACTGTACCACGTAAACTACATGTACATAGTAACGTCTTCCCCCCCCCCCCCCCCCCCCCCCCCCCCAGAGCACTGAATGATTGCATGATACACCCCATTTTGTCACACTGCATAACTGGCTCCACATCAACCAAAGATCAACAAAATATTTACCACAATAGGATTTTGTATGATCTGTTGTCAATCTTATCAGTGTGAATGGAGTATTAGATATTGGTATACCATAAACAAGCAATAATAAATGGCCTACAAAGTGTTTTTACAAGAGCAAAAGTATCTATATCCCTATGAAAAACTCTAGAGAAAAACACTATAACTTCTATGCCAGCTTTCATGACTAGCTCAAAGAATACATTTTTTTCAACAATATTTCTTTAAATACTTCCTTGCCACAAGAAATCAAGAATATTTTCAATGGGTGTACAATACACAATTCTAGGTTTAACACCTTCTGTGCCAATAGGTTTACCAATAATTATTGTAAATAAACTTTCAAAAGTCACATTTTGAAGATTTATTCCTTCTCTAATTGTTTGATGGGCCAATGCAGAGCTCCCACAATACCAATCTATAGAATAGATGTCAATTTTGTTTTTAAACAAAACAAACAACCTACTGTAAAAACAGACATTTCTGTGAGTATGAAAGGTTTGCCAATTTCAAAATTGGTTCCGATTTCATGAAAATTTTGTGCTCTGAAAATGGCGGCCGTTTTAAACAATTTGCGAAAGTTTTATTTTTGCAATTCTTGCAAAAGACATGCTGCCCATAGCATGGAATTTGCCCTAAACTATTTAACAACAGCAGATAATAAAAAGTGGACAAAACTAACTGTATATAGCATCTACAGAAATGATCATATACATGTACACCGTATTAAACTCACCCCAAACTGTAGCGAAAGCAGTTTTTATGCCGTTTTCTTAATCCTGTGTTTCAGAACTAACTAGCCTGTTTAACACTCGAAAGCCAGTGATGCATACGCCTAGCATTCCCTTTTTTCTATTTTTGTAAGTAATGATCATACTTCAAACATAATGAAGGTGCTGCGATGAGATGTACGGGGTACCCACCCGGTGCTAATTCTGCCTAGGAGCTTACATAATTATTGCTAAGAAAGTTAGATATGGCTTCGCCTTGAACGGCTATAATTGAATCTTTCATAGCTTTAGGAAACACTTGCCAATGTCATGTGGCGTAATGCTAGATTCCCACGCCTCGTCCGCACTGCTGATTCTGTTCGCCTACACATTCCAAGTGTGAGTTATGTTCAGCCCCTTTAACCTTGGCTGTCCATGCAAACCTTAAACATTGTGCACGCAAGAGTAGATTGCATTTTTTAGCAATCCCACCTAATGATGGAATAAAATTCTTGAGGCACCACTGGTAATTTTTTCTGAGTCACATGACATGTAATAAAAGAATTGTTCCAGGTGCTGTTTTCAAGCAAAGTAATTCCGCGTGATCTACATGTACTTGTTCCATCGAAAAGTAAAATGAAACCATCAACTTCATCATGAACAAGAATGTGAATTGAATTGATGGCATCGTACCATGGAGTGTTCACTTTTGACAATTACATTTCATTGAACCTGAGGCTCAGTCAGCCATTTCGACTTAAATTGTGAGGGTTTTAATGATCCCTTGAAGCCTGTTAACTCGAAGAAGTTGTATAAAACAACAGTGTGCAGTCTTAATCATACCATCGAACAAGATTTTCATTTTCAATTTAATACAGATGAGAGTTTTTATTTGCCTCATCGCAAACTGCACCTTGTTTCTTTATACAACTACCGCGAAATCTTGGAACCATAGCACTCGTGCACATTCACTACTGCAGCAATGAGGACAATCTTCTAATGTGCTTCTTAAGAATAGCATAAAAGCATAACTGTTTCACATCTGTCAGTGTTGATCTACATGTCTGTAAGACGCCAGAAACAAAAAGGGCTGCGCCTTGGCGCTGATTAAGAGGGAGCAGTAATTCACGAGCACGAGTCACTCTCCTACGTGCTTCCTCTCTATGCAGCACAACCTGATCCCTTGCCTTCACCCTGCGCTCATTACGACTCAATTAGTTCAAGGAAACACAACATGCTACGTGTATGAACACAAAGTCTGTATTAGGATCCATATTGAATAAATCCCATACCTTTACGGACTAAAAAAATTGTCGGCCTACTAATTCAGTATATAAGAACGACAGACTCTCATGTTCAGAATGACATCCAATGAACAATACATATTGATCCATCCCATATTTTTTTTCTTCCGACTCAACATATGAATGATGTATCTTCTAGGTCTTACAGGTATAAGAATAGTACACAGTCATGCTTTGAACAGTATACATACATGTAGAGTAGGCAAGATACTGATATATTATGTTATACACATTTTGTTTAGAAACCAAGCCAGATGTTTGCTAAATTTTCATAGTTCCACAGTTTCTATTTTCTACTATTTCTTCATTTTCTCTTTGTTTGGATTTGCAATATTTTGCAGAGGGTTTTTTTCAATTTTTTTTTTTTTTTTTTAAATTCAGAAATGATTCACAACAGAAAAATGATGGCATCTGATGTACAACTTTGACTAGTAAAATTCTGACAAGAATCACTGATTATGGAAGCACAAGATTACATTTTTGCTCACAGTCATAAGAAGACCAGACTTCAAACAATGTCATTGAATAAAGGTATACTCAGGGATTGTCATTAAAAGGAACGTCCACCCTGATTACAAGTTGGTTTTAAAGAAGCAGAAAAAATAAAGAAACAGATCAGTGAAGGTTTAAGCAAAATTCAATAAGAAATAAGAAAGTTATGAATTTTTGAAGTTGTAATTAATCAAATACAAATTGGCAACTCTGTGACATATCTTGCGAGCTCCTCTCCCATTTGCTCAGTACAGAAAATATCATAAATTTTCATTTTCTTAGTTTCTGATGAAGGTATAAATTTGTTTCATACAGTTTTTGTGTAAAAACATGTGAACAATGATTATATCTAAGGTGAATGTATGTTTGAATATTTTCTTTAGAGAAAATGGAAGTTAATGTTTTTTTCAGGTACAGAGCAAATGGGAGAGGAGCTTGCAAGATACACCACAGAGTTGCCAGTTTGTGTTTGCCTGATTACAACTTTAAAAATTCATATCTTTCTTATTCCTTATCGTAATTTGCTAAACCAGTCACTGATCTGTTTCTTTATTCTTCTGCTTCTTTTAAAACTAACTTGTAATTCAGGGTGGACTTCCCCTTTAACTTTTTACAGGGGCCATGTGCGCACAAACCAAAAAAAATTTTCAATCCAATCCCCTGTGAAAAAAGTTAGTGTAGAGCTCCAATATACTGCAGCTAGAAAGCTTTCTCTTCTCTTCATTACATACCTTGATTGCATGCAAAAATATATTTCTATAACCGAATATGAAATCACAAAATAACTAATGATTAAATGTTGTAATTACCTTCTTAATTTCTACATCGAAGAGGAGCGTTGAATTGGGTGGTATCCTTGAGCCAAGCCCCTTCTTGCCGTACGCCAGTGGGGGCGGGACGATGAGTAACCGACGCCCATTCTTCTTCATTCCAACCACCCCCTCTTCCCAACCCTGCATGGGAAAAAAAATAGTGAAATAACACATCAACAATACATAAAACTTAAAAACCCATGTCAATGTAGATCAAGGTGTTGTGGTCTAGTGGATAAGTCCCCAGACTGTAGATAACAAAGGACAGGGTTCAAATCCCTGCCACAGCACTAACGTCCTTTGGGGAGACAATAATCTACATTTGCCACTCTCTACCCAGGTGAGGTTAATGAATGAATACCTGGTAAGTAGAAATTCCTTGAATGCTTGAGCACCTTAACAAGGTGGCCAGGCTAAAGCCAGGGTAATGATATGATTGCAGGGCACTCATGGAGAACCGTATTAATAATGATGAGGAAACCTTGTGTAAAAAAAAGACCATAATCAATTATCATTCTAATGCCCTTCCAAAGTTTTTTTTAACCCACTGGACCAAGCCTGAGATAACCAAATTCAAATCATATCCAATGGTTTAAAAATATCAAACTGGCTTTAGCTCCAGTAGCAACACATTTCATTTCAATGAACAATCCTACCAGGTACATGTACTAACACCTGGGCCCCGTTTCATGAAAATTGTTATCAATAACATGTTAGAAGAATTGTTATAAGCTAGTGAAATCCTTTAATTCGATTGGCTGAGAGTGAATTTGTCATAGAAATGAGGCAGTTGTTACTGATGACAAGTTTTATGAAACAGGGCCCTGGGCTGAGGGAGACAACTTATTAAAGAGAAAATGTCTTTTCCATGAAATACCTGGTAGGAAGAAAGTTCAAATTTTAAATCCACTCACCATTTTTGAAAGAAGTGCGAAACTGATGGACTGAGCTACAAGGATCTATATTAGGTGACCTTCAAACTGTGATAATATCCTATCTATTTCACAGAGAGGCATCAAACTGCATGCAGCATGGTTCTACCAAATACATTCAGAGTGTGGTCAAGCATGGATGTATAATGTGAAAAGGACTTTTACTTGTTTGCACGTAGAGGATATGGGACAGACTTGGGACGTATTGAGATTAGGTGTAAGGGAGCGATTAGTGGTGACGAGCCACTTCCCACTGCAAGGTAAGGAAGTGGTGCACAGCCCCATGTGGTACATGTATGTACATCCTTTGTGAACAGAGCACTTGTGGTTATCATTATAATTGGCTTCTACACGATTGGATATTTAACCTACCAAGGAACATATCATTCCAAAAGGCAGGGTGAACAAGGTTTTCCTCCATCAAATTAGCAATTATTAAAATGTTCTTTTACTGTGATTTTCTTCAACAAAATTTTAGTTTTACCTACCTGAAGTGATATCATAAAGAATGATATATCAATACAAATGCAGCAATAAGTTTGCAGATTTGTGTGGGAGAATTTTAATTTTACATCTTACATCTTACTTTGCATTGCCAAGTTGAAGATTTTTAATACATTTCATTTCCTACAGGTATTCCATGTTATGGATTGCAACAGAAATATACCATAACTTTGCAGTGATCTGTGCTCTTCCGCTGTTAACTATTCTGTAATTTGCACTACTGTATAAGCTGAAATTTTCGCGAGGGTTTTATTTTCGTGAATTTCGCGAGTAACCTGCCGATCGCGAATTTAACACCACGCGAATATAATGCCACATCAACATGGACCGGGGAAATTTCCTGCATTTACTGGTATAGTAGCAGTGTGAAGTACAGTTCGCATGCAGCGCTGTGTGACTGACTAGAGTGGCGGTGCCGGTGTGTATTGTTTATCGCTAGATAGACAGATCGCAGGCCGGGGCCTGGGTCGGCCATTCGCGAAAGCAACGACGCGCGAATATATCTTGGAGTCTCTCATTCGCGAAAATATCTGTACGCGAAAATATTAGCTTATACAGTATCTTCCACGATATTCAAGAATAATCAAATTAACAAAAAACAGAAAAGGATTCTCTTTTCATTAACCCAAAACAGGGCTGAGCAAAGGGCAATTGTATTTTGAATAACTTTCTAGCAATGGGAACATGCTTTGGGCTGGTGGAATATGTTGTATGGTCAAGTGACTTGAATGTGGTTACACTCTACGCCACACAGTTCATTCATGACACAGGGCGTGAGCTGATCACCGTACTCTGTCAGTTCCATTTACAAGGTGTAAATTAATAAAATCCTACCAATTGCTCTCTCTCTCATCCTATTTAAAATGTAGGGCATACATGTATACAAATTTGATTTTTTTTTCTCTCATACCTTATGGACTGTATACAAAGACAAAGAAAGTTGTAGACTTAAATGAACTTTGAGATATTTTGATAAAACTAGCAAAAACTAATCAGTTGCCAATGAACAAAAGCAACAACATTCTTCCTGCATTATTCCCCATGACTAGCTAAACACTGCTAACACTATGAGAAGTGTTGTGCAGATAATAACATCTAACAATATAACTCCCTTGACTTGTTTTCTAAATCCATCTTAACATTCATCATTTCTTCCAACCCAACCATTTTCAATATCCCCTATGAAAATTCTTGTGAGGGTGGAATCGCCAGAGAAGTCGCACACAACTTCCTTTCTTGGGCTACCAACATGTGTCTCGGCTGTGAGTGAAAAATGTGCAATTTCCCAACGAATGTCATTCCTTAATCGGCGCTTCCTGCCACCCCGATCAGTTGCATTGCCGATCTATAATTATCCCCCAAAGCTTTTCCCCCATAGCCAAAACGAAAGCCTATCCTTCACTGTGGATACAACTAATTCTCCACACTTTATCTAGCGGTTTGATCGCCCCCTTTGGCAAACGCTTGATTACATTCTTGTGCGATTGCCGAGATGAACTTTAAACAGTTACTCATCGCTCCAAGAATGGGTCTTATATTTCACTTTTGATATGCTGCAGTTAATCTCTAATACTGTAATAGAAAACAGAATTGTGATAATATCTCAGACCTCTTTTTCCAATGAGTTTCAATTACGTATCCTACATGTAATACTGATGAAATTGGTTACTTGTTGATATATCTAGTTTCAGACGTCTTAGTTTTTTCTTTTTGTTTCATTTTTTGGTGGGGGGGGGGGGGTTCACCCTTTGCAATTTTGGTCTTTTCGTCTTCTTAATATGAAGAGAGAAAAAAAAAGTGAAAACAGGTCCTCTTTTATGCTTTTGTACAGAATTAAAGTCTCAATATTCCACAGTATACTGGCAGGAAGACATAGCCACTGCAAGATTTTAGTCTAATTTTGGAGCAGTACAGAATGTAATTAGCTTTGTGTATATCTATATGTGTAATTTAAAAAAAAAAGTATTAAAATCTTTTAATTGGCAACAGTAAGTAGTCTATTGTGAAAGAAAACAATGGCTACAAAATAAATCATACACTTTCCTACACAGATTAGCACTTTCTTCTGTGTCTGTGGGGGAGAGGGTGTGATAAATATTCACACAGTTTTCTATTTAATAAATGATCTTGGGGAAAGAATATATCAAGGAAAGGAAATATCAATGTAGCCAATTTCAAAGTTAATTCACTTCAAAAACTGCTTTGCCTTGGATTAGATCAAATGACGAAATTGATATCATCAATCTCGTAAATAGAATCATAAACAGAATTCGTAAAACCACTTAAAAATTATCTACATTTTCTTACCTTTATTACTTTGCCTTTGCCAATCTTGAAGCGGAATGGTTTATCTACGCTAGTGTTGCTGTCAAATACCTGTAAAGAGAGAAATAACCAAAAAAGAATGCTCACATCACATATAAATGTTAAGATAATGAAGAATGCAAGAGGAGACATGATGGCTCAAGGGGTGGAGCAGAGGTCTTGTAACCAGAACATCCTGGGTTCAATACCAAATCAATGCAATAGTACAATTTGCATTAATTAAGGGGAATATGTTCTCGAAAACATATTACTAAGTTGGTTTAAGTAATGAGGAAAATCATATTCCTGGACAAAAATTTAATTTGTATTATGAATATTAAACAAAATAATTGGTGAGTTGTGAGCCAGTGATGTCACAAACTCATAACTGAGTTGCCAACTTGTCTAGTGATTTTCAATGTTTTCCCTAATTTTTCATGCCACTAAAAAAATTCTTAACTTTCTTATTAGTTCTCTGATTTTCATTAAACTTCATTTGATATGTAGGTCTGATTTTTCTGCTCAATTAAAACCAAGTAATTTTTGGACTGGACTTCCTCTTTGATCCTCATTATCAAATCTCTCAGATAGGATTGTCTACTTTGAGAAAAAAGAAGATATCGATGTTTGGGCCCTACGACACGTGCTCCGACAACAATAGCGCAACCATCAATTTTCTACATTAACTTTAATTGCTGATTTCAACCCAGACCAAAACACAGTATCTAACTCTAACTCAACACTAAACTTAATCCTATCTAAACCCCCCCCCCCCCAACTGCAACCTAAAGCCCAATTGGATCCCTCACCCTAACTATAACTTTGATTACATAAAGCCCCAAGCGAAATGTTGCCTGAGCAAATGTCTCTGGCCACCGATGTTTAATTACCTATGAAAGTTTTGTAAGCAAGTGAGCAAAATGACTTTAAATGGCTCGAGAACGATTTCTATACCTAAAGATTTCTGACAACTGCAATACTCTTCTGGTCAGTGTCCAGACACACGCTTGGCCAGATGATCCAACATTTGCTCTGAGCTTCGCTTGTCCATGATGTAGGGTTAAGGGTTAGGGTTGCAATTAGGTTTTAGGTTAGGTTTAGGGTTACGGTTACAGTTACGGTTACGTTTACAGTTACAGTTACTGTTAAGGTTACGGTTACTATTAGGATTAGGGTTAGGTATTTTGTTTGGTCCAGGGTTGAGAATAGGAATTCCGTTAGTGTAGGGACCTGGCTGTGGAGCAAATGTCGCAGGAGCATTTGTCGTACAGCTGTTTTGACCATACTTACATCTCCAAATGACCGGGAGGTATAGAGCCAGCCTGTGTACTTGACCTCTACCGAGTCGCCACTCTGGACAGCATCCCCAAGACCGATGGTGAGATCTTGGAAGACAAGGGACTTGGCAACTCCACCAGCGCTGTTCACTTTGGCAAGACCGACCTGCATGGCAGAGGGACGGAGGGTGTGTCATAGAGATTTTTGTTATTGCAATCCTTTGGCTCAAAGATAAAGCTGAGCAGTGGTAATCCAATTGCATTGTGAAAGAAACGGTCTAGATCTTATTGGGAAAGGTTGATTATATACACACTGTAGTACAACATAAGAATAATTATGCATAGAGAGCTTTTGCAATTGTCAAAATGATAACAACTTGACTCAATCTTGCTCAAAATATACAGTGAAAAGCAATGCACAAGGATATGGGTAAATGGAGCTCCACAAAGTAGCATCAAAATTTGGTCCAAATTTTTAAACTATTCTAGCTATATTTGGAATATGAGGGTATTTCAAGATCAATCCCTTTTATGTGAAACTTGGTCTTATTACAGCACATTCTTTCACATATCAATGAAAAGAAAAGGAAAGCTAGCAAATTCCTTTTCCTTTTTTACAGTGTTACCAAATGAAGCCCATCTTAAACTGGGGACAGCTTGGGAGTTCATAATAAATGTACTTAGGGTGCACAAATGACTCATTCTACTATTAATGACAGGTGTCAGCCCAGTATTTCATCTCTTGCAGTATGTTATGTCACAAGACTGTCTTAATATAGAACTACCATTTGAGACTCCATTCTAAGAACTAGTGCACTATCTTGCCCCCTCCCCCACTGAATCATAGCAATAGGGTTAAAGTCCTTGACTTTAGGTTGTATTGACCTGACATCATCCTGAACAGTACATTATTACATGTAGGTCACAAAACTAATATAAAACTACAATTTTCAATTCTATTTAAAAAAGTGTACCTACATCCCCCTACCCCTCAATCAATCACATGGAAAGTCCTTGACCTTGGGTTGTATTGAACCTTAGAAAACCATCTTCGACTGTACATTATGTCACAAAAACTAATCTAATATAGAACTACCGTTATCATCTCAATTCCCAAAAGTAATGTTAGTGTGCCAGCCCCACATCCACCTACACCCCCCTCCCTTGAATCACAGGGATATATGTACATGTACATGTAGGTGTAAAGTCCTTGATTTGGGGTTCTACTGAACATTTACCTTGATCTTTCAATAAAGTTGAGTTCTGGTCATGCAATTATATTTTGAAAGAAACTGTCTCAAAGCAATTGGGAAAGGTTGATTATATATTAGATAAAAATTGGTGTATGCTGTAAGGTTTAGGAACCACCAAAATGAGAAGAAATTGACTCAATCCTGCTGAGAGTGACATGCACTGCACACACATGTTCGGCCCAAAAATTTCAGCTGTTTCTTGTAAGATTTTGAATGTGAGGGCATTTGAAGAGCAATCCTTTTCAGGGGACATTTCTACTATGATAATCTTCCAAAATGAAATAAAGAGAATAAGACAGCTCACAAATTAATTGTTACCGTTCCCAGAACTCGACCTTCTCTTAATAACTGTACATTATGTATGGTAGGATTGATCTATGACAAAACTGCCACTTTCTGTTCCAAAAACTACGTGCGCTAGTCCTGATAGTTTGTATATTTATTATCAAGAATGTATTACAAACTCATTGGCCGGAATTCACAAAGGTGGTTTCACTTCAGGCCATGGTTTATGCAGATTTCGTGGTATAAATACGCTTGATTTAGCGCATACACTTAAATAGATCCAATAATGAACGCGCACCGGTCACGCGTGATTGGCAAAAGCGCTGAATTTACGCTAGTTGCCATGGTTCAGACCATGGCTTATTTAAATGAATTTAAATAAACCATGGTCTGAATTTACATAAACCATGGTCTGAACGGTTTGAACCATGGCAACTAGCGTAAATTTAGAGCTTTTGCCAATCACGCACGACCGGCGCGCATTCATTATTGCATCTTTTTAAGTGTATGCGCTAAATCAAGCGTATTTATACCGCGAAATCTGTATAAACCATGGTCTGAATTGAAAACACTTTTGTGAATTCCGGCCATTGGCATTCAACATTCCCGTACCATCTTACCTGTTTCGCAAAGTCTATAGCATTCTGCTCTGATTCAAACATTATTGACCAGTTCTGTCTCTGCTCATCGTAAAATGTTGCATAGTTGTTTGCTTGTACCTGTCGGAAAAAGGAAAGTTTGCAAAACATAATGATGTGAACGTACTCATTACAAAGTGAAAAGGTGAAGATTTCCGTTTGGGTTTTATGGAAGTGAAGGATGCAATTACACTCATGCTCAACACTTTACATTTTCCACACAGTGCCAAAACGAGATTTCATTTATCAATTCCTTTATTTAAAAGGCTTTGAAAGAAATATTTGATCTTTGGTGTTTAGAGAACAAGCTCTGATCATCTGATGACAGATGGGGTTTTCCTCATGATCATTCTTTTTAAAATCTGGCTTAGGTGCAAGAATTTTCATGAAATAAAGGTTAAAATCTTTACCCACATTTTGTTTTTCTACTTTTGATAGGAATGCTTCCATTCACAGAAAAATGGAGTCATCTACATGTATAAAATGTACATCATAACCGCAGAAGATGGACACATTAATAGCCATTACAGAAAGGCTGTCGACCATATGAATATATGAATAGATTGAATGTCTGAAATTTTAGAGTTATGGGAACGGACCCTGTACGTGGGCTTTTCAGGGCATACAGTGAGACCGAAACAAGCACACTGCCTGGCAACAATTAAAAATGACTCATTCTTTGGCTAGGTTACCCACGCTAAAATTAATCCCCATTATTTTGAGCGAGTGCCAGTCTTTATAGGCCTAGTTTCCAGACAGAGGAACGGAAACATCATCTATTCCTATCCTCTAAGTATTTTTAATGAAGTATATTTTGAGCATGACAATGAATTCAAAGACCTTTTTTGCACTGTTCAAGACATTCCAACACACTCCTATCGTTGAGCTCATCTTCATTTATGTAAATACTTTAACCCTTTCGAGACGATTGATTACATTTTGTGGTTTGACTCAATAACTTTTGATTCAGAGGTCTAAAAAATATACCAGATGCATGAGTAGAAAGAGCAAAAATTTATGCACTCACTATGTCCATTTATGTTGCATGATCATATTGCACTTGATGCCAGGAATTTAAAAAACGAAAATAAGCTTTAAAATCCTTAAATTGGAAACACATTGAGAGACTTCAAATCATTGTCCTTTATCCAAACTGGCAATTTTTTCAACTTTTCGACAAAATTCCTAACCGTGCATATTGTTTTCAAAGACATTACACCTTATTAGAACCATGTAGCACTAAAAGAAAAATATTATTGTTGCCAATTTGAAGAACAAAATGTGATTAATTCAGCCCTTAAATAATTCCTGTCCTGAAAGAGTTAAACAGAACTCAACCTTCTCTTCAGGAGTTCATGAGATTACGTAAAGAGGACAAGACTGTACTTACTGTGAAGGCAAATGTGGGTGATATCCTGGCGTGTGTGACCTGCTGTTGTTTACTGATATACAGAAGTATCTTGTACTGGAGATAGAATTTGAAAAAAAGAAAAGATAAAATACAGAAAATGCTTATAACAGCAATCAGGACTACAGTCATGAAATTTCTCCTTCTTTCTGTTCATCCGGTTTGCTAGTCCTTTTCAGGACTTCACCTTTTCAAGAAAGAATACTCTGTACTCCTATCCTATCTTTTGCTCTTTTATATCTCCTCTTCTTTCCTTCCTCTACTATCCTTCTCTATAACCCAACAGTCCTTTTCACGACTTACACACATGGTGAACCATAAACCTCATCACAGTCATGAAAGAATGATACATATATCAACAAATCATGAATGGTTATATTTTTACTATTTTGGTTTACCACAGTAGCACAATACATAAAAGCTTGTTCACATACTGTATGCCTCAGTAACAAGCAGCGGTTTACCAAAGTTTTTTGTTTAAGCGTTTCTGCATCCACTAACACACAAATAAGCGACTACCCATAGAATTTTTCTTGCGTGCGGCTACTATTTTCATCCCCACTTGCCATTCATTTTACACGTTTAATAAAACCTCCACAGTTTACCGTGTTATATAAGAACAGGCCTTATGGCAGAGTTTTTAATATTTGTATTCATACACATAAATTGATACTTGCCTCAGAACCAGTAGGGTTAGTATCCTGCAATCAATGATACATTGAGAAAATTTGCAAAAGTCTCATTCATTTGGTAACAGGTAAAGGAATAAAGCCAATTCACTTCAAAGTTTTAACTCTTTACACGCTTTGGTGTACTGACATACTTGCCAACATTTGGAATTCAGAAAACTGAACGCACATATTGATATTGGCAGGGGGTCCAGGGAGCATCACCGCCGTCACCGCCACCAGCGGTGGGGGTGGAGCTCCCTGGAGTAAGGGGTCCAGCGGCCTGCCTCAGGGCCCCTGGCTGACACTGTTCCGCTCATGGTTGCTTTTATTTTGACAGATTTTCACCCGAAATCGAACCAAATCACAAATCATGTACGACTAAATATTGTACCGGATTCAATTAATTGGCATTAGACCCTAATACTATTTTCCCAAAAATCTGTACGTTCAGTATTTTGTGGCTCTAAAAACTTCAAAAACTGAACGGTTCAGTTAAAATCTGTACGGTTGGCATCTATGTACTGATGGAACAAACAGGGAACTGCCACAGTTGACTTTTGGCACAAATACAGTGTATTGCACCACGACTCCAAACAATGTGACAGTCCAGGGTTTCAATCCATAGTGAGTAAAGAGTTAACCCTTACTGTACTGGGGCGGGGAAGCATTTCGAACCACTGCATTTCACACCGCGCCACTTTCTGACTTTTTCTTTCAAGTCTCGCGCATCTTTTGATACCAAGTTTACAAAAAATTGTCAAACCGTCACCGAATCATATGACATTTTGTGACCTCATGTCTGCCCAAAATGAAGAATTTCTGAGCTTTGTATACAAAACAAATGGGAAGCTGCATTTCCTCATGTTCCTCCTTTATCACCTATAATTTCTTCTTTAAGCTGTAATTATCTATTCTAACTGAATATGGGTTCACATAACACTCCGAAACAGAAGAATTAAAAAAAAAAAAAAAAATTTAAAGTTGAAAACTAAAGAAATACACGTACATAAGAAATTTGTAAAACAAAAGAATACATAACAATTGAAATCACTTTCAAATTTTTTTTATGTAATAATGTTTTCAAGGTTTAGAAAGAACTTGTACTAAAATTATCTCTCCAAGGCCTTTCTTTGATTATCAAACGAAATGTGTATTTATGTACATAATTTGCATAAATTATAAAATCAAATGTTCTTTACGCAATTCTCGAAGTCCGTGTGAAATTTCGCGACAATCAGTCACAGAGGAGCTTGAAATAGCCCAGTACAGTAAGGGTGAAAGAGAAAAGGAAGGGAAGAGAAAAGGAAGGGAGGTTAAAGTTGGTGAAATAGATATAATGGTGAGAAACCATTAAATAAAAACGATGAAATGAATGAACTTAAATAGAAAAAGAACTTAAATTATAAAAAAGACACCAAAATAAAAAGGTGAATTAAAAGGAAACATGAAGAAGGAATTCAGTACTCTATTTGAGAATAAACCCAGAGATTGGTAGAACTTACATCGTTTGCTGTGTGGTTGCCCAATATAGCAGCACCAAGCTTTCCATGTTTGATATATGTGCCATTTGAACTGTGAACCAAGGAAGAATTTGAAAAGAATAATGATTCTAAAGTTTATTACTAACATTAAATATTTCTAATACAAATAATACTAGTGAAAATGTACATTCATATGGTGTAATAATAGTTAAATAACTATGATATTGTATAAGAACAGTGCACTAAATGTTCCACTACCTACTCAAGGTAGCCTTGAATTTGATATATACATGATGTAGATTAATCAAACTAAAAGAATCTCACAAAAATTACAAGTACTTGAATGTTAAAACAGTAAATGAATGACTCAAAATGCCACCTCGTACTTCAACTGGCAAGTGCCTAGTACACTGTAGAACTACTCCAGTTCAGTTTTTGTTTTCCTAATTCTCATCAAAACAATAAGATCCACCTCTACAAACAAACACTCTATCTATCCTAGTAGTATGTTTTACTTACAATCTGTATGCATGGACTGCTACCGCTAGTAGTAATGCTGACTGACCTCCTTGACCTTGTGGCTGCTGTTGTTGTTGCTGTTGATCTGAATACAAGAACAAACAAAGAAAAATTCTATAATGATTGAATATTCTGAAATTGCAGAATACGATTTCACTTTTCAAATCATTCATTTTCACTAAGAAAATATAAAAATAACAGAATAATTAATAACTCCTCTTTACCCCAAAAATGCAGAAAATTAACTTTTAAGAATCAAATTTTGGATTACAATTCCTTGCTTAATTTTTGGAATGGGCATAAATGTCTCCCATGATACTCAGAATACATGTTCATATGTACCCACTTTTGTTTCTTTGACAATTTAAGAACAATCTATTCTTTAATAGCCCATGTTCATTGTTGCTATTTTTCAGTGGAATTTGCCATCCATGGCAATGGAAAGAGTGAACAAAACTTTGAATTTCATTTGTTAGTAAGAATTACTACTACTAATAATAATATACCATATTTATATAGCACATATCACAATATGTCCTCATGTGCTTTAAGAAGGAGGAAGAAGGAAAAGTGGGTAGAGTTCTAAGCTTGAGAAGAGTGAGGTATGCTCAACATACAAGTACTTCCTCTAGTTACCAGTTAACACATTATCATGAAGTGTAAGAACAATTTTCCCTGATTCCAATTTGAAGTGCCAAAGGGGTACCAATTCACATAATTTTGGACATGAAGGACACACTGATGATCTAATCTCCATCATCGCTCATCTGGCCCTTACATGTTTTGTACACACATTGCCTAAGGTCTTCCTGTTCTCAGTAGACAAAATCCATCTCTCCCCCTTTCTCAATAAAACTGCTGTTTTGATCATAATCGTATTGCATAACCATGTTTGTTTGTTTTATACAAACTCTGTTGGTAGAAACTTTCTGGCAACCCAATTACAAACTCCGGTTAAAAGCCTCTGCAAATCACAGGACAGTTTCAAATGCATGTCTCATACACATACATGTATGTAGGTTTTCTGCCCCCTGGTTTCAGGGATTATACATGTACAAATTGACTTGGATGAGCATGATGCCAAGACCTAGACCACAAGATGTAATGGTTTCCTTCCATCCAGAGTTATAAATATCCATGGTGGAGTGGGCGTTTGATCACATCATTATGTTAGGCGTATGTAAAGGAGATCAAACCTGAGGGTTTGGTTGATATAGATTCACTGTAATTCGCAGATGGCATTGAATTTGAACTCGATCTGTGCTCCAAAACTTAATCATTTACATTCTGTGTATAAAACTTATTGTTCAGAATTCTTTACTGAACTGTATATCTAAAAATACACAAATGTACTTGGATAACTACTTCTTCCCCTTCTTCAGCTATTAGTGGCCAGACCACAATAATACTTCACACCAAATCTCATATTCCTGGCTTGAAAAGTGCTTACGTGTAAGTTAGTTTTCTTTGGCTGCTTTGGTGCTGTGTACATGTACATGTACATATGCATGTATGTTATGTATTGCACATATTAATATCTAAGTTGGCTGGGTAAGTTGAAATTCCTGGCTGTCAGTGGCTAAACAACAACTCAACTTCACATAACACATTCTATTCTTGGCTTGGAAATTGATCATAGTCTGGCTATTTCTGCTAACTTTGATAAAGTGACTGTTATATTTTGTAACTGTGAATGTCTATGCTGGTTTTGGGGGGATGACATTTCTAGCTTTTAGCAGCAAGACAAGAAGTCTACATCATACAAAATTTGTATATTCCCAACTCAGAAAGTTCTTACCTTTGGTTTTCTTTGGCTGTTTTGGTGCTGTGAACGTCAGCGACTCATTGCCACCTTGATTGCTGGTTTTATCCATCCCAAAAAGGGAGCTTAGCTTAGACCTGCAAACAAGAAAAAAAAAAGAGTTCTCAGTCAGGTTGAATTTCATAACAAATTATATCAAGTTTAAATTTCGCCGCGTTCAGACTAGGTCCCGATTATCGGGGAAAGTCCTGATTATCGGGACTTTCCCCAGCAAACCCATAGTGTGGATGCTTGCCGGGACTTCTCCCGGTGCTCCCACCAAACTTGATGGGTTCGGGGACAAAATTCTGAGGGGAGAGCGACCTTGGGCTCGCACAGCTGTTTTCATCACAAGTGCGCATGCGCGAAATGTGGTGGAGAAGAACCATGCACGGTGACCTAACGCACAGCCAAAACCACTTGAGCCGTGATTGTCCCCGGATAGCGGGGACATTCGAGCACAGTGTGGACGGTCGGTCGTAAAAAAAAAAAAAAATCTCTCCAAACTGCCCCCGATAATCGGGACCTAGTCTGAACATAATTGCTAGCCTTCAAAATCTTGTCTACTTTGTTCCCAACACAGCATCCCAGCATATATAGTTCACATTCAAAGGCATGCTCCAGTGTAAATATTACTCTTTTTTTTTTCCTTGAGACCTCTTTGAAGCATGTGAGAGTGCTTGGACAATGTGCTGAATTAATTGCTAAAAGTGTGCAGTCCCTAGCAGGGTTGCCTGCCATGTTCTATCAAAAGTACATTTGCTCTTTTCGATTTGCTACCATAGAGGGGAATTTTTCATACGTCAAAATGTATGTATCCTGTTATTCTTTACCAGAGCCTCTTTCTTTTAAAGTTTTCAAGTGGTCTTTCATAGCTTTCCAAGACCAATTACTCAGCTCTCCTACACATTTTTTTTCTCTGGTGAGCTCCTATCTTCACCTGTACATGAAAATGCATTGTGTTCAAACCAAGGCATGGCTGTATGAAATCACAAGATGTACTCACACTGTCATGCTATAATCCTCATAAAAACGATGCTCTAATATTACAGGTTTATACCCGTCTACTTTGCTCCCAAAACAACATCTCAACATATAGTCCACCATCCTTATCTTAGGTACATGTATGTGCTCCCATGTAAAGGCTTAAATGTTCACAAATTTTAGCGCCGCCGCATGAAATCACAAGTACTTACGCCGTCATGATATATTCCTCATAAAAGCGATATTCGGGTATTACAGGTAATACATGTACTTGTCTGTTAGGATCCCGATACGAAGGCATAGTCCAACTTTAAAGGTCACTCTGGCCCAAATGCCTTAAGTTCAGTTTGCACCATGAAAAGTTGGAATCTTTCTGACCTGACCACCTGCTCAAGTTTAATCAAATAACTATTTACACCTTGAGGTATTGAAAATAAGAGACGGTTGGCCAACGAACATCTACCAAATCGCTAATTATCACTTGTGTTGGCAACATCAAACCCCTCCCCCATTTCCTTTGGTCCCATATAAAGGTAGTAAAAACTAAAAGCGAAAAAAAATAATCCTGTCTTAGCATTAGGCATTTTACATGTAATATAGTAAATGAAAATTTGAAGCCTAGTGTTAATAACAAGGAAACCGATTCCAGAATGTGCTGGTGGTGGGGGGGGGGGGATTATCTGTATCAGGGGCTTTTTGGAAAGGGGGGCCAAAAATAGTGAGGATGTGCCTTCATACATGTACATACATGTAATATATGTTATCTGAGAGCTCTAGCTTATGCAAACTATATTTCATGAAGTCATAACATTCTACAAATGTAAATGTAATTCTGATGTACATTCAACCTCAAGACATAACTAAATTGAACATTTTGACACAAGTGATTTCCTTGCTTTACTACTTGAATCAAATTTAATACAACCTGAAGTATAATTTGAGTAGTACCTCACACTGATAACAATACGACAGGTAAATTTTCAAGTTCTGATTTGTACATTTCCATTGCCAGAACACTAAAATAAAGTTCTGAATGTAAAAAGGGTCTGAGTCAGTCTTCAAATACATACATACATGTACATTGTATTTGAATATTTCTGTTACACTCATTCGTGTATGAATGTCACATGCCTTTGAATATCTTATGTTTGCAGAATACAGCTTTATTCAAGAAGCACCCATTTGAATACACCTCCAAAAATGAGCAATTATTGGGTTTTATAATCATTCATGTTTGTGTGATCTAAAACTCTGCAATTTTTTGAAAATATACAGAAATAATGAAAAGGGATCATTACTACTGAATACGCCATATATTTCGCGGGGGTTTTATTTTCGCGAATTTCGCGAATCGTGAGTGGGTTGCGAATTTACTAACACGCCAAAATATTGCCAACATTAGAAGTCGGTTGAATTTGTTGTCTCCTGGTCAGAAATTCACTACTTCGCTTTGCAAAAGTACATCATCACCGCTGTTTGTAGATTTGAGAATTTTCCGACCGCGAATTCAACCACTCGCGAAATAGTCTGGTTAGTCCTATTCGTGAAAATTTATGGCCGCGAAATTTATGGCTTATACAGTACTTGTATTTTAAAAAAAGTGGTTATCTGACAGCTTATCAGGTATATAGGGCATGATATGCCACATGCATACATGTATGTGCATGTATATCACAACAAGAATATGATAAGATTGACACTTTTATACATGTAGGAGGAGTCAGAGATTTGCACAGGCAAATGGGGCCTTTAGATTTCACACTTATACACAAGTGTGTAAAAATAGCCTTTTGTGACAATAAATTTTTAACAGCTAAATTTGATCACATTTTGTTCTTCAAATTGGCAGCAATAATAGTTTTCTTTTAGTGCTACATGGTTCTAATAAAATGTAATGTCTTTGAAAACAATATACATGGTTAGGGACTTTGTCCAAAAGTTGAAAAGTTGAAAAATGACAAATTTGGATAAAAAAACAATGATTTTGAACCTCTCAAGGTACATGTATTGCCAATTTAAAGCTCATAGATAGTCTCGGTAGCAAAATTCATACTGGCAAGAAACTTATCTAACATAGTCACATACTATTCTCCTTTTATCATAAGACTCATGTACGAGATTATTTAACATTCCATTCATGATTTCGAACAAATTTTAGTGTAAATATCTGTAAGAAACGCTTGGTAACGGCTTTTCACTGCCTCACGCTAAGACCATATCCACCCGAAGGTTCCCCGCACAATGAACCCAGCGTTTCGCACTATGTGTAGCGTATTCTATACACACAGCAATCCTCATGTGAGTAGTGTGTGTGGCCGTTGTTTTAATTTACATCCCCTCTTTTTTGGGCCAGGGATTTTTATTACTTTTCACCTCTCATTCAATAAATATTTCACTTGAGGAGGAAAAAATTTCACAGCATCTTAGTTATGTTAGTACCCTGCTATTTATTAAGTAAAATCAAAGAAATCTCACGAAAAGTTTTTGAGGGCTTCCCAAAACTATCTGTTACCTTTAAGGAACTTAAAGCTTATTCTCCATTCTAAAATTCCTGGCATCAAACGCAATATGGTCATGCAATAAAAGTGGACACAATGTCTGTTTTCATCTCTTTGCACTCTTCCCTCCTCATCCTTTTTAACCCTTTCAAGACAATTGACCACATTTTGTGGTTTGGCTCAATAATTTTTTATTCAGAGCTCTAAAAAATATACCAAATGCATTAGTAGAAAGAGAAAAAAATTCTACACACACTATGTCAATTTTTGTTGCATGACCATATTGCGTTTGATGTCAGGAATTTAAAAAAGAAGAACAAGCTTTAAAATCCTTGAATTGGCAACACATTGAGAGGTTCAAAATCACTGTTTCTTATCAAAATTGGCAATTTTTTCAACTTTTCGATGAAATTACTAACCATGTATATTGTTTCAAAGACATTTCAGCTTATTAGAAGCATGTAGCACTATAAGAAAAATATTACTGTTGCCAATTTGCAGATCAAAATGTGATCAATTTAGCCCTTAAATAATTCCTGTCCTGAAAGGGTTAAATAAACTCCTTTACCACCAGTCCCACTTCTTTTTCCCTTTTAATTCTAATCATACCAAGGAGTTATCACGTTCTGTGATATTTCCTTGATCATACTAACCTTGATAATCTAGAGACCCAACAGATTATGATGGCATTATCTGTAGTAGATATCAACTTAGTATCTACTGGATTTTTTTTATTTATGTCTCCATGTCACAACCAATTCTATATAACATCTTTTTCCAGCTGTAAATTTGACTATGGTGTAAATCAAAGAAATTCAGGTATTCAGCGTTTTCAGTAACTTGGACATTCCCGTCATTCCTTTTTTTTCATCTACAGTCAATGAATTTGACAGGATCGTTGCTCTGTGGTGAACAACTACCTGTAACTACATGTAAGAAAACCATCAACATCTGATGCTCGGAGTCAAATAGAACTGTTGGTATATGTGAACATTTAATTCCACAACTTGAGAACTCGACAATGTACATGTACATGTAGACAGTCTGTGAAGAAGTAAACTTCACTGGTGAGTAATATCTTTTTATAGTAATTTCAAATTTGGGCAAGATGAATTCAAAGAAACACTTCTGTACAAGAACATAACTTCTGTTCACGTCTCAATGAGAGTTTCTTTGCAGGGGCAGATCCAGGATTTTGTAAAAGATGGGGCACAGTGCCATAAAAGTACACAATAAAGGGGTCAAAAAGTTTTTTATTGTGTATGCCATTTGGGTTTCAAAAGGGGGGGGGCATGGGCAAGTTTTCCCCCTAAAATGTAGGATCCGCCACTGCACATACATGTAAATATCATTGTGCATATGTAGAAGAATATGTCGCAGACTATGTTTCTACATACATGAATGTGACCACATTTCACCAACCTTTCGGCTAATGTGTAGGTAAAGTATGTTTCACTGGACAACTGTTAAGCTCTCATGTCCTGCAGGATATAAGCAATCAACACCCGTCCCAGCTACAGGACACAGCTGACTACTGTCAAAGACTACACCTGCATAGAGCATATTTAGAGGTGTTATATAGTTCAGTGACAGAGAATGCAAAGGTTGTGGTTTCGATCAATAGCACGGCACAAATGTCATGTGGCATGACATTAATCTCCACATGTATACTTGCCACTCTCGACCCAGGTTTAGCTGGTCAGACTTATTCCTAGAATGTACGGAAGCAGGATTTCGTAGAATTTCGTAGAAAGGGGAGGTCTATTAAAGTCTAACAAAAAAAAAAAAGGGCACCAGATTTTCTGGGTGTTGATTTAGACCAATTTTGGAGGTTGGTGGTTTACACCCCAAAATCTCTGCCAAGCAACAAAAAATAAGGCAGAAAGCTGGGTGTCCCCAAAAAGCAGGAATCATGACAATGTCCATGGACCAGAATTTTTACACTCAAAAAGCTTTACTTATGAATATCAAAATAAAAACAAACAACAGGAGGAGGGTTCCAACACTGTTAAAGAGTACTATCAACACAAGATAGAATAAATGACTGCACGACACTTTCTTTATGACACATGCCCTATATCATACATGTTGTATGTATTGCTGTGTGGTTGAAATACTGAATTTCCAAAGCTCATATTGGCAATTGTGTGCTTTGGGTTAATGCCCTTCTGGCTCCGATCAGACAATATAGGCTATAACATTTATCATTATCATCTCAGAAGTTCTGCGTGCTTTCCTTTCTTAAATGTCACCTAGCCCTCAGTACTCATTCCAAGCTGTTATAGAAATTCGGTACAGCAGTAGCAGGCCAACAACATTGCTAAAAAAAAAATTGAACCCCATTTTATTAGAAACTTTTATCACAAGTTCACAACGTTATCATATCACATTTCCGATATCAACAGAGATTAATACGCTTGATGTGCCCTTCCCCTTCTATGCTCGCAGAATGCCTGGGTCACATTTATGGGTTCAGTTGAACATAAGGAGGTCTTTGAACCATTCTTCAATGTTCTATCACATGTCCCTGTGCTAGGGCAGGATTAAGATGGAAAATTCCTTTCATTTTCTCTGACATACATGTACACAGACTTTTCTTTTTGTGGTTCCATTTTATATCTTTATCATTTCTCTATATATACACCTGTCGCTATAGTGCACTCATTTATATAGCTCTAATTTCTGATCACGTATACCTGGCAACTCATTCATTCTTAATCCCCCTCCAGCTCCCTAACTCCTCCGTATTTTTCCTTTATCTATATGAAGCTTCCACTCTTTTTGCATCTTTGTTCTCCCATTTTCTCTCAATCTCTTTATCCCCCTTTCTACATGTACCTCCCCCCCTCTCTCTCTCTCTCTCTCCTTCTCCCTTTGGCTTTCTCTATACTCCCTCCTATTAAACCTTATACATGTATAGCTCTCCACTTTCCTGATCCAACCTCAAATCAACTATTCCATCATAAACAAGAACCTTTCCATCCTTCACTACTTCCTATCCACTCCCCACCCTCTTTCCCTTACCCCTTTCCCTCTTAATTTGATCTCCAACTTCTCATACAAATCTAACGTCATGACCCTTTCACAAGCTACATTGATCAAGAGCACATTGCAAAAACCAGGGTGTTAAATCAACACCATCTCGGTATCAATATCGGGCTACACCCAATAAGTGTTAAAACAATACCATTTTGATATTGGGCTACACCAGTTAAGTGTTCAAACAACATCAGTTAGTGTTAAAATAAAACCAGTTTGATTAAAAACTGGTGTTCTTTTAACACTTATCCGGTGTTGCCCAATACTGATACCGAAATTGTGTTGAATTAACACCCTGGTTTTTGCAGAGTAAAATCTTCAGCACTATTTGACATCCCGAGTCTCTGCTAGCAAAATTCTTTTCATTTTCAATATTTTATACAAATTTTGTTAAAATGTAATCTGTACCCTGCAATAGCAGTTTTATGTACATTAGATTCATGATCATACAAAATGTTAAAAATACCTTTAAATGACTCACGCAGACTAATAGCAGTCCAGTATCACTGTGGCAGCACGAAGCACTGCCTACTAACTAAATCCCAAATACATATAAAAAAGTATGAAATAAATCTACTGACATATTGTATTTCAAGAGCATGAAGGGATTAGAGAGGATTAGGCTTATCTCTACCAAGGTGAGTGCCAGTGTCGGATTAATTTCAAGAAATATACCCACACAGGACTGATATATTTGGAACTGATTTCAGAATTACAAATTTGGGTTCTTTTTTAAAACCTAAAGGAGAAATGAAGCAATATAATCTTCGTTATCGAAATAGAGTGTACATTAAAGTTTCTTTCAGAGTGTTTAAGCCAAGCTACTCGATTATCACCACACACCTGTGTGTACATTACGTTATAATATGAAAAAATGTGACAAAAGCGATCTTGCAAAACTATTATGCTAAGCGTACATGTATGTTATAAAGTCAAACTTTAGAAATTACGAAAAGGGGAAATTGGAGGCACACATTTCCTAACAAAGACCTACTAAAAGATCATTCATGCATTAATACAACATTCATAAAGCACCTTTCTGAAAACTGCCAATTAAAACAAAGTATAGCAAAAGTTCTAGCTTGCTCGCTTTGCTCATTTGCAAAAGACGGATACAGTATTCATTGCATCCCGAAGATCTCATGACACAACCATATTGTAAAGGGTATAGCACGAGCTACATGTATGAGCATATTATTTTTCGAGTCGGCACAACTAGTGAAATATTTTCAAAGGGAGTGTGATAAACCCTTGTGTTCCACAAAAGAAAAGCCATTCATATTATCAATATTAATTGTATGAAACTGTAGTTCTTCAATTTTCTTTACATGTCTTTAGGTTTTTGCATTGATTTCAACATAAAACACAGGTAGAAAAACATTATTTTGTCCTTACCCAAGCATCTTGCAAGGGCTGCGCGCATACATCCATTGTCTTAACCTTTGTGTATTTCAACACATATTCACTTTTTTAAGCATCACGCGGACCCCAAACCATGAGATATGGAAATATATTGCACATCATCCAGGTACTTTTACACGAACCATGAGATATTGTTTTAAACTGCACGGTCATCCGGGTACTTTTGCACAAACCATAAGATACATGTACACCAACTTTTCTGGGCACCCAAAACCCCTTCATACAAATAATAATCTAAATTACATCATTCTATAAAATCTAAGAATAAATAGGACAAAGAGTCATCCATCGCCCTGCACCAAACGCAGATTATAGGGCCACGGAGAAGGAGCGTGATTTTCTAGCTGGATTTTAAAAGGCTAAGTTGTTCTCCCTCTTCCCCCCCCCCCCCCCCAACCCTTTGAAGCCAAGGTCTAGATGTAAGCCAGTGGTCTTGTTCATGAGTTATATTGCATGCATGGACTTATACTGTAAGTAAGTTGAGCTGTTCTCCTACACTGCAAAAACCAGGGTGTTAATTCAACACCATCTCGGTATCAATATTGGACTACACCAGATAAGTGTTATGACAACACCAGTTTGATATTGGGCTACACCAGATAAGTTTTCAAACAACACCAGTTTGATTTGAAACTGGTGTTGTTAACACTTATCTGGTGTAGTACAATACTGACACCGAGACTGTGTTGAATTAGCACCCTGGTTTTTGCAGTGTTATTGCAATTATCCACATACGAAAATACTAAATGAAATACGTTTCAAAAAAACATTATTGATCCTACATGTATATACATGTTATATGTATGGCAAACAACTGCAGTGTAAGGAGTGTTTGGTATGTCACAGTCTTAATTTACAAAAATGATTTTATGTCAAAATCATACTTTACAAAACTATTTATGTAACAGTCATTTAGAAATTACATATGCACGCAACAATTCTAAAATTTCTGACCTCTTTTTGTTGAAGTGATCATCCAGATATGAAAACATCAAAGACAAAATTACATTTCCTCCATAAGCAATATGTGATGCCCATCACATGCAGCTGAAAGCAATGCCATACTGATTACAGAGATATCACTTAATCACAAGTGAGTGAAGTCCATTAGAATCATAAACCTTGTTGTAGAATCAAACTGACCCAAATTCCCTTCAACCTGAAGAATTTCTTGCTATATTTTTTAGGTGGAAACTGAGTTTCAGCAATACTTAATTGCTGAAACAGAAACACATGAATATTGAAATGCTCTGCTGGCACATCATTAAAGGAAAGGTTGAGTTCTCGTTAAAGTGAAAAATAGTTTGAGAGCTTTCTATTTCTTTTCATGTCCGTTTGGAAGAATATCATAGTGAAAATCTCCTGAAAAGGATTAATGCTCTTCAAATGCCCTCATATTCAAATATAAGGAGAAATAGCTGATAATATTCATGCCACAAGTGTGTGTAGTCCCATATAGTGTTTCGTGTGCAGAGCATTTGCTTTTCAGTGAGACTGAGTCAATGCCTTATCATTTTGATGATTCCAAAACCTAACTACATACACAATTTTTTTTTTCTCTACCTCATCAACCCTTCCTAACTGCTTCGAGACGTTTTCTTTCACAGTGTAATTGCATGACCAGAACTCAATCTTATCTTAAAATGCTCTACCTCACATGGATATCACATCGTACGCACAGCTCTATGCAAGAAGTTGATGCGGCCCCATAACCAAAATTAGGAGCCCTACACTCAAACACAGTATGTGGGACCTCACAGGACACAGCATGGGACATCGTCTGCTGTGTACAATTACAGTGTACTTCTATTCCAAAGATACATGATTTGATTTTTTTATTCAAAAAAGATAGTACACTCATTGTCACATTATATCGCTTTTAGAATTTGTAAGGGTACAATTGTTTTGCCTGATATTGCAGTTAATTCGAGGAAAAGACTTCACAGTGCTAAATTATTTGATTTAAAAAATGCATAAAATTGTATCAATAATAACAATATTGGATATTTATATAGCGCTCATATCCACCATACTGAAACAGTACAGAGGCGGTGTTTTTTCTGTGAGCCCAAACATGGCCAGCTGTGGCATCAAACATGGAGGGCGTTGCCTTATCCACTGGTAGAGATCGATGTGAATACATTGTTAACTAACATTTGGGGCAACTGCTTTCCATCACCCCACCCTACATGTAACGGCCTAACCCCTCCCTCATCGACTCTCCTGAACATTTCTATTTCTTGCAGTAACTCCCAGTGCACTACAAAGTGACACCAATGGCCCAAATTCACAAAAGAGGTTTATCTAACCCATGGTTTAAACCTCCATAAGCGTAGTACACGCACGTCTTTATGTCCAATGGGCAGATAGTAATGCACTTATATAAGGGGCTTATTTACACTTATTTTAGTCCACGGCGGAGGTTTAAACCGTGGTTTAGAACACGGTTTGAGATAAACCTCTGTCGTAAATTTGGGCTAATATCTTCTGCTCAGTTGCCAATATGTTGGACAAAAGCTTCATTAGCTTCCAAAAAATATGTACGGTACATGAGGAAGTCATCAAATTTGCATATTACGTAAAAGTTAAAAATTTCAAATGCCTGCATAGACCATGCTACATATAGATGTACACATTGTCAGTATTTCCTATACCAAACTTGATTATTTACATTTCTTTTTTTTTTATTGCAATAAAAAGACTTTTCGATAGAGGCAAATACTCACCCAATCATAATCCTTTTACTATGAAAAAAGTTTTCCTTGTTCTGAATAGTTTACAAGCTTCAACATGTGGCGGCCATTTTGATTTGGTACTACATCAATGATACGCATAAGAATCACAACAACGAAATCAAGTCCTTAATCCCTATTCCTCCTGTGTGCTACCTAACTGCTACTATAGGACGAACCCCTTCATACTGGTGTGTGCTTCACGTATCCTGCGGGTGGCTCTACAACGTACACATAGGACCACCTGAAGCGGAATCTAAACTGTCTTTGGATCTAGAGTGACAATCTCTTCTTCACACTGAGGATACACACAACCTCAGATTGAAATCTCCTTGATTCCTGTCAGACCACGGACTACACGCCTTTATTACTCAGCAAAGCAAATCGACTCTAAACCATCCAAGGGGCACCCAAACACTTCCCCCTCCCTGTGGCTGCTTTAACTCTGTCACGTACATGTACATGTAGGTCCATACATACATCTAAGCCCTTAACCGAAGAGCGATGGTTACTAATACCCAAATGTTTAAAGAGAAATGGTAGGGAGCGTGTCATAGCTTAGTGGACGTTCAGCAACTCTTTGCACAGGGTGAAAGGCTTATAGCCCTTTCAGACCAGAAGAAATATTGTATAAAGAATCGCATGCATGTACATGTATGATAGCCATGATATACATGTACATATACATGTACATATACATTTACATATACAATGGCCATAAACTTGAGATTGGAATATCGTATAAAGAAACATCATAATAAAAAAATAGCTTTGGAGAGATACATGTATGTGATTCAAAGTCAAGTGGTTTCTACACTTGACTGGGGATGTGAAGGTCATGGGTTCCATCCCCTGCATGGCACATACATTTATGTCCTTAACCCTTTCAGGACAGGAATTATATAAGAGCTCAACTGATCACATTTTGTTCTGCAAATTGGCAACAATAATATTTTTCTTTTAGTGCTACGTGGTTCTAATAAGATGTAATGTCTTGAAAATAATATACATGGTTAGGAACTTTGTCGAAAAGTTGAAAAAGTTGCCAATTTGGACAAAAAACAATGATTTTGAATCTCTTAATGTGTTGCCAATTTAAGGATGTTCAATCTTATTCTCCTTTTTAAAATTCCTGGCATCAAACGCAATATGATCATGCAACAAAAATGGACACAGTATGTGCAGAATTTTTTGCTCTTTCTACTCATGCATCTGGTATATTTTTTAAGGCTCTAAATCAAAAGTTATTGGGCCAAACCACAAAATGTGGTCAATTGTCTTGAAAGGGTTAAGCAAGACATCTGGGCCCTGTTTCACAAAACTTATCATCAATGACAAGTTGCAATAGCCGTTATAAGCTACTGAAAACCTGGCATCTGATTGGCTGAGAGCAAATTTGTCGGTAAAAATCACAGACAATACAATTCTCAACTCCCAAGGACGTGCAGAATGTGCACACATTGCGTGTTGGCAAGCCTCAATCCAATGACCAGGGTAACAATATACATGTACATTTGTATCTGTTACGTGCTTAGAGGCATTGTGGATATATCTAAAGCACTATGTAAATCCAGAATATTATTTGATTACTATTTTATATATATATATATAGAGAGAGAGAGAGAGAGAGAGAGAGAGAGAGAGAGAGATTTATATCAAAGGTCAGTGCTCAGATTACACCATGTGCCCAAGCAGTAGTAGGAGGAAAGACAACATGTACATGTACATGTACATGTAATTCAGGTCATGTTCACACAGGAGATGGACACTAATCGTTTTATTTGGGGGGGGGGGGGAACGATACTCCAACCTCCATCATGTTAAACAACAATTCCTCATATGATATTCAGACAAGAAAATTTATAATTCTTTGTTGTACATGGTTAGTTATGATGTTGCTTGTCTGAATGGAGGGGGGGGGGGGTTAGGTGACTGTGAAACCATGATTAACAACACGGAGCAGATGTGTTAATTGGCAAGCCTAAAGGGGTACCCCCAGGGGGAAAACGAAAGTTCTAATGGTCAACTCAACTTATATCATCCTCAAACCAAGTGGGTGTAACAGCGATTACTTCCTATAACAGCTTGAACCGGGGTCAACCGATAGACTCAATGGTGTTAGGGAATTTACCCTAGCTTAGTAGGTTGAATCATTAAAGACACTATTTAAAGGTAGGGTTAGTCATTTGCAAGCCATAATCCAGTCAGAATGAAATTTCACGCATTTCTACAACAGGAGACATGGTAACTGGGAAAAAAAAAAGAAACTTGAATTGCGTACACAAAACATTCAAGAAATTTGTGAGAGGTTCAGATTCATTAAAGATTCATGCTGAGAAATAGTGAGCAGCAACTGACACAACATTGAATTTTCTTTAATTTGCGAAACTTTCTTTAAACAGCTGTCGTTTACGTGCAAAAGTTTCATATTGATCACAAAACTTCCGGTTCTACAGTATACATGAAACTTAATTGTGTAAACTCAGCACTTACAATTAGGGCCATTTAGGACCCCCCCCCCCTTTTTTTAGGGCCTGTCAGAGATATTTGGGTGTACTGCAAGAAACTGGTTTGTTTACTGACATTTACTTTTTTGTAATTACAGTGTACCTTTAACTTACCTGCATTTGCCAATGACCAATAAGGAACCAATAATATATAGATTAAAATAATACTATGCTGATCATTACCATCAATATGATTTATCATTTTAGATTCTCATCTATGAATTAGAGCATCACAGACAAATTTTCAGGAGTATACCGTAATTATAATCGTTTCTATTAGTACAAGTATAAAACGACGTCTCTGTGGACTTCCAAAGTACTTGCAAATTGTCAAGAAAGGTCAAGCTTTTTATGCTTTTTATGTCATGATATTTCAATATCATGATAACATAATTTATATTCTAATTATTATATTTTATTACACATTGCAATCAAATCTTCTTATTAGTTGTCAGGGCTGCACAAACTAGTTCTTGGGGTGAGCGACTGCATTTTGGAGGATTCCTCAGCAAATTACTTTTTATTATTTTTACGAGGTAGCATAGCGACCAAGAGAGAAAATTTTGCAGTTTGGAACAGCTTTTTAGAGCACTTTATATCACCCAGGAAAAAAATCGTTAATTAAAACACCATTTACCCAAAAATATTTCTAATTTTCAGGAGGAAACAAACCCTCAAATAATTCCAGGGAGTTAGCTTCCCCCGTTCCCCCCTGCATTGATGACCCTGCAATATCATAGGTCTTATAGGGAGTTTACATTGTCTAATGTAAAACATAGGGGAATATCTGCCTAAATAATACCTACAGTTTTAGAGATCTTCTGCAATATTGTACTTTAAACTACTAGTACACAAGGGAGCATCGCGAACAAGCGAGAAAATTCCTATTTGGAATATTAGTGAAAGTTTGCATTTTAGAGCACTTGAGGGCCTAAACATGGGGGGGGGGGGGGAGGTACACAGATCTCCCTAAAGATCACTGCCCCTGAGAATTATTGTTTTCATTCATTCATGTAAATGAGAGAGATCTCCATCAGGAACACCTAACCAATGGTCTGTGTAGGAAATGAAAGGAAATGAGAACAGTTTGACCAAAATCCTAGACATCTAATGAATCACCTAACTAGTGATTACAAAATGATCCTGTAGTACAGTTCTACAACATGCTCTGGTGACAATTACTCCACGGTCAATATCCTGGACCAAACTTTATACCTAACCCAAAACCTAACCTAAAACCAAATTGCAAATCTATTCCTTACCCTATATCTTTGATCAAATAATGCAAAAAGCAAATGTCGGGTCACCTGTATCACATGGAGATCTTCAGACAGTGTCAACAACACAAATCAGGATCAGAACTTGTACATTCTACAAAATGGCACATGCATGCACTGAAACAATAATGCTTAATATGATCAATGCAACATAAATGATGAATACAACAATACTAACTTTTTAGACATCCTGCAACGGTTTCCGCTCCTGACTGCTTTGACAATATCCACATATGATCACAAATAATGTTTGTCAACACAACACCCCTCAGGCACGGATATATACTTAAAGTCCAAACTCTAAAGTTAAAACAGAAGATCCAGTAGGGCCACGGGATAAGTGTACTAAATATATGAAGAGAGAAAGAGGAAGGGATCGACGAAGATAGCCTCTGTGTTTTGAAATCTAATAGTCCCACCTGGACACCTTCTGTCGCTTACTGGAATACGGACTGGCAGCTTACGAGACAGAGCAGGGTAAGAACCTATATACAATCCCTACCAAAGAGTTATCAGACCTCTTTGGTCATATGGGGGATGGGTGTCTCATCAGAGCTTTGGAGACTGATGATAAGGTTACCAAGAACTTAAGGAATCCAGCACATCATTTCCTGCATGACAGTCAACAGATCTCAAGGCTTTTCTTCCCCTCGTTACGGAACTTTGAAGTTGTCAGCATAATGTTAGATCAAACATTGCAGATATAGAATCAGTCTCTTGAAGAACTCCAAAGGTTAATTTACTGGTATTGTGTGTTTCCCAGTACTCAGGGTATCAAGAGCATCAGTTCCTGCATTAGAGTTAATAACATATCCCAAGACTTTGTTTCCAATAGTTACAGAACTTAAACTATGTGCAATGTTGGATCAAATTTTGAAGATTTTTAATTTATTGTTGGTTTAATTTTCTTCCACGGTGTGCATATCTTGAAGAGCATAAAAAGACTGGCCTTGAGAATGAAGAAGCAACACCAGCAGATCACAACTGATAAAAATGTACACTGTACATGTATGATGTCTTTGCAAAGATGAATCTCAATGCTTTTCACAGAGCTACTGCCAATGCTGTGGATTTCCAATCCAGGTGTTTTAAGAATCAGAAGACTGGTAAATGCAGAAGATCACCTAGTTCTACAAATTAACACATCTCAAGAGCTCTTTCTTGCAGTCACCTCAACCTGATCTAATAATGCCAAGTAGGTACACTTCTGCCAAGAACTCAAGGCAAGAGACATTGTCCGATAAATCCTAGAGGAATCCAAACGAGGGCCTCAGCTATGTTAGACTCCTTGGAGGGGTAATAAAGCTTGCAGTATGGTACATTAGTCTGGTGTTGGCACCCCTTCAAGAATATCGCAAGGTAGCTCCCATACGCAGGGAGTCCAGCCCCACACCAATAAAAGGCATGAATCCCGTCAAAAACAAAGATGTAGAAAAGATAAACAAGGTCTATGGCAGTATGAAGCGTCGCCAGTTGCGAGGCAGCTTCACCTTCGAATTATCCAAACAAAAGTGGATGTGCCCATTTAATATGCAACATGCCCGCCGCAATGTGACACTTAAAATTAGCTCTTCCTGGCCAATAGCCCCTGCATGCGAATTATTGCCCACTTGCTCACTCAACACCTACAGATATATCGTCAAAAATAGTTTATTCCTAAAGTTATTTCTAGCTCTTCCCTCAGACAGGCTTCACATGAATTGGGGGGAATAAAAGCAATCTAGTGCGTTTGGGACAGATAATTGATTAAAATAAGGATTAGGAAAGGTATCCTCACAAGTTTTGAAAGAGGGGAAAAAACTGGGGTGCTCATTACATCACCATTCCCCCCCCCCCCCCCCCCCCTCACCTCGGGCTCTACAACTTTCTCGTAGGGAAGTGTACAGACGTATGCGAGGAGAGCAGCAACTCATAAAATGACAGCCGATGAGTCACAGGAAATGCAAGGGAAGGGGAAACTTGAGGAAGGGGCCATGGAGAGACAGAGAGAGAGAGAGAGAGAGAGAGAGAGAGAGAGAGAGAGAGAGAGAGAGAGAGAGAGAGCGAATGAGATATAGAGAAGACATATTTAGGGGGAAGAGAGAAGGGAAAGTGATCCAAAGGTTTTTAAGAGCGAAGAGAAAACTAAAATGTATACAAGTAGGAATGATACAGATCATGCAGTAGTACAGAATAACTTGAAAGAGGATATTTCTTTAAAAGGGAAAGGCTATATTAGAAGTACAGTAACACAAAGACCATGTTACACGGCATGTACTTCTCACAGAATATACATGTAGTTTAAGCAGCCTACCGTTAAACTGTGAGTTATGAAAATTAAAACTCATCAATTGATCTATATTTGACCAAGAAATATATTTCATCTGTCTTCAGTTTAAATTTCAAAAAGATATCTGCATTTACTTCTAAGTTTACCTCAATATCTTATGCTAATCATTTATTATAAATGGCAGAAATTCATTCAGGAAGTTGTTTTCTCTCAAGACTAGCTTCTTGCCAACGTTCAAATTGATTAGATTTTGGAATGACTAAACCACAGGGAGACAGAATTACAAATTTTCTTAAATATCGCTCACAATATCACTAGTAATTAACATTGATAAATTCTACAACCTTTATACAACAGTTCCATTTCACACTTAGTAGGATCTTTATGGTGAAATATTTGATGGAGTACTTTCTTTTTTATTACATGTCATGAATTTCAAAGGGAGTACAAACAATATTGTGTAAATTATAATCATTGTCTGGAATTTTCTGGAATACTGTATATTATGAATGGCTGATTAAGGTAGAACTACCTGAAACTAATGTACAGTCCTCATATGTGATTATGAAACTATGTGTGATTATGAAACTATGGCCCGAATTCACGAAAGAGGTTTATGTATTAAACCCATTGTTTAAACCTCCATAAGCGTAGTACATGCATGTCCTCATTCCCAATGGGCTGACAGTATTTGTGCTTATATATATGCTTATTTGCCCTTATTTACGCTTATTTTAGTCCACAGTGGAGGTTTAAACTATAGTTTAGACATGGTTTAAGATAAACCTCTTTTGTGAATTCGGGCCTATGTGTTTACTAAAATTTCTCTTTTATAATCCAGTACTTTCCAAAGGGTACATACATGTACCTTTATGTGTTTGCCAAAAAACCACATAAACTAAAACATGCACATGTAGATGTAGTACTTAACATAAAGCCTATGCCCTTCTGGCTCTCATGACACAATATCATCATGAGGCTGGCAGAAGGGCAGTGTGTTGAGCCATTTTGTTGAATGCAGATGTGCACTATTGCAGATTGCAGAAGGTCATCAATTACCATTGAAATATCTGTAAATTCAAAAAATGTATGTGCTTTCTGAGCTAATCCTATCTCAACTCCCGTGTGTTCTTTTTTTCACTGAAGTACAGTTACTTTCAATGCACATGTACTAAGATGTTTTAATAAATGTATTTCTTTCTAGCATCACTCAAACATGTGAATCATGGAAAGCAAAAAACAATTTACATCTATGGAACATTTATCAGAAATTATTTCAATATCAATTCAAATATGTCCCCCTCTCAACCCCCCAACCCCCTAAAGAAAAAATAACACAAAATACAACAAGAACATGAATTCTTGAAAAACATACATGTATGCTCCAGTGTAACTATGGGGGAAATTCAACAAAATGGAGTACTTGGGAACGGTTGGGAGATTGACGTAAGCAGACTTACCGGAGAGGAATTGTGGTAATTATTTCCTTCCAACGGCCAAGAAAATGTTACGTTTCAACAGCGCGCTCACTGTCACAGGCAAGTAAGTTTCATCCTTGGAATCTTGAATCTCTAACCCAATGAATCAATGAAATTTTTTTTTTCAAACCAGTAACTTAAAAGAGCAGTAGTTGCGAGGCTGGCAAGTGGCAATAATATAATCCTATCTGAAGCACTGGAAATGTGCAATCGGAATGAGCACAAGAACTATGCTTTATCTTTTCTAACTGAACACATTTAAGACATGATAATGACACTGATATAGAAATGAATTATACAATAGCTGGGAATCTTCAATAATTGTTATACAACATATTACTTTAGCGCAAGCTAAGAACGAGTCATCATATTCTATTAGGAGATGAAAAAAGAGACGCTTTACGGTATCAGATTCTAAAAAAAATAATTACATCCCTCTCGGGATCAGAATTCATCTTTTGGGAGTGAATTGTCTGATGTTAATCTCGTATTGAGTCTCGAGTTTCGACCAAGTGTCCAAATCCTCTAATGCACCCCCGTGACACAATATAAAAAAATGATAAGAATCGTATTTGTGATAACATAATCCTTCACAGATTCATGTGAGAGTCGATTCGTCTCACGAGTCATTAAGTTGTCTAATTGTTCTTTGAGTCATTACATGTAATTGATGTTATACGGTTGCCAATTTGATATACCTCCCACATGTTATCAAAGATATATATCTCAAGTATACACTGCCCATTTTCTCTCCTTTTGAATTTACTTTTTTGCAACATTGATAATGAACACCAAAAGAGTCCATTTACTAAGTAAATTTTCTATTGAGAGAATGTGGTACAATGCTGGAATCTGTCTGTTAAAATACATGTAATATTTATTACCCATCAGTTTTGTATTTGGTAGAGTGAAGGTATTAAATTCTTCATATAGTATCTTTGCAAAGTATCGTCTTATATCTGAGTTTTTGTGCATGGATCTATTTTTAAAATGTTCAACAAAATAAACAGAAAGTTTATATAAACAGATTATCATTCCATGTGTTAAAAGAAAATTTGCTTTTCTTTTAATATTAGTCAAATTTTCTCTTGTATGTTCATTCATTTGGTAAAAGTACATGTACTTGTGTAAGATGGTAAAACACTTCTATAGTTAATCATCTTCAAAGTTCATTTCTTGAAATTGTCTTTCATCCAACGTACCTATGACATGCTTTATACCCCTTTCAAACCAGTTTCCCCGCTTAACTTCCCCGGTGAAAACCTCAAAATTTTACAAGCACAAATTCCTTAGGTTACCCGCGGAAATACATGAGCACCTTTCAGACCGACCTCACTTCCCCGGGAAAGTTGCCATTGGTTACAAATTCCAAGTTCAATTGGCCGCAAGTCAGGTCAGATTCAGGGCACGCGTGTGTTTGTGTTTTCGCGTGGGGTTAATGAAAGTCGATGCGACGACATGGGGTCATAATGTGACCAGCCGGAAGTGATAATTGATTACTGACGTATTTCACCGGGAAAGTTCTCCGCCGACCTTTCAAACCAACCACTTACCCACTGAAACTCTCTTTCCCCACATAAGTTCTCCACCTCGGTAGGTGGAGAAGTTACGCGAGGAAGTTCTTCGGCTTCATGCGGGTAACTTTTCCCTTGTTCCTTTCAGACTGGACCTTCCCCTGCGTAACTCTGAACTTACGCGGAAAACTTCCCTGGGTAAGTGCTTGGTTTGAAAGGGGTATTAGAAAGATTGTGCCTTTCTGTGATATTAAAAAAAAATCACACAAGCATTGAATCTTTGTAAGAGATTCACTTTGATTTAGAGTACAGATCGAATATTCCTGAAAATAAAATAATTTTTTTTAAAGATCCCTTGCACCCAAATGCAAGTTGATTCCTGTTGATGTGCAGGGATGCATACAACTTATATTCTGTTATTCAAACATCTAAATATGTTTCATAAATTTGAAAGATATTTGTAAAATCATTTTCTCAAAACAAGCTAAGCTCCACCCCAAAAAAATGCCCCAGATCTAATTCCTGCAATGACATCATCTGTCAGTCATTAGTGAGCTAAGGAGAGACAGTGGTGTATGTAGCTTTGCCAGAGATGACCATCTGTTCTAATAGACCATACAATGCCTACATAGGAGTTGCTATGTCAGATATGCTGTAGCATCACCAGGAAAAGAATGGTATTGAGAAGGTATTGTTTGAAAGCATGCAATTCTATTGTAAGCATGTGCTGAGCTGGGGGAAGTTACATTCCACTGTCTATTGTAGAATGATAGTGTAGCTAATTAATGATGGACAGATGATGTCATTGCAGGAATGAGATCTGGAGCATTTTTTTTTTGGTGGAGCTTAGGAGGTTGGGAAAACATTTCAAAAAACATTTAAAAATTTATGAAACCTATCTAGATGTTTGAATAACAGAATATTAGTTCTATGCATCCCTGCACATCAACAGGAATAAAAAAAAAAAAATGGGTTGCATTTGGTTGCAGAGGCCTTTTAAATCACTCACACTATTTGATGACATATTTAAGTTCAGGGGAGTGTTTCATAAAGCTGTTCGTAAAGTTACACATGACTTTACGAACGACTTGAATATGAAGTGCCAAATAGGATGCCCAAAGTTTTTCCCTAAAGGTTTAACAAAGTGTGACTGTATTTCCAATAACCTCAATTAAGTTATGGCAAAAAGTATAATTTGCATTAAAAATGTTTGTTATAATAAGAATTTTAATCTACATCTGCACAGTTCAACTTCAGTTGATGCAGTTAAAAATGATTGAGCATCCCATTTGGCTTGTCATATTTAAGTCATTCGTAAAGTCATGCGTAACTTTACGAACAGCTTTATGAAACACCCCCCTGGGCCCATATTCTATTCAGTACTAGGTAAGAAATATGAGTATTTTTATGTAGTTTTCGGCTGAGATGAAATACTTCAGCAACTTTGGTATTCATTTGAATTTTTTGGCTAAGTATATGATTTTACCCTAAGTATAAGAAAGCTCACTAGCAGACTTGAGCCAATTACTTGATTGGCAGGTATGTTGCTTTCATACAATACATACAACATGTATGTGAAACAGTATAAGCTGCGCACAAGCAGAATAAGCGTGCATGAAATGTGATGCATTTATAGCGCATTGTTTTGGACTGGCTGGGTGACGTCACAATGGCTATCAGTAAGTACATGTATTTTGCCTCAAAGTAGGCTTGCTAAAGTGATGTAAAGTATTTAGATTCGATCTGAATACGGGTTAAGCCAGTTTACTTCGAGTACGTAAGAGTAGGAGGTAGTAGTGTCAAAACGCAGTTGCAAAGTGTGGGTTCAGCCACTGAGGGGGTACTTGTGTCGTGGGGAGTAGAGTCCCTTTATAGACAGAGTTACGACATGGACATCCTACTTTGTTGGCACCAAAATGGCGTTCAAATTCTTTCTATTTAGAACACCCAGGTGCTCATCGGAATTGAATAGAAATGTTACGTAATAGTGGACCCAAAATGGCGTTCAAATTACAGGTTGTCATAACTCTGCTATAAAGGGACTCTAATGGGGAGTGGGGGAGGAGGAGGAAGGACGAGTCTTTTTAGGTAAACGGAATGTATAAGAACACAGCCATCGAGTGGGGTTGACTGCAGAAAGGGGTCTAATCATCTCTTCACCTCGTCTTCGTTATTCTCCTTATTTCTTTTTCTCTCTTTCTCTCTCCCTCTCTCTCCCTCTCTCTCTCTCTCTCCCTCTCTCTCTCTCTCTCTCTCTCTCTCTCTCTCACTCTCTCTTCCTTTGGGAGGGACTTTCTTTTGGGGCACATGCCCCCATGCCCTCTAACTATGCCAGTGTCAAACAGTAACAATTATAAACACAACTCGACTTACATGTAGGTTGATATTTCATAAATCAAAGTGTCTTTAAGAAAGGGAGATTATTTTCTACTTAAAACATTCATGTGTATGCACATGGACACACACATGTAGAATAGTATGATCCCTCATGTTCAATGATACCTTCATAATGTTTATCATGTTGGCATGTTTCTGTTTGTTTTCCACAGGTGTTTACAAACAAGGATAAAGTTGCATGGTTCTAAACCTCTGATAGAGGGAGACATTTTCATAATACACATGGGACAGTGGATGAATATCAGGATGTTTATTTTGGATATGCAGTATAGATACACTGTACACAGTACATGTAAAACACGTTCATGTATTTCATGTATTGCTAATGTACATGTACTTATGTTTCTTATCCTACTTCATCTCAATTAGAAAAACTGTCCTTTGTAAGAGTTTTATGTGTCTTCATGAGTTACTAATTTTTCTTCACTCTTTTTCATTCAATGAACATTAATTTAAATATATGCATACATGTACTATCTGTATAGAGTGAGAAAGACATTAATTCTGTGTAAGAGTATATGAGTTAACACCCTTCTAGCTCCCAACAGATGATATATGGTTTTTCATTATATTCATATAGTAAAAGACACATTTGAATCCTTATCAAATGATTGGAATTAAACAAAGAGGGGGGCCAAAACGAAGAAAGGAGGGGACCAAGAAACTAGGTATTGATTTTAATTGGCCTTATTCACAGTCTTTTACGGAACATGGGCAATTGTGGATGCAAAACTTTTATACATTTGCATTAATCCAACACAAAGCACAAAACAATACTTTCAGCTGAATATCAGTGGCCCTGTCATTGCAATGACTACACAAATGTCAGTTAAAGGGAAATCCAACCTTAATAGCAAGTTGCTTTGAAAGAAAGAGGAAAAATCAGAGAAGCAAATTGGTGAAAGTTTGAACGAAATCGGACAAGCAATAAGAAAGTTATGAATTTTTGAAAGTTGTAATCACTATGCATATGGGAATTTCAAATTGGCCGAATAGGTAATGTCACTGTGATGTAGCTGTGGACAACTCCCCCATTCGCTCTAACACACAAAATGACTAAAATGTCACTTTTTTTCAAAATGCATTACCCAGTAGGATCTTTTCGCTCATGAGGACCTATAACAATATGCTATCTCCAATATATATTGAGTACTGCCCCGAGGGTAAAAGCGCCTCAAAGAAAACCGCAAATTAATATTTTTGTGTACGACAAATGGGAGAGTTGTCCACAAAAATGTCACAACTGACTCACCAAATTGCCAATTTGAGATTCACATAGATGTAGTGATCTCATTTTTCAAACATCCATAACTTTCTTAATCCTTGTCCGATTTCTTTCAAACTTTCGCCATCTTGTTTTTTTTATTTTTCTGATTTCACACAAATTTTATTACCAAGGTTGGATTGCCCTTTAAAGTGGAAGTCCACCCTGATATTAATATCTTCTTTAATTGAAGCAGAAAATTGAGAGGAACAGATCAGTGAAAGTTCGAGGAAAATCCAATTCGAATTAAGACAGTTATAAATTTTTAAGACTGTATCCAATTAAACACACATTGGCAACTTGTGACGCTCTTTTTGAGTACCTCCCTCATTTGATTTGCACTGAAAACTTTTCAGAAATTTCCATATTCACGATTATCCATGAAGGAATAAATTCATTTCATATAGGGGTTGTGGAAGAACTGCATGTGCAATGATTACATGTATATCTCAGGTGCATATGTAATCAAATACTTTCTTTCTAGAAATAAGAAATTTTTAATTTTTTTTCAGTACAGAGTGAATGGGAAAGGTCCTTGAAAGACATCTCACAGAATTTTGTGTTTGATCAAGTAGAACGTATTCATACCTTTATTTTTTTACCAGATTTCCCTCAAACTTTCACTTATCAATTATCTCATATTTCCGCTTTTATGAAAGCCAACTTAATATCAGGGAGAACTTCCCCTTTAAACATCCAAGATAAAGCACTGCATGTGAGGGTACATATTTTACAATAAAAACTAAGAGCACATTTACAATGACTAATCACTCACCATTCAATGCAAGATGCTAATTAGAGATGGACTTTGAATGCCAGACTTTTCCAGTTTACATGTACAGTATACTTCACACCACAGCAGAATATAAATGTATGATGTGCACTCACTGACCATCCAAATTCCTCAATTTAACATTACAGGTGGCAGACACAAGTTTAATTTCCATTAAAATGAGATGTCTTCATCTTCCATCAATGAAACAATGCTTTTTATTTTAGAAATTCAAATAACGTATTGATTTTCCAAAAATCTTTCCACAATATGAATCCGAGAGATTCCAAACAAGAAGATGCACTTCTCTCTACAAAAAGGCTTTCAGTACAGTTGAGCATTACGTATATATTCCTCCGATAAATTGTCAGCTGATTATGAGTAAAGAACAAGACTGGAGGAAAAAATTGCCGGAGAAAGTTCAATTTCTAGACCAAAACTTGACTCACATTCAATGACGGGATTAATCGAATCACGTGGAGGCAAGACGGAGCTCAAGCTCAGGAAAAGGCTCAAAATTCCCTGTCACCACAGATTGTTCCCCGTAATAAAAAAGATGGAAATACCAATGTTTTAACATTGCCAGGGCTGGAGGGGACAGAAGAGAGAGAGAGAGAAAGAGAGAGGGGGAGAGAGAGGATGGGAAGGGGAGAAGGAGGGCATGGGTGCATGCGATAGGGACGGTGTTGGCCCCCGTCGCCATGGCAACGATGAGTGACAGGAAGCTGGGGAGGGGGTTGTCTTTTCCTCCAGCCTCTATCTGCGAGGAATGGAGGCAGAGGTGGCAGCTAAAAACGGCTCAGTCCCGACTCAGACAGACCCCAACGTGACATTTAGACCAGCTCGGAAGACCAGCGGAGCCAGCCAAAAAATATTATAAGTAATAATTAAAAAGTTATTATATCATAATGACACCCACATCGTGGTTGCCTTCTCAGTAACAAAACAGACTATTTGTGTAACTTTTAAAGTTAAATTTAATCAGAGTGATAGTCATGAGAAGTTGCAAACACACAAGCATGGGGGGGGGGGGGAACGTGATTGAATTTTCATTTGCCAAAACATATCGAGATATAATGAATTGGGCTTTATTAAACTAAATCGCTACAAAGCATAATCTTGAGTGCTGATGTGTCTTTCTTTCAAATGACTTATTTACTCATCTCATCAATTTGAAAATAGACATATTAATTTTGCTAGGTCCATGAGAAGTGATTGTGTGACAAATATTTCTTGATATTGATGGCATAATGTAAATATTTGTATGACAATTACATGTATATCTGAACATTTTGGAACATGTATCTTACACTATACTACATGTACATGTATATCGTGCATCATCCCTTAAGAATATACATGTATATAAACTTATAAATTTGTGTAACTGTAACCATCTTGTTTTGAATTATCAACCAATATGATTTATAATTAAGCCTCCAAGTAGGGGTACATTCCAAAGTATCTTTTACATATATTTTAAACCATTAACCAGGAGTTGGTATTAGCATTAAAGGGGAAGCCCACTCTGATATCAAGGTGGTTTAAAAAGAAGCAAAAGAATTAAAGAAACAGATCAATGAAAGTTTTAGCAAAATCTGATAAGAAATAAGAAAGTTATGAATTATTGCAGTTGTGTTCAATCAAACAAAAATTGGCAACTCTGTGACATATCTTGCAAGCTCCTCTCCCATTTGCCCTGTACTTAATATATCATAAATTTCCACTTTATTTTCTAAAGAAAATATTAAATCATACATAAATTCACTGCAAATGTGTTTTTACACAAAAGCTGTTTGAAACTAATGTATTTCTTCATCAACAACTAAGAAAATGAAAGATTATTTTTTCCAAAAAAATAAACAAAAACAGAAAATTGGTCACTCCACCTAAATTCCCCTCAAGGAAAGTGGTCCAAATTAATAACACCCTACTCAATTTGAATGTCAATGCCTTTATTCCTCCTCACTGTGACCTCAATCTGAGAAGGTCACTCGTCTATTCTTAGTAGCCAGTAACAGACAGGAAGTCATTTATGGACACAATCCCAAAATACAGCCAGTGATTAAAGTCAAACCCTTTCACAATAGTGTGGCACTTAGGGGAAAAAAGGGTGATGGGGCATATAGCAATTATCATAATATATAATTTTTTTGAACATTATGTACTGTTGCCTTTAATACATGTAAGGGCAATCACAACTTCTTTCAAGGTGAAAAGACAATAGGAGAATGATAATGAAGGCCAATGGGTAACTAAATTCACTAAAATTTGACATATCAATTGATGGTATAACCAAAGAGGGGGAAAAGCAAGGCAAATGACCACCCCCCCCCCCCCATGACAAAACAGGAAGAGATGCAGAGAGACACAGAGAGAGAGAGAGAGAGAGAGAGAGAGAGAGAGAGAGAGACAAAAAGGAAGAATACATTATGAGATCATAACATAATAAATCATTAAGAATACTTTAAAACTATGCAGAAACATTTTTGTAAACAATAGGCATTTTCACGGCAAGAAACATCAATCACATTTAATGCGAAAAATTTCAGTGTCGGGTGACTTGTTTTGATTCAATTATTTCGCAGCATGAAAACTTTCATTACCTAAACCACTCACAAAATTTAATTTGTGAATATTTCATACGCGCAGGAGTTTCTTGTTTTTACAGTACTACATCCCATACTCTTTTTCGAAGTAATTTTGTTAATCCCTCTCCTTCACATTTCATCTGATGAGAGCCAGAAGGGCGTTAACTCTGTGTTAAAGTATATGGGTTAACGTCCTTCTGGCTCCACCTTGTAGGACCAAAGCCCACCCCACCCCCCCCCTCCCCTCCCCCCCCCCCAATAAAAATCAATGGACTCATTCTACCCTACTTATCCATTCTATATCATGTGTCAACATTATACGTTAGCCAAACATGAGGATCTGATCCCAGTAGGTAAAGATACATAAGGGCCTCTCAAAAAAACGGCTGATCCAAGCACTAGTCTTGTTATCAAAGACCACTTTTGCTGCAGTCTCACTTTCACATGAAGCCTAGCCGTAAGGGCCATGTATGGTCATGTTTGTTATACAGGAAAAGACAAGGCTATCTCATGATAATTGCAGTACTTATCTACATGTACATGTATGCCGCAACTGCATGGTAGAGCAGATGATCTTAACCATATAATGTTCAGAGCATTATATTACTATTCTAATTTGAAAATAGATTAGTTTTAAAGACAAAACTACACTACATTTTACAATATACCCCTCTGGTACAAAATGGCGAGGGTATAGGCAGGGGCATCCCCACCCCCCCCCCCCCCCTCTCCTCTGTCAAAATATGAAAGTTATAATACCTTCACCAATATAACACTGTCACTCTAGCTTGCTATTACATTGCTACAGGTAGTTTTATGTACTGTAAAAAAAAAAAGGAATAATTTCACAGGCATAAAACTTTAGTGACTCTTACAAACATTTCCTGGAAAATATTTGAATTGCAACACTAAGTCACAGAAATTCACAAAAAATGTCTGCCACCATGTGTGGTGATTTCTTGTCACGGCCGGGGTGGACGCGACTAGCCTTTACCATTGGTTGCTGTACAATCTACCCGTCCGCCCCCCCCCCCCCCCCAGGATCACCGGCCATGTCTGTCACTATCCATCAATATTTGCGACAGTATTTGTTTTACAATATTCAGTCCAAACTGTTCTAAACGATCAATGCCTGATTTCTCAGTCTAGCCCAATTCTCCTGGGCCCCCATTTCATAAAACTTATTATCAATAACAACTGCCACATATCTATGACAAATTTGCTCTCAGCCAATCAGATGTCAGTATTTCAGTAGCTTATAACTGTTATTGTAACTTGTTATATATATCAAGTTTTATGAAACAGGGCCCAGAAGTACATGTACATCCAACAGGATACTAGCATAAATCCTTCCCTATGTATTCATGAATCACTCTGCTATCTTGATCTATACACGTATGTGCACAGGGGTGGATCTAGGGGGTCGCAGGGGTTTGGAGCCCTCTCTACCCCCCTCCCTTATTTTGTTGTTGCTTGCTTGCCCTTTTCATGTAAATTAGTACCTTAAAAATTGTGATCTTTTATTCTCTCTCTCTCTTTTCTTTTTCAGTCATTTTTTTTGAAGGGGGAGGGGGAATTAGTCTGCAAGCACAGACCCTAATTTGACACTTTATCAGAAAATCATTGTGTCTTGAGAGAAGCCTAACCCAGCTACCTACTGGTCGTGTCAAGGAGCAGCTATAGTACAGGGCCTGTGGTTGCTTACAGTGCAGACACTCTTTCACGACCAGGGTTTGTGCCTGCAAACTAAGGGGGAATTGGATCCCCTTTCTTATGTCTGATTGTTTTTTTGTTTTCTTTTTAAATTGCTTGTTAAATTTGGGGGGAATTGAATCCCTCCCCCCCCCCCCCCACCCCCTTACAAAATTTTGGATTTAGCCCTGGTGCACATGAGAATGAGAAGAAGAGAGATTGAGATCACAAGAGGAATAGAGATGAAAGGGAAATTTACAAAAGGATATAGTTACAGTAGATAAGTTAAATAGTGAAAAAGTACACTGGAGTGGAGAGCGATTTAGCTCTGAAAAGCTTTAAAAGAGCTTTTGAAACCTCTGATAAAAGAAATAAGGGTAATTTAAAAAAATTAAATAAATTTTTTAAAAGACAAAATAAATAAAATGCATAAAAATCACTTTCAGGAAATCTTACTTCTACAAGACCAAGAAAATCAAAAGCCCCAGTGAGTAATACTGGTATTTTAAATGTACAATCTTGTGAAAAAAGGACACAGTTGGTTAAGAAAAGCACATGGGAAAATATACATGTACTAGGCTTTTTACACTTGCAAAATTTTGCTTAGTCCCGTACTACAGTATCAGTGGGGGTAAACAAGGATTTAGCCCCACTGATAGTACGGGACTAAGCTTTCTGTTCACATTGCATTTTATCAAAGTGGGCTAACTCCGCAATAGTACAGGATTATTTTAGCCTAGAAAAAAGCAGGATTAGCCCCACTGTTGGTGGAGCTAAATGTAAAAAGATGGGGCTAAGCGCTCTGGATAGGGAGATAGTACGGGACCAAAACTGCAAATGAGAACAGCAAAAAAATTAGTCCGGGACTAAGGATAGTCCAGGGCTAAGGAGAGTACGAGGTTACAAAAATTCAACATACAGAAGGTAATATATAAAAATGATATTTTGAATAATACCCTATTTATGCTGGGAGTCAGACTGCCAAGGGGCACCCCAACTCCCAGTATGAACAGGTAAGAAGGATTTAGGGTGCCCCAAGTTAGGGTGGTCCAAGGAGTAACCAAGGAACGGTCCAAGGAGTAACCAAGGAACGGTCCAAGGAGTGCCCCAGGAGTTCCAGGTGTCCAGGGGTGCTACAATATAAAAGGCCGGTCTAAATTTGGTGACCCCGCATAAACCGCAAACCGCAAACCGCTTTCGCGTTACAAGCGTTTACTAATAGCGCACACATGGATGGTCGTAAATGGCAGTATAAATGGATTAGGGGCAGCTAAGTTGGGGCGGTCCAGGAGTGCCCTAAATTTAGGGCACAGTATAAATGGGGTATTAGATACAAGCATGAAACTTCATACAGGGAAATCATAGTTACATTTCCCTGCTTCATATACAGAGCACAAAAAAATAAACAGTAGGTGGTTCCATTAAATAAATTCAAATGACTAAATTGTGTAGATCTGTGAAAAATAATTCATGACTGCACTCAGCAGTTATTTATATCTCCATCCAGTTTCATCCTGCATACATTCATACCTGTCAATCCTCAAAATGGCAATGCCATCCTCCCCTTGTTTACTGGCCCCCTTACTTTGTCCTCTATTTCAGCGATGTAACAAGATCACAGGATTAGGGAATGACAATATGTGTCATCACTGACAATCACTGATTTACCCTGCCATGTTCCAACTCTTCCAAAGCTGTAGTCTTTGGTGTTGACTGTACAATCTGTATTAGACTGGCTTACATAGAGGTCACTCAATACACTGGTAGATAATTTTGTACAGCATCCAAAGTGAGGAACACTTTTTCCAAAGTGCCCTCCACATGTAAACATACAGTGTTAAATTTTCCTGTTATGAGTTACTATATTGCAACAGGGGGGGGGGGGGGGGGGAGAATGGACCTGGGTTGCAAAAAAGCTGGAATGCTAGGACACACTGTCAGATTGATTGACATTTTTTTCCTTTCTGGACCTTCTAATGAGGGGGTGTACCTAGGCACCATCTTATCCTGGATAGACCACTGTTTATTATTTGTATAATGTTCTTGATGAACAGATACAAGTGCAATGAGGCAGCAGTGGAATACATTGTATATACATGTACCGGTACATTAAAATAAGAGCAGTTATTTACATGTACTAACATTTACGTGTACATGTATTCAGTCCTTGAAAACATGAATCTTTCTAACCTTGAACTTGCACTGGCAATGTAACATCAATCTTAATTTAATACAAGAGTGATATGAACGTGAACATGTAAATCTTTAAATCTCCAGCTTCCTTCAAGTACATGTAGGTAGGCCATTAAGAGCACCAAGGTATACAATAAGACAGAGGTAGATTTCAGGGGGTACGACCAGCCCACACCCCCCCCCCCCCCCCTTTTTTAACCCAATCGGCATTCTTCAAGTATGAATTTTTTTAAATTTTTTTTTTGCTTTTCAGGGAATTTTCAGGGCTGTGTCCCCGACCCCGACCCCCCCCCCCCTTTTAAAAAAATCCTAGATCCGCCCCTCCAGTACGACCATAATACGTCTATAAATGTAGACTAACAAAATGAAGGTAAAGTATCAGGTAGACAGTGAAACTACAAACCCTGACAATTCATACCCTTGACACCAATGTTCCATTCAGACAAGTTTACATACATGTAGAAAACATCTTACCCTGTTCAACTTCAATCTCTCTTCTACCTCCCTGATCCTACAAAGCACTAAATTTGTAGACAGTATTTTCATACATACATGTACATGTAGTAATCAATTGAGCTCCATCAACTGCATGAATGTACTACATACATGTAAATTCACCTTTCAAACGTTGTTTGACTGTACAATCGTAGACATGTATTATCATATGAACATCAGACTTACAATGTATGAAACAAACCTCAAACCATAGCAATGTAAAGCATTTATGCTACTAGATGCCATTCAGCTACACAAATCTCAATCCACATTTTGTCTACAATGTAGATCTAGAACCATTTTGGAATTCATCTTCAACCTTTGGTTTGGCAATAGGAATGTCACAATCAAAAGCACTTAAAACATATATTATGGATAATACTGTACCATTAGAGTACTTGTAAGCAACATTATCTTTCAAGATGTTGTTTCCAGCAACAAATTTGCTGCAGTATAAAGCAGGCAGAAAGTAGGACACAGCCTTTAAATCTTTGTGACTGCTATGACTCACTGAGCTTAGAGCATTACAAGAAAAAAGATGGGGGGAAAAGCCAGAAATCAGCAAATGGCTTTTTAGGGGCAAATTCTGGCATGCAAGAAGCCACACGTGATACAATGAGTGCTCAATGCTGTTTCTATACCTTTCCTAGCATAGCGGCAAAAGCAATGTATCGTAGGCTTTGACATCATCAGGAGCATGTGAACTTGACTTGTTATGTTTGTAAGCAATACCAAGGACAGATAGGCAACTTAGGGGAAACACCCATTGACTGAATAGCCTACCGAACGTAGATTATCACGATGGATTTCCACTTGCCAAATTCTTTGACCTATACCTTAGGCCTTCCTTTCTAGGGAGTTATTGATCAAGTCTGAGAGGGCCTTCTTTCCTTATTTGCCTTCCCTTGTCTCTTCATCTACCCTGTATATTTTCCTTTAGGCCTCTACTTTATCAATGTTTATAGTTTCCTCATTTTCTTTGCCTGCTCTTCTTGAACAGTTAATTAACATGAAATGTTAGCAAGCTAGCAAAATAGAAACCCCATAAACTGTAAGAAAATTCCTTTTGTTCATCTGCAAGATATAACACTTGTAAGACCAGAAACTTTCATAACATGGAAATTGTTAATGACAGAGCTCTGTTTTCAGAGCAAGAAAATTGAAAATCAATGAGAAAAGCAAACAGTTATCCATTACTTTGTCAGAAGATCTACAAGTGGCAGGTTCTAACTATTTTAAAGAGAAAAAAAAATCTTTCATGCAAAAATTCAACAAGAAAGAAAAAAAAAGTATTTACAGATCTATACGTACATGAGGCTAACTGAGGATTATTTCCAAACTCGAGTAAAAGAAATGTACATCCACACCATGAAATCTGCACTTGGCGCTGCCCACTTTCCGCAATTCCTATGTCCTCGATAAAGGATGAATAGAAAGCACAGAGCTTACAACCACAGAGCTTGTATTCCTCTTCCAAAAAGAAATGTGCAGCTCAAAGTGAATAGTTCACTGGCTAATGTCCAGTAAGTGGAGGAGGGTGAACGGCAAGCCTAAAATAGACCCCTTATGTCCAAGAAAAAAGGTGAGCATGGGCAGAGGGCAAAACAAAGTCGTTTTACTACTCCCTGATTCAAAGATTGATCTTGGGGTACAATATCGCCAATCCAATGCGCTAGCGATGAGATACTTTAGAGTTGTAATCTCACTCAATAATCTTTCAGCCTCATCCTCCCTTGTATATGCCCACAACTAGATCCTGCTAGCCTGATTCAAGGCCATAAGTACTTTTCATTGTCTTCTATCAATGTCATCGTCAATCTGCAGACCACGGCAACAAGTTTTTGTTAAAGAGACATCCACTAATGAGCTACGGCTTTAATAATCTACCATTTAAGGGTAGATTTCATCAATTTAATCTTTTGATAAATTATGTGAAAAATACAAGTTCATTTCACCTTCATTCTAAATTTCCTGATTTTTTTTATTTTATTCACATCCTGTTAGATATAAAAATGAAAGTGAATCATAGTTTATGGACAGAGTACTTCTAAACATACATGTAAGTATCTGAGTGTGTTTTTGTGCAGAGGCATGGATTTTGATGAACTGAAACAATCAACCTATTATCATTTGATATTTCCTTTTAAAATATCCTGCATCAATCATAGGCACTTGATCTTAAATAAGGATCATATAATAGTTCAAAGTTGGCAAAAACACAATGAGGTCTTTGATGTTACATGAAAAAAATGTTACATGGTCAAAGTATGTTATTGTTTGTTTGTTTTTTTGTGTAGAACAAAAGACTTTTTGCTATCTACATTGTGGTTGTCAGCTGGTTGATTTGAACAACTGGTCAGGAAGCACAACTCAACTTTTTGGGGATACAGTAGAATCTAAAATAATCTACATGAACCCCTAAATAGACCAGTTCGTAGTTGGCACACGTCACAAATGACCCCAAATATCCACAGATATTTTAAACATGGAGAGGTCCCTTTTTGTGCACTTTAGAATAATCACTCTCGAAAATGAAGTGATAGAGATGCCTCGTGAATAGCTTTTGTTTTGCCTTTCAAAAAGAATACTGCCACCTGGATATCATGGAATGCCCCATTGGTGCGTAATTGAATAATTATTACATGACATTCATGAGCACATATCAAGTATTTGTGTCAGTGGGTTTTAGAATTTGTAATTGTCACAGGTGACCTTTATCTGCTCATGCCCAGATCGTATTTATGAACTGGCTTATATATAATCTGTGAGATTGTTTACACGTCACCCTGGCAACAAACTTGAACATGGACAGAACTTCCAGATCGCCCCACAGAATAGACCTGTTTGCTATCAATGTTTTCCATCAAGCTTTGCTTATGTGACAATCCTTCTTTATGATTCATTTACGTTAATTATACAATGCAATTACTCTATTTGATAATGTATTGATATTTGTTTATTATGTTGTAATTCAGTTTGTAAAATATGTTTGAAGAAAAAAAGGATCATAAAGATAAATAAATCAATCAATCAAATCAAATCAAATCAAATCAAATTTATGCATGTTTCTCTCCAGAATCCTTACTAACCAACTATTTCGTGCACATGCTATGCATAATGGCATCTCTATGGATGGAACCACTGAGATGCATACATTCACTGTTGCTATGTCAGGCAAGCATCTGGCAAGCTTCGGGTCATCAAGAGAAACTTTTGTTCAAGAAGTATGCATAAAATTAGTAAACAGGTTTATTCAAAGTGGTGAATGGTACATGTAAGTGGGCAACCAATTATTTTTAGCACCAGCTCTCCCAACTAGATGCTACTTTATTAACTAAATCAGAGCCCAAAATATACGTAAACTTTATCTGACTATTTCTCTGCAGGTATGCAAAACATGTACCTCATTTCAGGGATGTACGTATATATCTGATAAAAAATTCATCCGTTTCGGGGGGCTGGAACTAGGCTAGACGGTAGTCTCCCCTTACTACCGCACCACTTCCTGTGTCTAGGCTGACAGCCCGTGGTTTGCTACCCCCAGCCATCCCCCGGGAGATTAGCTCAGCCTTATGCATCATTTGCCCCCCTTCCCACTGCCTTCAAAAATTTGACTCCGACTGTTACAGTATCGCAGACGAAGAGAAAACCCTTTTTCCCTTCCAAATTCTACTTCTCGAACAGTTCCTTGTGTACACATACATGTGCACATTGATGCATCTACTGAAAAAAACATGAAACTTTCACAAACTGTTAATGACGGCTGCATTCACCTACATCGTATACAAACTTTCACGAATCATTACAAAAATACCATGTTGAGTCAGTTGCCATACAATTAGTTTGCAGCATGAAATTTTCGCAAATCTTGACCACTCAAAAATTCAGGAAGTTTTGATGCACTCTGAAATTTCTGGTTGAACAGCACTTAGAAAACAGAAACTTTTGTTACATGTATTTTGTGAAATTCTCATCAGCAACCAGTTTTGCAGTAAGGAAGGTAGTGAATATGGACCATTCACAAAAGTAAAACGCTTCTTGCATACAAGGATTTCTGGTCTTACGGTACATAAGTGGACTTGTCAGGATGCCTTTACGCTAACTACAATTGCAATGCCTGTTTATTCTGCAGCAAAACTACTGGTTCAATTTGCCTTAGACATTTTATTTTGCCTTTGATGATGGCAAAATCAACTTATCACAATTACAAAAGCCTGTCTGAACAAGCAAAGAGCAAGCTTTACATTGTTCGGGGCTTAAAGGCATTGATTAACTTTGCCCAGGATTGAAAAAAAAAATCACTGTTCCAGCTAATGCTGTAATCATAATTGCAAACCTTTAGGTCAGACAGGAATCGTCTGAGTTTTATAAGCTGATCGGTCGTTTACATATCAAGATATTTACGATTGAACATTGATGTCGGGATAGAGTACCACCGAACCCTAAAGAACTCTTACGGTTGGCATATCTCGCTCTATCACAGAATACCGTACGGGCTGGAAACCCGCTCTGAAATCGCCAAGCGCTGGTGCTTGGTTTTTGTGACTGCAGCGCAGCGAAGAAGCCGAGCGACTTGCGCTAGCGATTGATCGCGATTTTCTCTTTTTTAGGATAGTAAACGGGTTCCATTTTCTCTCATACTTTCACATATCCTTAATTATATCTGTAGTTAGAAGACTGCACACAATTCACTGGCATTTGAGCTGATTTTACAATTTTTCACAAAGTTAATCAATCACTTTAAGGAACAGGTGTTTCGAAATTATTTTTATACCATTAAATTGCTCATTTAGGATCCAAACAGATACACTAAGCAGCTTTTCAACTCATTAAAGCCTCCTTATAACTTTCAAAAATACTATAAATGAACAGCTTTACTTTTTCAAATATACTACAGGTCAATTTAACTCGCAAATCGTGAGTGCATGATACATGTAGGTGTTGGTCTATCATGCACTGATCTATGTCTTGTCTACATGTCCTACAAGAAATTCTTGCCACTACTTCAAATACAAAGGAGGTACATATATACATGTTGTACACTAATTTCAATAAACGTTGTGTAGCACATTGGATCAATTTGACACAGCAGTGTGAACGCTCCTTTTTAGCTTCCACATCATACATGTAGCCCCAGCTCTGCAAGTCCCCATCTAAAACTGAATGCTTAATTCAGTGTGTGTCGAGACCCCCATGAACTACTGGTGATACATGCACCAGGGCAAGCAGAATGACAACAGTTGTCTACCACCGTCACATGCAATGCGACGTGCATTGTAACCCATCAGTCAGGACATGCGATTTCAGAGAGAAGAGGCCCCCAGATTGACAAAATCTCGAGGGAAAAGTGCCTGGTGTCGTTGTCTCTCATTCAAGTTGAATGATTCAAATGTCAATGATAATGCGTTAATTTAAATCAATTATGCTTATGTAAGCAAAGGATTGCCCTGCAAAAACACCTAGTTAGATAAGAAGTACAACTGTAATCATGACTGCTTAAAGGAAATTATGCATTTCAAGATCAACTATCAACAAGTTTCTTTAAATTGTCTGCAAAGCATCAAATTACATGTACATGTAGTCATTTGATCAGGAAAAAGTCAATAAAATACTGTATGAAAATTCCCCCCCCCCCCCATCACAAATATTTTTCACACATAAGGAAATCATATTTTATAAGCAGTCTGATTTGGCAAGATCATTTTATGTTGCTATGTTTATTACTCCACTATGTCAACTCAAAGATATATTATATTTTAATTCAATGGGCAGATGTATACCATACATGTATTCTCAGTACATAACAATCATTTTTTTGTTGTTGTTCTGCAACAATTTTTCTGTCTGTTATTACAAGAACTAAGCCTTTAAAAAATCCATATTGTACTATGATCCGAGGTGATACACTGATTAGTCATATTTCACACATCCTTCAATATTGTGACCAGTCTGTCAGCAAAAACATGCAATACTGCCCTCTTGTGATAACTCTTAGTAACTATGACATGGCCTGAAGTGACCAAAATCAAATGTGTATCATACATGTACATGTACCTAGATGTACATGAGGAGCACATGTAGACCTGCAGACATGTATTAATCAGGTCAAAATATCAAGGATTCTCAAAGTTTTATTCCAAGTTCCCAATCCCTTCCCTCACACAATATGTGGATATGTTTAACATGTACAACTGTAGAAGTAAGCCTCTCCCAATTCTAGTCTGTGAAACAACTTACTTGAAAACATCATGGGGGGGGGGGGCACTGATCTCATAAGTTTTTAGATAACCATTTGATGGGCTAATATATTTACCTCAAAGAGAACCATGGTATGAGCTAGATTCCCTATATTTTTAATCTAATTTAGATTTAGAGTTGCCTTTCATGCCCATTCCTCTCAATCAAAGATACAAACCCTATTTAGAATATTTTTTTAGGATATTTGTACATGTATGTACTTTCTGAAAGACCCCCCTAGACTCCACTGGTGTATTGTGAATACCCCAAGCCTTTGTGGGTATCGATGCTTGCAACATACAAGTCTGTTTCCAATCTGAGGGATTTGTCAGAGACTAGAGAGATGTGATATTACCAACCAGCGGACTTTTTTATGTATTGCATACCAAAAACTAAGGAGAGCTCTACCATTTCCAGTAATATCTGACTAAACACAGCTTTTATATGGTTGACATATGATGCCATATTTGACACTGTGCTCAGATACGAATCCCATTTGCAACAGACAAAGATCTTTAATTTTCTGAGGGTGTTTTTTTCATTTTAATTCTTTTTAAAGCTCACAGACAGTCTCGGTAGCAAAAAAAATACTGGCAAGAAACTTAAATCTAACATAGTCACATACTATTCTCCTTTTATCATAAGACACATGTACGAGATTATTTTAACATTCCATTCACGATTTCGAACAAATTTTAGTTTAAATATCTGTAAGAAACGCTTGGTAACGGCTTTTCACTGCCTCACGCTAAGACCATATCCACCCGAAGGTTCCCCCCACAATAAACCCAGCGCTTTGCACTGTGTGTAGCGTATATTCTATAACACACGGCAATCCCCATGTGTGTAATGTGTGTGGCCGTTGTTTGAATTTACATCCCCTCTTTTTTGGGCCAGGGATTTTTATTACTTTTCACCTTTCATCTTAGTTATGTTAGTACCCTGCTATTTATTAAGTAAAATCAAAGAAATCTCACAAAAAATTTTTGAGAGCTTCCCAAAACTATCTCTTACCTTTAATCACATTCCAGCCAATCCTATTCTTTTGACCATATTGGGCACTGCATGTCCATGATTGTCTGTGATTGGCATCTCAATGTTTTTCTTTGCACGCCCTCCATTTGTTTAATGTTGATCATAAATCAGAAATATCCTTCTTCTTCATAGACGTACAAGGCCCCCCCCCCCCCCTCCCCCCTGCTCCAAACTTTGAAACCACCAATATTCAGGCAGCAAGGTTGTCTATTTTTGAATCTCATAATTTTGTGACAAAAAGTATGTTTTCACTATTGTTAAAAAAAAAATTCATAACCTTTACCTGATTTTCTTCAAAACTTTACGGGACTCTTTCTCTCATTTTTTTTGTTTTCCCATTTGAGGGAATTGAGTGTAATTTGATGTTTTGTGTATGTTATTTTCTTCCAAATCATGGTTTCATCAAGTCCTAAAAATCTACAATTTCATTCTAGATCTGTTTTGTTATGATTCAACACTCCAGGTGGAGTAAAAACGAGTCATATATATGTAGCGTCTGCGCATACAGATTTACCACTTTCAATGATGTTATACCCAGTACCAACTCACCCAATGACAAGCTCCTTGTAGCTTTACAGTCAACTTTAAAATCTCCCCATGTAATGTCTGCAAAACGAAGGCCAGGATATATCCTTTTACTTGTACTCTACCAAGAAAAGAACAAACTAGCAGGGAGAAGTTTGACTTTTGCGCAAGCCCAGAAAAGACCCTGTGCACGTTCAGGCAACGCCCACTCACTGGGAACCATCCAAATGTGGTGCCGTGAGAATTTAGCCACAGTAACCTCTAAGTTGCAGAAATAGATATGTCAAAATAATCAGCAGAATTCAGAAGGGGGGGGGGGACTTGACTTTTACAATGTAGGATGATCAAATATCTCAATTCTATTTCTATCATCTTGATATATGCCTTTTAAAATGATTTTGCTATACAAATGATGGATGCACACCCATGATGAGAGGGGACTTAATGAGGTCAATGCAGGGCATGGATGATGGTCGACCAAAATATCAGTCTTTCATTCGGGGATGTGCTCTGCTGAGACCGTGTCTGGCTTCATGGAACCCCTCTCCTACGTAATACTGAAACCTGCCCTGGGGGGTGTTTCATAAAGCTATTCGTAAAGTTACGCATGTCGTTCGTAAAGTCATGCATAACTTTACGCATGCGTAAAGTCATGCGTAAAGTTATGCATGACTTTACGAACGACTTGTATATGAAGTGCCAGATAGGATGCCCAAAGTTTTTCCTGATGTTTTAACAAAGTATGACTGTATTTCTAATAACCTCAATCAAATTATGGCAAAGAAATATACTTTGCATTAAAAGTGTTTGTTATAATAAGAATGTTAATCTACATCTGCACAGTTCAACTTTAGTTGATGCAGTTAAAAATGATTAAGCATCCCATTTGGCTTGTCATATTTAAGTCTTTCGTAAAGTCATGCGTAACTTTACGAACAGCTTTATGAAACACCCCCCTGCACACTCCTGTTGGGGTATTTCGTTATGTGCTCCCCTATGGTGCTACAGATATTTGGCACATCATGGCGGAGCTCTGTACTTTTGTGCATTAATTTTCTTTGGGCCAAAGTTCCATGAAAAATATCACAAATACCACACAACATATAATAACAAACTTTAGTCATAATTCAATTAAAATCAATTAAACTTGTGATAAGAGAGATAATTTTTACATTTTCAAAAAAAATTTCTGTGCTGGTTATGAGCAGAAAACAGGAGTGCACATGTACACGTATGAGCCAATCAAAACATACATGGGTATGCACACTCACAGTAGTGCTTTAGCATTCAAGAAACAATTGTTTGCGATATATATATACATTGTATCATCGCCCCTTTTTCATCTGAAAATATTCAAATAGTGAAATTCCTCCCCCTTCACACAAGTTCATGAGTTTTCATTGCAGTATAAGTGGAGTTTGTGATTTTATCGGGTGTGGTATCTGTGATATTTTTATCAAACTCTGGTGAAACAAGTTTTATCAGCTCTGACTGCATTTGAGTGCAGAGCTCCGCTGCTGAACTGAGACCAACGTATGCATACAAACGTTCAATAGTATACTATTAATACATGGTTGGGAGTGCGTTAGTACGATCTGGCAACACAAAGGTTTTTATCGTCGTGTATTAACGCACGAGGCGTAGCCGAGTGTGTTAGACACGACGATAAAAACCTGCGTGTTGCTGGATCGCACTAACGCACAAACTCACAACCATGTATTAATAGTTTTATAAAACGGATCTACAATCTTAGTGTTTTCTTACAATCTTAGTGTTTGATCCGGATTAGCCGTGCGTTAGTACTTTTTTTTTGCACGGTCACGTGGTGTTATTTGACCAATCAGGATGGCTACATTCTTGAACCCGTTTTATAATATACTCTATTCACCTACAGATTCATGTGCGAAACCTTGTGACAACATGCAAGCGTATACTGCTGTCTAAGCAAGCAACGGTGTGAGATATTAGCACAATTAAATTTAGCATGCCGCGTCGGAACCGCTCGGCACTGGACTGCCTTGTACTCCGTTCATCTGCAGCGCACATTCTGTGCCGATCTCACCGTCTTTGCAATGCTAATCACACAGCGAAAGCTACACGTGAACGGTAAGTAAATCCACATCGATATCACCATAAATTGTAATTTTTTCATGTTTCTAATGAAGTGGTCAGATGAGCTGGAAGAGAAAGAGTTAATAGCAAACTCCAAAGGTGGTTTGCAAGGTTCGCCATACTTGGAAATGGATTAATCTCTACGTACGGGAGACAGCTTCCCCTGTGTGGCTTGATGTTCAATGCCATATTCTATAAAACATCAAGCCCGTGCAGCTAAGTGAGATCTAACTAAGATCTATAAATAATGAAAGAACTTACAGATTATAGATTATTTAGACTTTATTTTAATATTTATAATCAAAACTTCTCCGAACAGACAGATTTTTCTGTCTAGACTCAGTAGGATTTTGGCTGAATCAAAATAAAATGAAAACACCTTATACTAGCGACGATATCGTGAAATAGGTCCTCCCTCATTCACTCCGCACATTATCAGTTTATTACGTGCAATGCTATATGGCACTTCATTTCCTCAATTGCAATAGACATAACACACAAGTGTATATGCATACACACTACTAGACCGAAAATTCTGTCTCTCGTTTGTTAGCCTCTTATTTTGATTAGGGTCGGCCCTCACTTAGAAATAGAAGTTAGAGACAGAAACGGGCCTATCACTCTGCTGTGCAAACTTACTGACCGCCGACGTCAAGTATAAAAAATATTGATTTTTCCAACTACATGCCAACTGGACATCAGTAAGTTTGCACAGCAGAGTGATAGGCCCGTTTCTGTCTCTAAGTGAGGGCTAACTCCAGGGAGCTCGAACGCGTAGCGTTCGAGCTCCAGGTACAAATAACCGACGTCTGCATCGCCATGAGTTTGGTTAAATTCATTCGTTAGTTTTTGAAGGTAAGATGAAAATTTGTACTTACATGTCAGGATAATTACTTTATATATGCAGTAGGCTTTCAGATTTCACGATTTGACGATCATTTCGATGAAAAAAAGATAAATTTCCTCTCCGAGCCGATCTTTCCCCGTGTTGTATCGTCGATGCAAATGACTCGTATTCACGGTGCGCATGCAATTCAGCGCATGCGCATTGCGAATGCGAGTCATTTGCATCGACGATACAACACGGGGAAAGATCGGCTCGGAGAGGAAATTTATCTTTTTTTCATCGAAATGATCGTCAAATCGTGAAATCTGAAAGCCTACTGCATATATAAAGTAATTATCCTGACATGTAAGTACAAATTTTCATCTTACCTTCAAAAACTAACAAATGAATTTAACCAAACTCATGGCGATGCAGACGTCGGTTATTTGTACCTGGAGCTCGAACGCTACGCGTTCGAGCTCCCTGGAGTTAAGTGAGGGCCAACCCTAACTAAGTCCCTAACCAAAATAAGAGGCTAACGAATGAGAGACAGAATTTTTGGTGAGATGAGACTTATTGATCGATTAGGCCCTTATCTATATCTATACACTCTAATTCTAAATATTCTTATCTTTACTTTGAAGTGAAGGCACAATACAACAACAGTATACAGGAATTGAAGAATGCTCAAGACAAAAGTTACGTATCAGTACTACTATCACTGTGAACACTGACAAGACAGCCTGTGTGGTGCCCCTACTAGTCCCCGACCATCCAGCCGTGCACCGTGCCAGGGGCCCGCTGTAAGATATCTGTGGAGCTGTGCGCATAGGCCAGAAAGAAAACCGGAAACGAAATCGAAAACATGCAGAATATCATGAGAATTTATACAGAAGAAGACAATTACCCAGGACCAGGGGAGAATCCAAAGTCACCATCATCGTCATCTGTTGAGAAATTCATCTTAAATTCAGCAAAAACAGTTCAAGATTGAGTGTCTCGGCGGGCGTATCTCTCGAACTTTCATGTGACCTGTGCTGAGTATAGCTGGCTCGCGCTCGAGGTCGGTCGTGCCGATTGTGAAAATTACATGTTGATAAGTATCTCTCTTCTGTTATTATTTTACCAAAGTTTTTAAAATGTACCAAATTTTAATCATTATTTCAAATTATTTTATGTAGAAAATAGAAATTTAATTTTCTATTTATAACGATAAACTTTTATAAAAGAAATTATGTTGTCAATTGTTTACATTATATCAAATTGGCAATATTTAAATGCCCTTTGCACATGTACTTTGTTTACATTGGTCAACGTCAGGACAAAAATGATAAAATAAATAAATAAATAAATTTGAGCAGACAGCCATTATGATGTCAAAATCACAAAGTTTCTATTGTTCTTATATCTAAAAAAGGTGATTAACCCCCCAATTGTCAAATTTCCTACCCTTTTCGAACATCTTTTCTCATCACTCTTTTGAATTTGATACTCTTAGTATTGAGAATTTCCCCGTTTTTGATACCCTATACCAGATCCCCGGGTTACCCGTCTGGTGGTGAAAACTACCCTTTTTTTATTCGTTTTCATGGCCTCAATGAGACATAAACCCCCGCCTCCGGAATTAACCCTGCTAGCCTTTTCATTGTCATTAAATTATATTATGCTTCAAACTGGAATTATGACAAGAGTTTTGTTTGGGATTATTATTTTTTATTTCTTCTTCAATCTTTTTCATTCTGATATTTTTGTATGTCTGTAATGCTTTGTAAACTGAAAATTAAGAATGATCCTGTATGTTTGGATTTTGAATCAATAAATGAATTTAAATTTGAATATGAATTTGAATTTGAATTAATACTGAGAGATCGAGAAGGGAATGCAGGAACGTCTGTTGGCCTATCACCATCACCCCCCCCCCCCCCCCCACCCTCCAAGCAAGTAACCCCAGCTCCTCAGTGCACGGGAATAACTGTAAGGGCCCAGAGAAGTGGACCACAAATGGCTCGGATCAGTTCCCCCCCCCCCCCCCCGCTCCTCCTGCATTCTCTCGTCTCCCTCTCCCTCTTCTTTCGCATCCCGAGCTGTAGAGCTTATTCCCCTTTCACTGAAAATTATGAAAATACTGATGTAGGCGGCTAGGCGCGATCCTTCATTGTCACATAGGCTATTATGTTGAGACTGAGTTTTCTTTCTTTAAATCATTGATAGTATCATTATTATTGTTGTTATCATTATTAGTATTTTTCATTATTATTATTATTATTATTATTATTATTATATTATTATTATTATTATTATTATTATTATTATTATTATTATTATTATTATTATTATTAATATTATTATTATTATCATGATGATGATCATCATCATCATGATCATTATTATTATAATATCCCTCATAACAATGCTTGTTCAAGAATTGGTCAAGAGCACTTCATGTGATCAAGCATATAATTTTACTAGAAGAAAAATCACTCTGAAAGATAAATGATTTCTGTGATTTGTTTTACTATAATTATTCCCCCCCCCCCCCACCCCCGACATCATTCATTTTGACGCGTACGGTGAAGCCATTTGCCTCAACCGGGTAACCCTCGCCTATATGACCCCCCCCCCCCCCTTCCCAGTTACACCCAATACGAATTGGATGAGATAAATGATTCATTAGCGTCACTATAAATTAAGAAAAATATAGCAGTTGCACTCGATGTTTCTTTTTATTTACTTTGTTTAGGACCGGGGTGTTACTCGCCTAATACATAATGGGATGTGCCGCTCTAATGGGTCGCTTTTGTGGGGTGCCAAAAAAAAACCTAATGAAATCCCTAAAAATGGCCCCATGCACTTTTAGATCTTGGCCTTAAACATGGGTTATTATTAATCTTCAGAATAATACCTCATCCAGATTCTCGCCAAAGTGCAAATCCCTAACGAAAAAAGGTAATTGAAATAATTCACTTTTCATCCAAAGTCTCTAATAATGGGTACCCTTTTCTGTCAGAAATGCAAAAGCGGCGCTCCCGGGAGGAGCTAGGGAGCAGGGGCACAGTGCCCCCTACATTCTTCTTTCTGCTGAGTCAAATTTAACTCGGAAATGGCGTCAGCTGGGAGTCAACTCCATCCTTACCAAAGTGACTCGTTTTCCGAGTTACTTTGACTCTCATTAAGTCGATTCTCAGTTGATGGCACACCATTCTGAGTCAAATTAATTCGGAAATCCGAATCACTTTAACTCAGAATAGAGTTGACTCCCAGCTGACGCCATTCAGAGTCAAATTTGACTCCTCAGAAATAAGAGTGTACCCCCCCCCCCCCCCACTTTTTCAAGTACCCCCAAAGTGCTCTATTTATTTCTGGAATTATGTGTTCACCATTTGTAGGTGCCCCTTTTCCCCCAAAGTGCCCTTTTTACTGGTCCGCCCCCCCCCCCACCTTGAAAGGCGTACCGCCGCCCCTGCAAAAATGATTATGGGTTTGGAGGCTTCAGCTTAACACCCGCCGTCCAAAATAATCTGAGTACCCCTCCCCCGGTTTTTGGTTGATCCAGGATTTTCCCGATAAGGGGCAATCATTTGAAAAGTGGGAAAATGGCGAGTTTGTCCCCAGATTAGAAACGTTATATATATATATATACATGTATATAGGAGTTGAAGATTCGACATTTTCGCATTTAGATTATGGCATTTCTTATTTCCTTACTTCTATAAAGAATGCGATATTTCAAGATCAAACATAATGAGTTTGGATAATTATTAGTTTCATAATTCTTATTTATTTTATCCAAAAAAAGATATTGGGGGTATGATGATACAAGCCACCCCCCCCCCTACACACACCTCAAATCTTGGAGGGGATATATACCCCCATCCCTCCGGGATAGACACCCATGCACACATATTAGAGTAGACAGTATATCAAAACTTCAAAAGAAAAAAACTTCTTTCTGCCAACCCTGCAAATGTTCGGTTACTTACGTTACATTATTAAAAACCAAACATGAATTTATATTTAAAAAACCAAGACAAATTAAAGACAAAATAACAAATTATGGGAATGAGGGGTCAACAAAAAGAACAAATAGCCTTATAGTACGTTGACCCCTAAATTGGCAAATGAAAACATACAATAACAAAACAAGCAAACAAACAAAACATATAATTATGCGAGTATATATCAAGTACGGTATATTGTTTTCAGAATACAAATTTATGAGATTTGATTTAAATATATAGGCGTTTGAAAGTTTTTAGCGGAGGTTATTTTTCAGTAAGTATGGGAGATTGTTCAATGGAGAAGGAATTTAAGTTCGGGCTTGAGGTAAATGATGACCTTCTAGACTGACGCCTAAAATCTAAAGTCTCTCTGCAGCTGGATGTATAGAGGAAGCATGAGCGGCCTTAATTACCGGTAAAATTTTTATTACCGCCTTTAATCTTATCATATATATACGGTACCACTTTGAAAAAAAGAAAGGGTGGCCTGGGGGGGGGGGGGGACTTTAGATGAGCGCATCCGAGGAGACCTATTTGGTTGAGGTTTTTTGCTTCCTACTCAATTTTGCACAATCTGGAAATGCGGGGATGTTCCACTCCCCCAAGTCTTCAAAACAAAAAAAACAACAACAAAAACAAAGAAGAAGAAGAAAAAGGATAACCGGGTTGGATAGGGTAGGGGGGGGGGGCTTGCTCGTACATAACAGCCCCATTGCTCATTGGTATACCGCATCCTTGTCCCATTTCTCTCTCTCTCTGTCTCTGTCTCTCTGTCTCTGTCTCTGTCTCTCTCTCTCTCTCTCTGTGCCCCTTCTATCTCCCCCTCTCCCCCTTCTTTCTCTTCCTCCTCATTTTTTCCTTTTCTCATCTCCTTAAGTTTCTTCTTCTTTTTCCTTATTACTTTTCTTTTCTTCATCATCTCCCCTTCTTGTCTTTTTCTTTTTCGAGTTTTTCTTCTTTCTTTGCTTATTTTTTTTCTCTGTCTCTCTTCGGGCCAAGTCCCGTTCTCCCCTGCAATGGATTATCGGCTATGCTTTGTGTGGATTTTCCATCATTGCCACAAAAATGTAGAGTAGATCGACTGGCTAGCTGTGCCCCCTAAATCTGCTTACTTATAAAATTATGCTTTTGAATTCGTATACCCTGGTCATATACTTATTAAAATGTGAAGGAATTTCAACCCTCCTTTCCCTTAATCTTTCCCCTCTCCTCGTCCTCGTCTTCCTCCTCGTCCTCGTCCTCCTTCCCCTCAATCTCCTCCCCTCCCACCCATCAAAAGAGCGAGAGCTGGGGGGGGGGGGGGGTGATAAAAAGTCACATGATCTGACACCAGTACGGTCACGTGACAAGAGCTACTTGTAAACGAGACCCGTGAGTCTTATAATTAATGACAATATGGCATTCTCGACAGTTATTATGTTTCTGACGGTGTTTTCGACGAATTTACTACTTTCAGGTAGTTTACAGGTGAGAAAGGAAGCAACGTAATCTTTTCATATTTGATGAATCAAATATTCATGATATGTTTTAGTTATAATTTGTGGTGAAGATGAAACTGAAAATGGAACTTGTCATGACTGTGCACTGTGTCTGTGCTGTGCATTGCATTGATTGAGCTTAATTGCATTGATTGTGATTATGTGAGTGTGAGTGAGGTCATCAGATTTCTCAGCACATATTCACTGTTAGGGATTATCAGAACTATCCCAGAATAACCAGCTGAATTGTGGGAAAATACTTGCCTATTACATCATAGGATGATAAAGTATCTCATTTCCGTATGATTCCTGTAATAGTCATCTTGATCACAGCACCGAGTACTCACAAAATACCACACCACGTATTAAAATATAGTGGTCATATTTAACTATATAACAGTTTTTGAGGGCTTACCAAAACTTTACATGACCTTTAAAACAGCCAAAATGTCCTATAAAGATGAACGGAATTACTCTATTTAAAATATTTTCTGTCTGTTTCAGGTAAACCCACTTATAGAAGAAGAACAACTGTTATGGATATCTGGCCAGGACAATGTCGGCATCTATCGGATTCCTCTCTTGACCTACACCCCAAGGGGGTCATCTGCTAGCAATCTGCGAGGCCAGGAAAGATGGCGGAGGTGATGCAGGACCAAAGTTTCTGGCAACAAGGAGATCAGAGGATAGAGGTAGCATATGTGATTCTGATCCAAGATAGTTGCTGTTGAAACTCACCAGAAGTAGTAGCCCACTTACCCTTAGCAATAAAAAAAATAGTGAATAAGAATACCACTAATGCAGTTGGGCAGAGCGTTTTGATTTTCATGTAATCCAGTGTAGGCAGAAGGGGGGGGGGGGAGGCAATTTAGGCATGGAAAGCTTTAAAAGAGTTACAACTTACATGTAGCTGAAAAAGAGCTTTGCACAAGATCATAAAATTATTCAACATCTTCTTCAAGAAATCCCCTTTCTTTGGAATTGTCTAAAGGAAATTGTATCAGTTATTTACCCATCATCTCTATGTTGTATGTATATTGGCAAAGACATTTCTTCCTTAAACATATTTTGTTGTTATCACAATTGTTTACTTCTTATGCCCCTTGTAATGTTTACTCGAAATCCACTTAAACATATACAAGCTTATCTGAAGATAACCTTATACTCCACAATAGCTTTAATGGGTGAATGGGCTTCAATGGGGTCTGTGTGTATTAGCAGGAAGTGTTCCATTCCAGATCATTCATACATGAGAGGAAAATAATTATTCAAAAATTTCACTTTCAACCCTGAAACCTCAAATTTGTAACATAGTAAGAGTTGAAGAGTCCCTGAATCATGTAATCTAGCAAATTAAGAAAATTAAATCTTGCTTGGATAAAATTTGTTGTCTGTTTTTGACTACTGCAACTGTGAATGTTTGACACAGTCCCGCATAGGCAAGGGCCTATGGGTGCTCGAAATCAGATTTTCGATATTATTTATTGTCTGGAGCATGGATTGAATGCAAGGAATTTCCCATTCTGTTTCAGGCCAAACTTGGAAGCCGGAGGAGTTTGTCCTCAATGATGGGCCGGTCGTGGACGGCCTGAACCTGGGTGTGGTCTTGGTGGATGACATCACGGCGACCATCTTCATCTTCTACCAGGTTTGTGGTCACTACGTCCAGTGCAACATCTCTACCCAGTACTACATCAAGAGCACGGACGACGGTATCACATGGACCAAACCATACAACATCTCAAAACAGATTGGGACAAAGATGTTTGCCGGGGGTCCTGGTTACGGAATTCAGGTCAGTAATGGACAATTATGACAAAGGATTATCTTCCAGGGGATGTGTTTTCTGCTTCATATATTACCCACACTTTATGGAGTTTTATGTAAGTGCAGGTCATTGTTTTGAAACTTGGCAAAATTAATGTTGTCACGATTGTTAGATAAGATTCCCACAAGGTTTTGTGAGGTCGATTTGGGGTTTTATTTTTTCCTTGGGAAACAATTTTATGCTTGTAAGTGATTTGGGGCTTAACAAAATTGCTTACCTGGTCCAGACTTCACGATTGAAGTTCAAATTAGACAAGTGCAAAGAAATGACCCCGGAGCAATTGTTGATTGAGCATGTGTCTTACAATTGTCCTGATAAGTTCTTTGCTTTGGTCTTTCATCACACAGAAAAAGCATGCACCTCACATAGGACGACTGATTCTCTGCGGTCATAGTACGTTGCCTGGTGATGGTCTGTTCTGTCTCCTTAGTGATGATCATGGTGATACCTGGAGGTATGGTGGAATGGTCAAGAGCATCCCTTACAACACCAACAAGATCAAAGGAGACTTTGTTCCAGACGAATGCCAGGTATGTGATAATAGCTCTGGAAGATTTAAGGGGGCAGGGCATAACTGGCCCATGCTCTCCCTTTTAAGACCCAAGTACAATGTAGTACACTATGAATTATAATCATAATCAGAAAATACTCATGATTATGTTGGTGTGATGCATTCACTTTATATTTGATCAAAATAGTAGATTTTTTTTCTCTTGTTAACACCTTAACACTCCAACTGTTGATGATTTGTAATGAACTAGAGATTTCTACTTTTTTCCTTCTATTTCAATGCATTTATGAAATATATGACTATTTAGACTATTTGGTCGTTTGCTGCTATTTTGAAAGAATTAAAAATTTCATCATCTATTTCAATTTCCAATATTATTTCAATTACATTTTTTGTTCACTTTAATGTCAAGTTCTGATTCAGTTTAATGTCAGCTCAGTTTTCATTATTATTTTCATTTTTTTTTTTTTCTCCATCCTGTGGAGCTACCAGATGGCTCCCTCATTTGGCCACATATTTCCTTTGCCAATCCCATATCAATTATTACACTTCAACTTTCCTTTTCCAATATCAGTTCGATTCAGTTTCAGCTTAATTTCTATGTCACTTTCACTTTCAAATTCTCCAGCCTTTGGAGCTTTTCGATGGTTCCATTATAGTGAATGTAAGGAACCAATATCAGTATAATGGGGAGCCTTATGTCTGCACACCTAAGATTTGACCTGAAATTGAACAAGAATGTCTATAATATTCCTCTAAATGCTTAATTTAATATTATTGCTAATTATTGCAATTAGAATCGGTGAATCGTGCAGTTACGCATGTGCACAGACGAGCACTGCACAGACATAGGCACTCTAGCCATACCACCGTCCACTATTTCATTTACATTATTTCATTTACACTTTCATTTTCATTTCCACTTTCAGTTAGATTTAATCTCAACTCAACTTCTGCTTCTAATTCTCAAGCCTTTGGAGCTTCCCAATGGTTCCCTAATGGTGAATAAAAGGAACCAATATCAGTACCATCATCCACTTTATTCATTTACATTATTTCATTTACACTTTCATTTTCATTTCCAATTTCAGTTAGATTTAATCTCAACTCAATTTCTGCTTCTAATTCTCAAGCCTTTGGAGCTTCCCGATGGTTCCCTCATTAAGGAACCATTATCAGTACCACCGTCCACTGTTGTCATTAACATTATTTCATTTACACTTCCATTTTTATTTCCAATTTCAGTTAGATTTAATCTCAACTCAATTTCTCCTTATTCTCAAGCTGTTGGAGCTTCCTGATGGTTCCCTCATGTTGAATATAAGGACCCAATATCAATACCACCATCCACTATTGTCATTTACATTATTTCATTTACACTTCCATTTTTATTTCCAATTTCAGTTAGATTTAATCTCAACTCAATTTCTCCTTATTCTCAAGCTGTTGGAGCTTCCTGATGGTTCCCTCATGTTGAATATAAGGACCCAATATCAATACCACCATCCACTATTGTCATTTACATTATTTCATTTACACTTTTATTTTCATTTCCAATTTCAGTTAGATTTAATCTCAACTCAATTTCTGCTTCTAATTCTCAAGCCGTTGGAGCTTCCTGATGGTTCCCTCATGTTGAATATAAGGACCCAATATCAATACCACCGTCCACTATTGTCATTTACATTATTTCATTTACACTACCATTTTCATTTCCAATTTCAGTTAGATTTAATCTCAACTCAATTTCTGCTTCTTATTCTCAAGCCGTTGGAGCTTCCTGATGGTTCCCTCATGGTGAATGTCAGGAACCAGTATCAGTACCACTGTCACTGCCGAATGGTCTTCATGAGTTACGACGGAGGGGACACATTCAAGACGGATGACCTCCGCTTTGACACGACCTTGGTTGACCCCACCGTGGCGGCGTCCATTCTCTACCACCAGGGTGTTCTCTTGTTTACAAATCCTGAAAATGATACTCACAGTAAGTACATGTAGTGTTCAGATGAATCCTTACAGGAGATTTTGTAAAATTATGCCTGATGACATTTTCATTTTAAAGGTACTTCATCACTTTTGCAGTCTTAAATTTTGAAGTTGTGTAAGTATGCAATAAATTACAAAAGAATTGGAATTGGAAAACTTGTGCTTATGTGAAAAGGATTATAATTTGCTTTTCAGTAAGTAATAAGAACAATTTGGTAACATTTTATTTTTTGCCAAAAAAAAAAAAAAAAAATTTTGCCTAATTTTTAGAATTATTTTTTGACCATTACTAGTACATGTACTTGAATTGATTTAGCTCCCTCTGCGACAAAGCAAGATTTTCATTTCTTACCAAGGAGTTATAGAATTTGTGTCCTTGAAATTGCAGAAAGGCAGTATCTACACAATGTCTACTAAACCTGTGCAATAAATACCTTATATTTTATTTCAAAAATTAAAAATCACTTGATATGACAATTGACAAAACGTTTCTTTCTGTTGCCACTATAATGATGACCACACTACAATATTTCATCAATCATGTGTACACTCGGGGGTGCAGTAAGTGTTGTCCAAATGTCCTGTATGGCATACACACAACTGAACTTAAACACTTTGCTTGTGGTGGGTACCAAATCCCACACAGAATTTAAAGTTTTTTGCTATAGGTTTGGAATTAATATGTATGTTTCTGGAACATAAACAGGTTGATTCTACAGAAACATGCAATGTAGATTAGTGTAAATTTTGTTCCATTTTTAGCCGGGGGGAGGGGGGGGGGCAGTAAACTGCTTCAAAAACAGCTGCAGCAACTTGAATAAGATATGCTTAGTGCACGTCACTTTTCTTTATCTTACAAAACTCAGAGCAGGGAGTTTTTCTACTAGCCATTGTTGTACATACGTTAAGCTACAATATTTTACCCCCATAATATTTCTTCTTCCGATTTACAAGATGAGTTTTGCCTGTGTGGAATTAATGCCTCTTCAACACCCACCAAAAAAAAGTACCACTATATATGCGAGTGTGAGTTAGTTGTCTCATGTAATTTACATCTTTTGTGTCTTTTGCAGAATCTTCTTTTTCTAAAAAAAAAAAGAAAAAAATTGTCTTGTAGGTCTTACAATGATCATCAATCTTTTTGTTGTGACAGGGATAAACCTAACACTGCGATGGAGCTACGACAACGGCACCACGTGGGCGGGCTCCCTCCAGATCTGGCCCAAGGACAGTGGATACAGCACCATGACGGCCATTCCCAACAACCTGGAAGACAGCAAGTACATATACATCCTGTATGAGAAGGGACCAACATCGCCAACTCAGTTCCTCTCCCTGGCTAAGATTAGCCTTACGGGAGATCTATAGTACTCTATCTTAAAGCTACTTATCATGAGGCTTGTTCACGCATGATGAATTAATAAAATTGTGACAGATTTTTTTTTTTCTTTGTAAAAGGGGGGAGAAAAAAAAGATAGTAGCTGCATATACCAAAGGAACTAAGTGTACTTATTTATCTGTGCATTATACAGTGTGTTTCTTTTTTTTCTTTTTTTTTTCTCCAGCAACATTTCGTCAAAAAAACATAACTTGCTGTATTGTAATACATCATAAAAAGAAGAGTTTTATCCCCTTTCATATGCTACCACATTTTTAATGATAGAGCCTGGGATCATTGAACTAAACCAGCAATGTAAAAATTGGTTTGCGCATGAGAACACAATGAATGGCCATTCATTGAATCTCACTCTGCTTTCTCGAGTACACACTTGCTTGAGCAGACAAGGCGGTCATTTGGAAGGACAGTGGGGCCAATCCTGGACCATATCTCATTCAAGGTTGCATACAAGATGAATGAGGAAACATGAAATATCACCTTTTTTTTGCTAATGTGTCTTCATCACTTGTTTTGTTTCTTTGCATTATGCTTCATGGAATTACACTTTGCATTACTTCTGTGCGCAAACTACTTCTGACATCCCTCACTTAAAACCTTTCAAATTCATTCATGCATGACAATGTCATTGTAAATTTAGTGTTATATGAAAAAGGATAAACTGAACTGTGATATGAATGATAAGAATCAATCCGGACATAATCATTTTTCTAGGAATTTGATGGGAAAAGTTGGGTTTGCTTTTCAAGAAACACACTATATAAAAGAGAAATGCAAAGTGCACTACACAACTAGTATTACATATTGTTTTGCCACTGTGGTTTATGCGGCATGTGTGAAATAGGTTATAGGAATGTGATGAAATATCACCAATCTTTTGTTTCTCCTGAGTATTCTTTAATCTTATTCAGTCTTGTCTATACATGTACATGTATACCTACAAATGTAAACTTACTACTACTGCATCTCATTGATTACATTTTAATTACTCTAAAACTTCCAATCTTTATACACATTGCATTACTGTGGACTCTATGCATATCCCAAGTAAGAACAGAAGTCAATTCATTACCTAAAGCGCCAATGCTGCCTTACAGACTGAATTAAAGACATAGACCTCTTTCTTGCAGTTGAACACAATATGCAAACCAAAATTTATTAATTGCACAAAATTGGACATACTTTTAACTTGTATAGCTGCATCGAACCTGTTTATTTATCTTAACCTGTGATGAGAAATCTGCCTTTTAAAGATATAGCCGTAAATATGATGATTCAACATTTGTTGTTGCAATATTTTCTCTTTTCTCTCTTTTTTCCTTCAGAGAGGGTTAAGATGTGGCTTGCAATTTAGGATGAATGTTACCTGTACATATAGGCCTGAATATACAAAGGAGGTTTAGATTTAACCTACGGTCTAAAATGATTTTATGTAAGCATTTTTTGCCCTTTTATTGAACATGAGGCTGTGCGCATAGCACGTACTACTACACTTATGCAGGTTTTAACCGTGGGTCATACTTATGATTAACCTCTTTCATGAATTCGGGCTACAGTGTTTGGTCCAGGATTAAAGTCCCGCGTATGCTTAGTATAAGAATTTGAATGCAGAGCAATCACTGCCGGATAATATATTGTACAATCGTAAATATATATATATGTACATTGTCAGTGATTAAAATTACATGTGTGTGGACCAGTGGAGGTTTTTCTGTCATCAAAATACATATTTTTATCATAATTATTTGATTGCATATTGATCTCATGTATACTGTAAAACAGTACTAGGTTAGAAGGTTTAGTTGATAGTTTTGTTTTATCTCTCAATCTTAAACATATATATATATATACACCATTGTTATACATATAAGATTAATCATCCAAATATCTCTATATATGGTCAGATCATAACATAACTGGCCAGTAATTTGTAACACATACTGCAATGATAGCCCTTGCTTGGATTTTGAAGGATGAAATTTTTCCACCTATCAGCTTTCTGAAAGCTGAGAACTGTTAATAAGCTAAAGTACTTTTAATATTTTTGTATTGTACTTGCCTTTGTGTATACAGTTATTAAGAGAAATAGTTTTCATAGAATTTAATGTGATTTGTGAAATTCATGTGTGCAAGAAATAATTTGAATGTTGGAAGAAAATATTACGATATCTCCACCAGGATTCTGTATTATACTGTGTGTTATGGTTGTTTAGCTAAAAATTTTGAAGCATTATGCAGATATATTTATTATTCAGAAACACTAGAGTGCCAAAATGGCAGTTGATGGATTTTTTTTTTTTTTTTTTTTTTGGGGGGGGGGGGGGGGGAATGGGATTTGAGGGAGTTGTACTTTATAACCCTTTAATTTTTCAAGACAATTGACCACATTTTGTGGTTTGGCTCAATAACTTTAGATTCAGAGCCTTATAAACTATACCAGATGCATGAGTAGAAAGAGCAAGAATTTCCGGCACTGTGTCTATTTTTGTTGCATGATCATGTTGTGTTTGATGCCAGGAATTTAAAAAAGGAGAATAAGCTTTAAAATCCTTAAATTGGCAACACATTGAGAGGTTCAAGATCATTGTTTTTTGTTCAAAATTGGCAATTTTTGTCTACTTTTCAACAAAGATCTTAACCATGAATGTTGTTTTCAGAGACATTACAATTTATTAGAACCATGTAGCATTAAAAATTAAAATATTTTGTTGCCAATTTGAAGAACAGAATGTGATCAATTTAGCCCTTGAATAATTCCTGTCATGAAAGGGTAATATAGAATGACCTTATTGCTTAGGGTTAAGAAGATGTATACAAACAATGTTTGTGAAAGTCTTGTGGACGATGGAGTCCCTAGATTAATTATCTTCTTAATCAAATTAATTCCAATTTTTCCTTGTGAATGGGAATGGACTAAAAATGGCATGTCTTCCCTAAGTAGAAGGCTTTACTTGATTTCTATAAGTATTCATTATTCTATAATGTGTACCACAATTCCATAATTTGCAATAAAAATAGGTTAAAAAAAAGTGTTAATATATATATATTTATATATGGACTTTAGCTTTGATAAGTTCTTGCTGCATGTATATGCATTAAAGGTAGTAACATTATTATTTTAGATATATATTTAGGTACATTTAGATTAGTTTTTTAGTAGATGAGTTTTAAACTCAGTGAGGTTTTTAATGTCAGAGGATGTCCACCCAGGCACAGGATGATTTTAATGAAGAAAAATCTGAGAAAAGGGTAAATGACAGTTTGAGAAAAATCTGATGAAAAATAAGAGAATTGGTCACTTCTTAAGCCTTGAGGATCCCTAAACAAATCAGTAACATGAACATTCTTTGAGGTTTTATGAAATAGTATATTTATTTCATATAAGAGAACCTATAATAACATGTTTCCAATGATATATTTCAAGCACAGGTTTGAGAAAAAAATCACTCTAGAGAAAAGGGAATTAAAGAAGTTTTTTCATGAAATAAAGTGAGAGTAGCTTTCATGGGAAATTATTGAGTTGCCAATTTGTGTAGGGATCTTCAAAGCTGTATAAAATAATAACTTTCTTATTCCTTTGAATTTCTCAGGCTTTCTCTCACCTGTTTCATTTTTTTAGTTATATTAAGATTCAAGATTTTATTTAACCATAGAAACATACAAATAATCATACAATATACAAATTAAATATGGTAAGGACCAATAAAATAGCAAAATTTTATTTTTTTAATTAAAATCTTAATATTTGGATGGACTTCTTTTGTAATGTGTTTAATTGATAATAATTGTAGTATACAAACTGAACTGAAATGTTATGTAATTTTACCATGTTCATTCCTGTACCACCGTTGCTATTAAAAAGAGAATTGCATTGTTCATCACTTTTGTTTTGGTTATTTTTTGTGTGTATTAAACAATAGTTCTAACATCTTACACATTGAAGGTTTGGAACAGGTAAAAAAGGAAGGGGAAGAAGGAGGGGGGGGGGGGGGGGGTAGCCTCCAACATTACATTTTTTAATAATTCTCTCCCAGTCTTTTTAAAATGAAAACCATGTCCATGTATGTGTGAAGACATGCATACTTTTGATTCTATTAAACCCATTACGCACCATATACGTTTGTAATCTTTAAGCTTATATCGTCAAATCCTTGTTTCTTCTTAAATATGAAATAAATGCCCCTCCCTTAATTGATATCTATATTTCTTAAATTTGTTCTGACACTGGATCCGGGGATGGGAGTGGGGGAATTTACTCACCTAATATTTTATATGTGGAGGTGCTGCTCTAATGGGTCTCTTTTAGATCTTGGCCTTAAACATGGGTTATCAATTTCTTCAGGGTAATTCTTCACCCATATTCTTGCTATGGTGCTAATCCCAGATGCAAAAAAAAAAAAAAAAAAAATTGAAATTATTTTGCTTTTTTTCAGTAATGGGTGTCTTTTTCTGCCAAAATAACCCTTAAAATGGGTATGGGTTTGGAGGCTTTAGCCGCACACCCCATCCAAACTATATCTTTCTGAATACCCCCCCCCCCCCCCCCCCCATTATTCTCCCCACATACATCATATCCGAACATGGACAGTAAGGGATACTAAAAAGGAACTAGGAATACAAATCATGTTCGTTCTTGGAAAGTGAAAAATTCAGATTGTTGTTGATTTTGTTTTGCTTTTGTTTTCTTTGTTTTGTTTTCTTTTGTTTGGTTTTTTTTTCGATTTTTTGTTTGTTTGATTGTTTTTTTTTTTGTTGTTTTTGTTGTTTTTGTTTTTGTTTTTTTTGTTTTTACTTTTGATGGACATTCTAACCAACAAAAAAACTGTGTTGTCTTTCAACGGAGGGGGCGGCATATCGACCATTCGGTCACTGCGTGAGCAGCGTGTATCATGTTGTGAGGTAAAGTCAAAGTGAAAACCTAGGATCGATTTACTCTTGGAGATGACAAAAAGGGGGCTTTAATCAGGATGCTGTTGGGGAGGATTTGAATAGCTTATTCTAAGTAAAGTTTTGTGCTGATTGCATAAAACTAATGTCAGTATTATTGACTTCACTCACTAATTGTTTGGTCATTTTGGTCACTTTTGGTCAGGCATCTTTTCAATCGTTTTTATTAGGAAGATTCAATAGGCCTATCCTATGTAAAAACGTGCCCTGAGTGATTATGAGGCTAAGAAAAGGTGGGCTTACTGGATCCCTTCATAAACATTGTTGTCATTTTGGTCACTTTTCCCCTCAAATGAAAAGTTGCATATTTTTTATTTTTTATTTATTAATTTTTTTTTTTTTTTTTTGGGGGGGGGGGGGGAATCAGTGGCATACCCAGGATTTTTTTACAGGGGTAGCAAATTTTGTCAACTGTCAAATTCTGCTTGGAGGGAGACCCGTATTTTTTTGTTCTCGCCAGCCCTCAAAAACTCGCTCAGTGGGGCGGGGGGGGGGGGGGGGGGGCGACAATTTTTTTCTCTAGCCCTCAAAAAGTTGCTCAGTGTGTGTGTGTGTGTGTGTGTGTGTGTGTGTGTGTGTGTGTGGGGGGGGGGTTATCAGACGTTTTACTCCATGATTCTCTGACAAGCAAAAAAAAAATAAAGGGTAAAAAAAGGTTTTTTTTCTGTCAAAAGTTGTCAGGGGGCACTCTGCCCCCCCCCCCTTGGGTACGCTAGTGGGGGGCATGATTTCAGAGAAATTAATCTCCTTGAATGAATTTACACCGTTTCGACGATTTCGGTGATTTAAGCCACTTTGACCCCAAAATCGGATAATTTGCATATTACTCAAACTTTTCAAAGTCAGCAGTGAGGATTGCGATTTGCTTTAAACTACGGTAATCAGAATTATGGCGGGGAAGGTTGAATAGCTTTAATATCCTGCGTAAGAAAATTTGCTCCCCTAAAATGTCAGTCTTATCTCACTCGCAACTTTTTTGTAATTTTTGTTACTTTTTGGCTCCAAATGACCATTTATATATATATTTTTTTTTTATTTGAGGAGGGGGGGGGTCCGAAATCAGAGTCAAATTTTCAATCAGAATCAATTGATGGGTGCTATTTTTACACCCAAATTCAAAGTAACAACGTTTTTGGATTGTAAAAGGATCAACATTGCTAGTGAAAGCGGAAAGTACCGTACTTAGACTAATTTCGTATAGACCATTTTGGCAAATTTGAGCCTATATGACTATTTGCACGATTTCTAGAACAAAATCAAATTTTAAGAACAGCAATGAAGCGCGATGAGTCTTTGTTCAGTCAGAGTTTATATCGGGGAAGGTTTGAAAAGCTTATTCAGGGTTAAATTTTGCGCTGATGTCCAAAATGACATCCCTGTTGACCTCGTTTTAATATGTTTTGGTCATTTTGGTTCTCTCTTAGGCAAAAACTGAAAACAATTTTATTGAGCCAAAAGCAGATCCAAATTTCAAGCAAAATATGGTTGGGAAGTGGACTTTAACATCCAAATTATAAGTACATGTAAAAGGAACCAGATGTGCTGTTTCCAGAAAAATCAATCTCATTGAATGCGTTCACTGTCTTTTCCATCATCACGACCACTTTCACCCAAAACGACCATGATTTCTAGTACAAACTCGAAATTAATGAGCAGCAAGCTTGCGTTGAAGTCATTTTGAGAATGGAATCCTTTGTAAAATAAATAAATAAATAAATGAATGAATAAATAAATAAATAATAAATAAATAAATAAATAAATAAATAAATAAATAAACAAATATATAAAATAATGCCTTGATTCCAGAATAGGCGACTTTGTAATCATGTTCAAGCCACTATGATAATTTTTGATTACTTTTTTTAAATAGCTAAAATGATCACATAGACATATTCTACTCAATGACTTTGTTTCATATTCTTTTCTTAATTTTTTTGCTCGGAGAGAGCCTTAACTCATGTGGAAAGTGGAAGAAAAGAGAAAGGGGCCGCGAGTCATCATTTCTGGAACATAATGAAAGTGAGTGGGAGGGTGAAACTCATTTTTTTTTTTAAACATAAAGCCAGAATAAGAAAAAACGAAAATCTGAAGTTTGTTGGATGAGCCGATATTGTTGCAAGAGTGTTGCCCCTTCAATGTGTGATCGTAAGTTAGTCAAATGCTTTTTGGAAGGGAGCATTGTTTAGTCAGATATTCATTTCACTGGTTTTGGTAAAGAGTAAAGTTATCGCTGGGTGGAAGATCTCCATGTACCGTCTAGTATCATTCCTCCTTCTCAGATTAGTGATATGTTTTCACCTTGGATCTTATCTTTGTGATCTGAAAGTTATAAACTCCAAAATTAGAATAGGCATGCAGGGGCCGCGGAGCATTTTTGAAAGAGGGGGGGGGGGGGTGCTGATCTGATTTCACTCATAAATGAGAATTTTCGAGCCTTTTTTTTCCCCGATATTTTTTTAACGTGTCTACTCAAAAAAAGGGGGGCTGCAGCCCCCGGCTCCGCGGCCCATGTACAGGTGTATGTCCTTTTGGGCGCCGTACTTTTGATATTTTCTATACCCTACAGATACCATAGCAATCCGAACATGAGCAAAATACATGTAGTCCATTATTTCAGATGATTGTTGTAGCGTATCTTGACCATGAGTGTGACCTGAGTGTGACGCTTAGCTTAGTATAGTATAAAAACGGAAAAAACTTATCAACAAACTTCGTAACAGGACTTCGACAGCGCATGCGCAGCATCAAATCAACATTGTGATTAACCTGCGCTGCGGAGCGGCAACCGGAGTAAGACGGTCTGTTCTTCTTTATTGTTGGGATAAAAGCAGGAAAACAGAATTCATTTCGATTTTTGTAATATGTCACACTGCACTGATGCACTGGAAACCATTTTGATAGATGCCAAGATATGCTGAAAATGTAGATGTAACAAGTTACACCTGTCGTAGAACGTTTCTTCGGTCATTCATCTCATCGAAACGCTGAGCGTGAAGAACGCCTTGGCTCCCGGCGAGCTGGCATCTCAATCATCACAGCGGATGCGGTGGACGTGCTCCGTGTTCATAATGTAATTCCGTGTGCTTGGCTTAAAACGAGATGCTCGTAAATCTGAGATGGACTTCAACATTTTCTCTGGTTCTTGTCATTACATGACGACCTGATTGCTGTGATATAAAAGCAGAATTTTACTGCAAGGTCTCTGCTATTTGCAAAGCTCAGACAAGCCAGAAGGTAGCAGAAAATAGTGTCAGTCTTCATATCATGGTCTGGCAGACATCGCGTTGTCAGACAGAAGACTCTACCGCATTTATTTTTACAGGACTTCAGTCTTCACTTCACTTTCAGTGTGTGATAAGGTCTTCATTTAAGACAGTTCTAACTTGATTATTAAATCAAACTTGTGATTATATTGGTGAATTTATATTATTGAATCATCAACCTGATTACCCTTGAGTGTTGATGAAATTGAAAAGCTGGAGTGGAGAATTATTGACAAATTCTAATCTAGAGAGTAGAGTTACCAAGTTACGTCGAGGCACATCTTGTTTGTTAAGAAACCAAAATGATGATCCCTTTCCGAGCTCTGATGCACTATAGGACTGGACTTTTCATCTTGATTTTCATCTTTATTTTAGCTGTATTGTTGCTGGAGTTCCAGGTGCAAGATATTCATGATGAGCGAGGTAAGTAAGATCTTGTGAATTAGTCCAAGAAACTAAAAAAATAATTTTTTGATTTTCTTGTAAAATTGAGCTGCTTTTCTAACGTCATAATGTGCTAGCAGTTGCATTGAATAATTTCAAGTTTTCAACTGATCATTGTAGTCTTGTTTAGTAGTTTGTGAAATATATTATGGGGAAGGTGTATAACTTTAATATTCATTAAAAGTTTGAAAGACAACCTACATGTATTGAGCTGGCAAAGTATAACTTCTGCAAATCAGCTGTTAGTGTTACCCCTGCATCTCTGCACGTACATGTAAGATGAAGAGTCCAGTATGATTTGTGTATTTATGATGATGATAATGATAATGACAATAATAATGATGGGTTAATGATAATAATAATAATAATAATGATAATAATAATAATAATAATAATAATAATAATGATAATAATAATAATAGTAATAATAATAATTGTGGTAATTTTAATAAATAATATGATAAATAATAAAATTAGATAATAAGAATAGTAATAATATTAATAATTATAAAAAATGATAGTAATAATGATAAAAAATAATAGTAATAATGATAATGCTACCTACAGTGTAATACATTTATTGTGGAGATCAGGGCAGCGTTTCATCAAACGGTCATGAGTACAAGTTCACCGACATCCCATTGAAACGTGTGTACATGTATTAAAATTAACACGCGTTTCAATGAGATATCGGCGAACTTGAACTTATGACAGTTTGATGAAACGATGCCCAGAACGTAAATTGATATTAAATGTGTCATTTCACTGTGTATATACATGTAAGCTGGTCTGATCTGTAAACTCTAGTTGGGCTATTACATTAACTTATTAAGTTAATAGACAAAATACATGTAGCTTGGACTTAATGTGCTGCTTATATTAACAGCAGAGGATTATATGATAATGTGACAGTGAGACTTGCTCCAGTTTCAAATGACTCATGCCATATCTTCACATAATGTACCAATAATTTTGTTGTAAATTGTTTCCAAGAGATGAAATAAAGGTGATACATCATTTATAACATCTGCTCTGAATCACGGGAAGGAGTATCATCACTTCATCTCTTGACTTGCCCATCTGCTGCCAATATGAGTACTGTTTATAGCCTTCACAGATCAGCATCACAGCTAGTATGTATGTTGGTTCCACTTTTTCTCAAGTTCCAGAGCAAAAATTGTTGTTGTTGTTGTTCACAGGAGCTGTTTTAGGATTTGCTTTATTGTAAACATGACATTTCGTCAGTCATTTCTATGTAGTCTTGCATGAGCTTTATTCATTTTCCTACCAAAAAAAGAATAATAAGAGATTAAAAGTTTCTATGACCTGAATCACTGTCCTCTCCCTTGTACTCTTTCTTTCTCTTTTAATCTGTTATAAGAAATGAAAATGTGAAAAATCTTTTAACAATCAAAGATGTTACCTTTTTGTTCCGTTTACTCTCTTCACTTTGTCCTTCTTTGATGCACTTTGGAAGAAAAGATTATCCGCTACAAGATTTTGAAATATGGACAAAAAATGAGAATGCCATAGAAAAGGCAATATACATATAAGACTTTTCTCAAAATGAAAGTCATATCTCATCTTATCTACAGGTACCAAGTTCTTTTAGTAATAGGTGTGACAATTTCAGTTTTGTATTAAAGGAATAGAGGGGTGTATCATTCAGTGGCACCCTTTAAAAGTTAACAAGGAGACAGGAACATTTCCACAGTTTGCCAATCATTAACATGACATGTACGCAATGTACACATTGTATGCAAATATAATCATGTACCTTTCAGGCTGTCAAGAATAAGGATTAATGGTTGTAATTAGGAATGGCACTGTTTTATATGACAATGGAAAATTGATTGACAAGCTTGAATATGTACATTAGGCTTTATCTATGAGGGTGTAATTAAGTCTTTAGTTAGAACTAAACTGTATTGTTGACTGTGCTTGGATTTATATATTTTTAGTAATGTACATGTACATGACATTGATAATTTATTTGGTAGCATGTGGAAAAATATCACAGCCCTTGTGTATTTGTACATTTAGATAGTAGACAATAATTTTTTAAAAATACCAGTAAAGCAAATCACATCATACATGTAGGCGTATAGGTCTACATGTACATGTACATCCAAATTCTCATGACAAGGTTTGTTACTGCATGGCGAATATGCCTCCTTGTCAACAAAGTGTACATACAAGTACGTGGCTAGAGTTCTTGTGTCTTTGAAGTTTTAACAAGATACAAGTAGGCAACAAACATAAACTTTCAACCTTCACTCATGGTATGGTACATATTGATCCAAGATTGAGTAAAAAAATAAAGAGAAAGGGTCTTATTTTAGCAATTCATTTACAAGCCTTGATGAATGCAATGTCTTTTGTCAAAATTCCCAAATTGCATATAATATGATTGAGGTGGCAGACATAGGACAAGTTTTTGTTTGCATTGTCAAAATGACATGGCCGTCTCTTGTCGTGAAATTAATATTCTAATCTTCTTGCTGAAATTTGAAGGAGATTTTTGGTACTTAATGTTTAGGACATCAGGAATTTTAAATAATCATTCCAGGAGTGCAAAAAATATGTAATTTCTTTTTCATTTTCAAGTCAAACCAAGGAGTTATCACATAACTCCTTGGTCAAACCTTAAGGGTTGCAGACATACATGGTGATCCCCATCATACTGCAAGCTCTTAGCATACAATGCCTCCCTCATCACACCAGCCTGCAATATTGCTAAGCCCCCTGATTTTCATATTCCCGTCATCGCAAAGTAGCAAACAAGATATTTGGGCAATCATGATCGGAGGGGGAATTTGAATGCGTGCACCGAATGCAATTCCAACTTAATCAAGCAGACCAAACGAAGTGAGATTTCCTGCACGTCCGGAGGATGTATGACTTGGAGGGAGCCTTTTGTCAAAGACTTGTCATAACTGGGTCGATCGCCCGATTGCTATCTCAGCTGACTGCCCAGGCTTATGTTCAAAGACTACCAATAATCCCAATTTCTGCCGTATTTTTAGTCTTCTAATAATCGCCCATTCATCAGGGGCATCTAAACCACTGCAAATGAATAGTTTGCTCTCACAGACGTGTGTTAGCTCTGTGCCCATTTACTGTGGGAAGAGTCTTGTTGGCATATATCTTCATCTCATGTCTCGGTCAAAACTTTGTAGATGAATGACAAACTGGTTAAATGTAGGCCTATATACCTACAAGTACACATGTATTTGTCTATAGAAATGCTTGGATTATCTAACAGAAAATGTATGATTTTATTTTGTTGAATCTGGGTGAGCAGAAAAAGAATAGGTTTATAACTTTATGGAATCTCTGAAGCAATTTGCAATAAATGAATAAAAGAAGAAACAAATTGCAGAGTGCATGTTATTCAACACTTCCAAAATGTTTCAAAAGTGCATGCACGTAGAGACTACAGCTAGTCACCTCTCAGCCGAGAGTAACCCTTGAAAAGTTGTAGTAGACATCTTAAAGGGGCATTCGCACCTAGCAATGTGTGAACGTTTCTGGATGACCACCTCTTTAGATTGTAAATCTATAACATAATTCATTCAGTGAATCTGTACAAATATGATTGCAGCATCTGATTCAGAGTCCAGATAGTCAAGAGGAGTGCTAAATAAATAGTTTCATGAAAGCCTCCATATAAGGCCAAGTAAAATTAATTCTCAGTTTCTCGTTTTGTTAATGAGGAGGAGGGGTCTATGTTGTTTGATATATTTCACCCTATGTACAAATCCTACATGTACATGTATGTACATGAATGGGACAATTCTTAACACAATTATTCTTAATTGAATTTGATTTGTCCTAGCACTGCTGAGGTTAAAAATGAGATGAAAAATGCAGTTTATCAATGACTTTTTTCTTTATTGCCTAGATTTCGTAACATTGTTCCTTTTATTTTTTCTCCGAACAAAAAAAAATCAAATAAGAAAAAGAAAGGAGAAAAAAGGAAGCAGGTTGCAGTTTATCAATGATTATTGTTTCTGTATTGACTAAAATTCCAAAGATTGTTCTAAGTTATGTTTTGTCCCCCCCCCCCCCCAAATAAATAAATAATGATTTAAAAAAAGGAAAAAAGGGAGGACCTAAAAGGGAATGGGGACAAGAAAGTAAGAAGAATTTTTATTTGGCTTTAGTATGCTGTTTGGCTAAAAATTTATTTTGTGATTTCTGTTTTTGGTTTTTGGTTTTCCTTTTACAATGAGCAGAAGCTTCCTTTACAGGTTCACAGGCAACTGTCCTCAGAGCCTGTCTATTTTTTGACTGGTAGGGGAAGATGGGGCTAGTTGATAGATGGGTTAAGACTTTAAAAATGACACATTCTGGTGTATTTTCAGGGATCTTAATCAAAAGTTATTGAGGCAGACCACAAAATATGAGCAAGTGTCTTCAGTGGGTAAAATGGAGCCTCATGATATGGTCTCCTGTATGGCGGCTGTTGAGAGCCAGAAGGACATTAAATCATACCAGCGCTGTATTATACATTTTCACACAGAGTTAATGGCCTTTCTTGCTCTCAACAGTCGTCCTAATTTAGACTGAAAATAGAAACTTTATATATTTGCTAGGCAGGGCAAGTGTATTTCTAGTTCCCTTGCCTGCCAGTACACTTCGGAAGTATGGGGCAAATGGACAGCTACAAAATGTACATGTACAATGTAGATGGGTACATGTATGTACAATGTAGGTCTACATGTTAGCGCCTTGGTATTTAAGCTATGGTACATTGTATCCTTACAATGCGAATTATTGCTGAGCTGCGTGTACAGCCCGGTGCCATTCTAAACGGGACACGTTTTGTCGAGCTAGGCAGCGGGGAATGAGTTGTTGCTTTGGCTTGTAATGAATCATGAATCTTATGGGGAAACTCTTTTCATCCCCATTGTTGGCGGTGTCAAATTTAGGGCCATTTTTTTCCGTCATTGACTTGGGGGTCAGTCAAAGATGCATTGTGCTTCACTCATGGAAGAGAAAAACAACTGCTATTCACTCCGAATCCAAGAATTATAGAATTCATCTGCCTGAAGAAAAAAAAAACCCATTGTAGTTTGTATTGGAGTTGTTCAGAATATTAAAGAGTGCCTCTCATGGTTCCTTTCCTCTTTTCTCAATAAAGGATGATTTATGTAACTGAGCTTGGCAGTGTTTTATTATATCTGGGTTCCAGCGTTAAACTAATATCTATACGATGAATTAGAAATGAATGATTTATGAGGAGATGCTTGCATTTTTCTTTGTTATTTATGCAGATAATTGTGAGAGATTTATGATCAAGATCAGTGATGTTTGAAGGGGCAAGGGGGTTGCCTGATTCCATGCGCAACACAGTACTGTAAACGCTGTTATTTTAGCGTGATTAGATTTTCGCGCTGAGCGACCCCAAAACATATTCGCAGGTTCTTAAATTCACGCTGCACAAAAAGTACAATTACACGCTCTTATGTACACCCACTCTATTTATTAATTTACACACAAGCAGTCCATTCAAATGCATACGGCATGCACAACTACACACACGCGCTCAAAAACGAATTGGACACACACACACACGCACATTAATGTGCTGAAGCGCGCAATTCGACCCGCAGGAAATCAGGCTAATATTTTCGCGAGTTCTAGAATTCGCGCTTGCCGAAAATAGCGCGAAATCCGCGAAAAATTTTGATGTACCGCGAATATTTCTGCATTTACACTATGCAATATGCACTAATTATGAAAATACCTCCATCAGATGATCATACACCCCAATTCTTGATAGCTTTATGAAGTTGCTTATAAAATTAAGCTCCTTTTATGATCTTTTTCTGGTGTTGTTTATGAGAATGTTTTACTTGACTTGTCAGCTGTCACTCTGAGCTCTGAAATTGAATTTGTGGGGCTTACGTGTATGCTTGGATGCTTGGAATCTTTGTGTAAAGACCTGTCATCATAAAACTGAGGATAAAATTGGAAGTACATGTATGTGAGCAAATGCATATTCCGCCATAGTTGGGCTAATAGCGCTCACCCAGTCGGCCTCAGACTCAAAATGAAGGGAACTTGGCAATTGTATAATTGTATTGGGAGAGAAAAAAAGGGAATTTATTGAATATATTGAGTTTATTGAATATGAAAATGATGTAGATGGGTGAGAGGAAGGAGGGGGTTGGTTGGGAGGGGAGGGGGGGGGGAGGGGGCTTGGGGATGGGGTTGGGAAGATGAAGAGGAACACTAGGATAGAGGATATATGGCAACAATGAGAAAAATATTACAGGGGGAGGAAAATGAAAGGTGCCATGATAAGGATTATCTTTAATGTTCATAACATTCACATTTATCAGTCATAAAAATAAATATATCAATGATGGTAACGAGAATAATTCAATTTATTCTGCGCTCATTTTCATTCTGTTGAAAGCTCAGCTGACAAGTATCAACATAGTGAAGGAAACGGAGGAGGAGATGAAAACTCCACTTGGGGTAATTTGGGGAAAAAATATAAAAGAAGGAAAGTTACAACAAGGTATGTTTTTGTCATTGCACTGCAACCTGAAGGCATTCATTTGGTGGAATATATAATTCTGTCTTGGAGGCTTCATGCATTAAGGGGCCTACATTAGCACCTCCCATTCAGCTCATTAAAGATATTGATGTCCTCCCGAGCTCATTATCGCTAATGTGTCAAGCTGCTCTTGGCGATGATAAAACAGCCTACAGTGATGTCGTTAAGCCTCGTTCCCACGTGACACGGTAAACCGCCTAAAAAAAGAAAAACCACTTCAGCAAAAATAACTGTAGTACATCTCACATTTCTGTATCATGTTTAGGGGCCTTTGTTAATTGGAGGTTCATGTATACAGTGTAGTGTCCTAGGAAATAAAGGGAGACAAAAAATGTCTTTATCAGCAGGATGTGGTCTTAATATATATATATATATATATATATATATATATATATATATATATATTATATATATATATATATATATATATATATATATATATATATATATATATATATATATATATATACAGGTTACTTCTGCACAGGTTTTAATGAGGAAACTTTATAAGGTAAACAAAAAAATACAGCCTTTATAGACAGGCGGTTTGTCTGTAAAGGTGGGTGTTCAGGGAGGCTTCATTGTGTACAACTGTACCTTTTTCTTATCCCACTTGCCATTCATTTTAATACACGTAAAATAATTTGGATTTTGCCGTAGTGGTTTACTGTGATGTGTGAACAGGCCTTTAATGTTTCAAGCTGCTCATGGCGGTGGTAGAGCGGTGTACTACAGTGATGTATCAGTCCTGGTATTTCCCATCCATCAGGTATTGATCGGTAATAGAGAGCCTGTCTGAACTGCAGCAAGTCATCCCTCTTCCAAGAGAGTAGTCTTTGACACAGACAGGAACTGTCCATGTTGATAGAAGACTATCACACTAATTGTCACCTGCCACCTGCAAACGGGTCTGTTTGAGTTGCCTGCCAGACAACCTGGACAAGTGCTGAGGTTGCTTCAACCGGGAAAATGTAACTGCATTTCCCTGCTTCAACTCTTGGTCATTTGCAGTGAGCTGCGCAAAATTTGTTTATTTGATATCAACTGAGAATTTGACACCATGGCAAGAAATGAGAAAGGCAAGCCCTCCCAGCTGCATTCTGCATGTTGGTGGTCAATGGCATCCGCGAGCTGTTACTGTGGAGCCCTGATTATGTTCCTAATTAGCTACATTGTACTGTCTTCAAGTGTTCTGTTCTTATGCATACAATGTCTGCCTATTAGTACATGGTAAAACATCAAAATGGTTTTTGTGTTACATGTAATACGTTTTCACAGATAGGCATCATCAAACGAATGTCCCAGATGGCACTTTACATCATCGGGAAGGTGTCAATTAAGGAGGTCATAATCGTGGACTTGAACGTTGCATGAACCTCCAATGTAGAGTGATCTTAAATTGCTCAGCTTTTGTCCTATCTCTATATAATGGTCATGATAGTGTAAGGAATAGATGGGGACAGCTGTGTTCCGAAATGCATTTGTCTCATATTCTTAGAAATATGTCACTGTGTTTTTCTTAATTCTTGCTGGGTATAAAACTTTGGATTGAATTTTGTGTCATAGCTCCAAATGTGTTATTAAAAACCTATATAATTATTTGTGAACTGTTGATAAACCCTGTCCCACCCCCCCCCCCCCAAAAAAATCTCTGATTTATTAGATTTAATGTAAAATACTACATAAAATAATAAGTACATGTATGAAATCCCCCTGGTCCTATGTTTTCTTTGTTTTTGTAATTCTGTCATATCTCTATGAAGTGGATGGATTTTAGATACACATTAGGTACCCAGTACATGGATTGGATAAGCATAACAGTGTAGGCCTATAGTTGAATTTAGCCTATACATGTACTGTTAACCTAAAGATGTATATGATTTTATTTTGGTAGAATACGCATTTTTCATGGATTCCAGCCAAAATTTATTTTTGGGCTTCTAGTATTGAATGGATTAATAAAGGAATATTGTAATGCAATATGCATGAAATGTGGCATATTCATACTTGTCTCGAGTCTGTGATTACGAGGTTGACGTGTCGGAAGCTGGTTGACAGGTCCCGAGAAAGGCCAGCAGTCAATTTCATGGTCAACGCTCTGTAATCGCCAGGAACCTTGTACTTTTCTCTTCAAAAGAGCGATTGAGAGGAAGGAAGCGGTTTGGAAGAATGATTTTTGAAGAGCGTAACCCCTTGAGAAGTGGAGTACTGCAAAGAGAGAGACAGATAGAGAGCGGGTAAAGGAGAGGGGAGAGAGAAAGAGAAAGAGGAGGGGAAGAAAGAGAGAGGAGAGAAAGAGAGAGAGAGTGAGAGAGAGATGGAGATATAGATAGGGCAAGAGGAGAGGAAAAGAGATAAAAGAGAGTAAAGGAGAGGGGAGAAAGAGAGAAGGGAGAGAGAGAGAGAGAGAAACACTTGCAAACAGAATACATGTACATGTAATAAGAAAGGGGGAGGAAATGAATGTACTTAAAGGGAAGCTTGAGTTCTGGGAAAGGTAAAAAATAATTTGTGAGCTTTCTCATTCTTTTTAAAGTTTGGAAGATTATCATAGTAGATATGTCCCATGAAAAGGATTGCTCTTCAAATACTCTCACATTCAAAGTATGACAAGAAACAGCTGAAATATTCGGGCCGAACATTTGTATGTAGTCCCATATACACATTTCTGTGTGCAGTGCATGTGAGTCTCAGCAGGATTGAGTCAATTTCTTATCATTTTGGTGATTCCAAAACCTTTATACCGCATGCACCAAATCTTATTTGCTATATAATCAACCTTTCCCAATTGATTTGAGACAGTTTTATTCACAATTCAATCTCATGACCAGAACTCAACTTCATCTTTAACCTGTATGATGGCAGGAGAATGTTGCATTGCAGTGTACATGTGTACATGTACTTTTGACTTTGTGTATATTTGATGATCTGCATGACACTCAAAACATTATTCTTCTTAAATTTTGAGCTTATTTATTCTCTTTCATGGTATTTTTCTCTGGTTTTCCTCTATCACTCAAAGTAACTTGTTCAGTTCCCTCTGAAAACACTCCCCTTTGTAGATCTTTAGATGGGCACCGAAACTCAGTAAGTTGCTGCATGCATTGTGATACCTTCATTGATCTTGTAATTGAAGAGAAAGCTTTTTGATTTCCTGGGTAAATCAGCGATATTTAGAGTTCGTTTTCGGTATTTTCTGCATTCAGGGGTAGAGTCTTGGAAGTCCAAGGGGAATCGGGTCGGTGATATATCAGACAGGATATTGAATTAATTATGCAATTGATGCTGACGCCAAAATGCATTTTAAGTGTAATATGATAGCAGGTCTATGAAAAATGGCAATTCTTTATCAGGGGTAGAATAAGGTCTTGAAATGCATTTGTTTTTTATGTATAATTGCTCTTTGGCCTTTGCTGAAAGGTAGTTCAGGCTCATGAAACTAAATGTTGTGTAAATTTCAGATCCTGAATGACAATGACAAGCATCTCCAAGAATGATAATGACTATTGGTCATCCCTGTTAAAGTCTTGAAACGTTGTTGTACATCCGCTAAAAGGTTTTCAAGCTTTTTTGCTAAAAGAAGACACTTTATTCTTGTCGTGCCTTGAAGTCTGTATTAACGTCAGACTTGGGATGACTGGCAAAAAGAATGAAAATTGGACTATCCCATTGTTCCAGTTTCTTTGACACAAATGCCCTAGTTAAAAACGTAAAATGTTGTTAACTTCATACATATAATTCTTGAAGTTGTGCCAGAAAAGTTTGGCATGGCTTAAGTTTAGGATCAAATAACATGTCGCTTTGGGACATTCATCTTAGGAAGATATGGACATCCTAAATTCTTGCAAGTCCAGTTTTGCTTGAAAATACATGTAGCCCTTGGAAATTAAATGTCATTTTCTTACCCACTTTACAGATAAACAACTCCGTGATGCCCTTGACAACAGCCACATGAGGCACCTGCAGAAGGTTCCCACTCCTCTGGTAGCCGACGAGCTCTACCAGCAGAAGCCCCTGTACCCCTTGATCATCTACAACAGGGTGCCCAAGACAGGTAGTACATCCTTAACCAGCCTGCCCTACACCCTGTGTGAGACACTCAAGTACCATGTTCTTCACATCTGCACCTTGGATCACATCCAAGTGTTGTCAGTTCAGGATCAGGTGAGTTCAATAACACATGATAGATGTGTCCTGATGACGGACAGTCAACCTGTCCGAACGTCTTCATCTCTCTCAGCCTTCTCATCTGGTTTACAGTCCTTTTCAGGACTTCACACTTTCAAGAAAGATTACTTCTATGTTCTCTGAATTTTATCTCGCCTTTCCATTTCTTCTCCTCTCAACTTTTCTCCACTTTCCTCTTCTTACTCAACAGTCCTTTTCAGGGCTAACCACATGGTGAACCGTAAGCCTTCTCAGCGTTATGATAGAGAAGGTTGTAGTGTGGGTCACGTTATCTGAGGACAGTTGGAGGTACATGTCGAATCCCACAGCACTATCCAGAGACACTAGGCGCTTTCACACCTACCCGATCAGGAAAAATACCTGGTATTTTCTGATCGAGTATTCTCCCCCGATCAGAAAATACCAGGTATTTTGCCAGTGTGAAACGAAAGTACTCGTAATATCCCCGCAAGAAAATACCCGGAATTTAGTAGGTACTTTCTCAAAACTACGCGTACTTTCTCCAAGGTCGCGGGGATATTTGCAGTGTGAAAGCAAATTACGAGAACTAGCTATTATGGCCATCTCTCGCATCGCACGTCCACCGCTGCAGAAGCAGTGAATTTGAAAGCGCGCGCCTCGTCTGCAAAATAAACCGTACTGCGCATGCTCATAACTTCGAGAACTTTCCTCGAAGAGCTCTGGTTCGGGGAGGTGTGAAAGCGCGAAATAATTATTGGGTATTTTGGGGCCTGAACAAGTTCTCGTAATTTACGGGTATTTTTCCTGATCGGGTAGGTGTGAAAGCGCCTACTGTGGAACCCATCGTTGACACTGTACTCCCACAGGAATCAGAAAACTACAACATGTGCAGTAACAAGGGGACTAAATTTCAATGGGCACACAGCCCTAACAGAATTTCATTTGGGTCCCGCCAAGCCCTCTAGCACATCTGTAAATTCAGAAGCAAATAGAAGTAATGACATTAAAATGAAGCCATGATTATCATGCATGGTGGATAACACTAATAACTCACGCCAACAACTCCATGTTTGCCCAGCAATTGAGACATGCATGCATTATGGGAGTTGGTGAAGTGGATTAGAAGAGGGGCTTCTTGTGCTGGCTGCGTGTGATGTGTTCTGTAAGAAAGGAATCAATGTAAAATACTTTTTTTTGTTAACTGCATGGAGCTCTTTTTTGATTTGCTGTTGAAAAAGTGATGATTCCCTGAACAGATCGAGTTTTACATTTCTTATTGTTTTTTTTAACTGAGCTCTTCTGGAGCTATCCAGAGCTGAATAGCTAACTGCTCCTGTGTATTTGTGTAATGTAATTTGTTCTGAAAGAATCAGCTAGTGTCAAAATACTTTTTTGTTGACTGCATGGAGTTCCTTTTTGATTTGCTTTTTAAAAAGTAATGATTCCTCACACAGAGTTTTATACTTACCAGTATATATTATTTTTAACCAGAACTCTTTAAACAAAAATTTACATAGCTCTTTTAGAGCCTTATAGATCTGAATCATGCACTGCTCCTGTGTATTTTTTGTCCCCGCCGAACGAAGTTCGCGAGGGGACTATGAAACGGGCTCCGTACGTGTGTGCGTGTGTGTGTGTCCGTCCGTCCGTCCGTCCGTCTGTCCGTGTGTGCTCAGATGTTAGAAAATGCTACTTCTCCGTCATTTCTTGGCCGATTTTGATTCCGATTGTTTTATCTGATAGGGCTGGGTGGGGGCTTCCAAACTTCTACACAGAATTTTGAAATTCATTAATTATGCAAATTTATGCAAATTTATTCAAAATCAACGAAAAATGATACTTCTCCTCTATTTCACATCGGATTTTGATTCCGATTGTTTTATCTGATAGGGCTGGGTGGGGGCTTCCAAACTTCTACACAGAATTTTGAAATTCATTAATTATGCAAATTTATGCAAATTTATTCAAAATCGACGAAAAATGCTACTTCTCCTCTATTTCACATCGGATTTTGATTCCGATTGTTTTATCTGATAGGGCTGGGTGGGGGCTTCCAAACTTCTACACAGAATTTTGAAATTCATTAATTATGCAAATTTATGCAAATTTATTCAAAATCAACGAAAAATGATACTTCTCCTCTATTTCACATCGGATTTTGATTCCGATTGTTTTATCTGATAGGGCTGGGTGGGGGCTTCCAAACTTCTACACAGAATTTTGAAATTCATTAATTATGCAAATTTATGCAAATTTATTCAAAATCAACGAAAAATGCTACTTCTCCTCTATTTCACATCGGATTTTGGTTCCGATTGTTTTATCTGATAGGGCTGGGTGGGGGCTTCCAAACTTCTACACAGAATTTTGAAATTCATTAATTATGCAAATTTATGCAAATTTATTCAAAATTGACGAAAAATGCTAATTCTCCTCTATTTCACATCGGATTTTAATTCCGATTGTTTTATCTGATAGGGCTGGGTGGGGGGGGGGGGGCTGCCAAACTTCTACACAGAATTTTGAAATTCATTATTCATGCAAATTTATGCAAATTTATTCAAAATGGCTGAAGGTTCATAATGTTTTCATGTTTTATATTTCAGTTGTATACATGCATTGTTGGTATTATCTTCTTTTGCATGCAGTAACATTATTATTTTATTCACTAAAGTTTTTCACTGAAGTTTTAAGGTTCAGGCTAGTTAATTTCCACAGATCTGCACTTCCGGCGGGGACATTTATTACGCATTGCGTAATTTACTCACTCACTTGTTTTTCATGAGATGGAATGTGGGAAAGGGGTTTCAAAACTCTACACCTGAACACCTTTATAAAGGGAGGTGCTGATATTCAATGAGAAGCTGGTGTAAAGAATATATAAACTTGATCTCCTTGAGTGGTCTTAATATACAGGTTTGACTGCATTAACCCTTTCAGGACAGGAGTTATTTGAAGTAGATATTCATTGATTTTTAAAACTGACTTAATTTTCATTTTTGCGTAGGTGAAGCTTAGACCGGACAAGTTTGTCAAAATTCGACGCTTGCAAACATTCGAAGTAATGATTATTATCAATTACAAATTGCTAAAATACAGCCCCGACATAGCACCTGAACAGCTCTCCGAAAGCCGCTGAAATGTGTGACGTCAAAGGGAGGACGTTAATTGCACAAGCAGACGATGTCCCATTTATAACATCTCACATATTTTCAGTGCCTGTTTTGTCATCTTCTCCTCAGTTATTTCACTTCACTAGCATTAGTCTATTATGTTTAATCCATATATTGCCTCACTCTAAACCCCGTGCATGGGTTTATTTGGATGGAAAATGAAGCGTTACAAGAATAAAGGAATCAGTTGCTTGTAAACAAAATAGACGCCATTTCATTCACAGCTGCATACACCGCTGGACGTTCGGCGTTGAATGAGGGATAAATACCGTCCTTGCAATCATTCAGCGGGCTTTTCAATTTGAAAGTGTGGTTTCTTTGATTGTTCATTAACCCTCATCCTATATATTTACAAACAAAAGATTTCAGTAATCAGAATCTGTTTCATTCCCATTTTAGAATGGTGTGAAATATGGGCACGTTTGAATACACTAAATTCTTTATAATTTGAGAAATAACTGCACTGCACTTATGTTCATTCTTTATGGGACGTCGTCTGCTTGGACAGGATTGTTCCCTTTATTGACATCATTGAAACATTGTTATTTTTTTGGCGAAGCGCTTGTATATCGCAGATGCTGGGAGGTAGTTTTATTTGTATTATTGTTTAATTACCTGATATGTAGTTGACTTTAAACTGATACGATTGCTATCTGTTAACTTGCCAGTTTCTAGTGATACATTATTTATCATATTTGTGATTTTCTTTGAATGTGTACTTTAAGGGCTAACTTGATCACATTTTGTTCTTCAAATTGGCAACAATATTTTTCTTTTAGTGCTACATGTTTCTAATAAGTTGCAATGTCTTTGAAAACGATATACATGGTTACGAATTTTGTCGAAAAGTTGAAAAAAATGCCAATTTGATAAAAAAAAACAATGATTTTGAATCTCTCAAGGTGTTGCCAATTTAAGGATTTTAAAGGTTATTCTCGTTTTTAAAATTCCTGGCATCAAACGCAATGGTCATACTACAAAAATGGACATACATGTAGTGTGTGCAGAATGTTTTGCTCTTTCTACTCATGCATCTTGTATAATTTTTTTGAGCTCTGAATCAAAAGTTATTGAGCCAAACCACAAAATGAGGTCAATTGTCTCGAAAGGGTTAAGAGAATACATGTAACTCGACAGGAATGTATGGGACTATTTTTGAATAAAGTGCTCGTAGTGAAAATCAGCAAACATGCAATCACTGCCCTCCTTATTTGTGCCTGTAGGCACTGGGGCATTTATACTCGGCCACAGCTAGGGGACTTTTCCAATCCTATTACTCATGTTCTTAGGGGGGCAGAATCTGACTTCCGAAACTTCAGGGATTTCTCTCTGGACAAAACCCTCTGTTGTGGTGAGACTTGTGTTTGCTGGGGATGAATAGAATGGTGGAAAGGAGTGAGAAAATTGGAATTCTTGGTAGGGTTTAAAGGTAATCTTGGATGCTTTGTAGTGACAGATACTGTAAAAATCAGTGGCTGATTTGAGAGGGGGGTGGGGTGGGGGTTTCTCCAGAATCTCTAACATGCAAAAGAAGAGAGAGTACAAATTTTAAAAAGAAAAAATATTTTTGCTATTATTTCTGTTTTCTTGGGGGAGGGGGTATACAGGTATGTTTCTTTTTTTTATTCTGATGTGTGTTTTTTTATTCAGGTATGTGATTTGTATTTTAAAAAATTTGAAAATTCTTATGAATTGTTCATTATGCTTTATTGGATTGCTTGGGTTGGTTGAAAACACATACCTGTGGGATCAAGGATAACTCCTAGATAGAATCAACATTTTCTCACCTATACCTCAATATGTAATCTACGTTTCACGGTTTCAGTATATTTCTTTTTGGCATTTCAAAATGAAATCAGCCAAATGGAATGTATGTAATCTGTATGTAGGCAAACATAGTACATACACACTAGCAAGAATATCTTTTAAAAAGGGGGTGGTAACAGTGTAACTTTAATAGCAAATGGATGATGAAATGTGTGGTATTCTTTTGTGGAATGTACAATTTACGATAACACAACTTTACAATTGTATGAAAGAAGGAATTGCCTTGGGTTGGGTAAGGTAAAAGTCTGAACAAGATGTTTTCTTGTAGACATACAAATATATATGTAAGAATGAAAGATTGGGTACAATGGAAAAGAGTTGTACATGTATTTCTAAAAAGGAGCTACGATGTATATAATGTACATTCGTTACACCTCTCCAGTTAAAGGGAGTTCTTGGTTTTAGTAATAATGATACATGATATTTTTACAGAATAAAATGAATTTCAAATACAAATATATCTGTAGATGATTTCTGTGAAATATTTTAAAAATAAAATGGATAACAGCTGAGAAATGGATGAAAAAAAAAACTGAAAATTTGATCTTTCGGGAGTGGAGTACAATTCATAGTACAACATCATGATGTGCACATCCGTAAGTAATTTTCAGGAATTTTTAAAATATATATTTATTTTCCTGGTCCAAAAAATTCTCCAAATATATGAGGAGTTTTATTCATTGCTCAATCATCAACATAGAACTGTTTTTATCCATGTACATGTGTGTACACCGCCAAAAAATGCAGATTCAGAGCAAAACTTCCTTTAAACGTGTCCAATATCCGTATTAAAGTGCCATTCTGCTCTACAATTGCACTTGTATGGCTTCTGTGGAGATAGGAAACCCTGCATATGTGCATGCATGCCATTATATCTATTTTCCTCTTTTCGTCTTGGAGAGGGTTGGAGGAGTCAGGATAAACATATTCTGAGAGGAATAATGGCAAACCTCCATGTGGCGCTAATTGCATGTGAAATGAGTTTTCATCATCTGCTAAATTATTAGCTAGTTTGGAGTATGTTACGCAGGCTTTTTCCTGCCTGAGGTATGAGCTGGAATGGAAAACCTATTTCATCTGCATGAAGTTCCCCTACCCCCTCGGCCAATTTCCATGGTACATGTAGAACAGAGCCTAGATGTGGCTATAACCAGTGAATTTAACATGATATACTGTAGATATTTAGCATGAAAAATTTGAAAATACACAGTTGTATGTCCAATGACAACTTATAAAGATGGCTGTATAATATATAATGTAAGATGTCGAACTTTAACTCTTTGCCCTGTGCATTATGAAACCCATGGCTGCTGGATTATTTCAAAGGCTATATCTTTTGTACGTGATTTCTGTCGACGATCGTCGACAAAAGCAAGAACCCGGAAGTGACAGTGGTCGACAATAGCGGGCTTTGAGTTAAGATAAAGGAAATTCATTGATAAAAATATTTTTGTTGAAAAACAAACAAACCCTGTTGTATTATCACTATAGGCCTGTCTTAGATAATGACAGGATCGAGTTGCCAAGTTGTTCTGCTTGTGAATAAATATCAGCACAGATCGTGAATATCATACTTCCTTATTCTAAGCCATGCAACTACCGCAAAATACCCAACAACTTCTTGGGTTTAGAGCGACCTTTAAGTTGAGAATCTCTTCAGGGTTTGATGTCTCATTTTAAAAGGAGCTTTATTAGGATGGTGCAAGTTACAGATTCTGGTCAGCAGGAAAGTTTGATTGAATTCCAGATCAGATAATTCCATCTCCTTCCGCAGGAATGACAAAGATCTATTAAGAAGGGAAATCAGTTTAATACGGAAATAAAAAAGGCCCTGACAGAGAGAAGAAAGGTGATGAAATATTTGCAAAAGTCGCAATCCATAGTGTTTCTGCAAATAGCCAAAAGGGCATTAACTTAAACTCAGTGTTAACACCCTTCTGGCTCTCGAACAAGCAATATCTTGTTGAGAAAATTTTTAAGACCATGATACTCTTTTATATATATATATATATATATATATATATATATATATATATATAATGTGTGTGTATGTATGTATGACACCAAGTTTTTTCCATATTTACAACATTATTGCATGATGCATCTTTCCAAATTATGGATCTGAATGTCATACTTTGCAATTAGAGTTAATCTGAATTGGGATTTTTCTTGATTTCTTGATTTGTCATTGTATCATTTAGTTTGGCTTACTTTTTAAACTGTTAATATCAAAATCTTGCAGTATATAATTGATTAGTATATTCAATCACACCTTTTATGTTTGATTTTGCTCATACCAATACTAAAGAAAGATGTTGAATTATTAATTAGCCAACATTCACAAAACTGTACTTTAGTTAAACTTGTTTTAAATATCCTTAATATCACATAATAATCTGTTTCAAGTTGAGATACAAGATTCATATTCATATTTATATTTCATATTTTTATGTTTCATATATTTAGCATGTATTTATAATATTCTTCAATATTTCTTCCCTGGTTGTGCTAGCTTAGTTGGGGAGGAAGACCTGCAGGTCATGGTAATTAAGTTAGCCCTTTCCATACCCAGGCAGCCTAGCTGATGTAGCCAGTATTTTCAATCAATTATTTTTCTTTTATTTACAAATATTTTGTTTCATCTTGATGTATGTTGCCAAATGAATAATAAATAATAACTAAATAAATATTTCTGCATCATATTACAATAGCCCCTCTACAAATTGAAAACTACATGTACCTTCCCGCATTGTCACACCAATAACAAGGCAGTCTCCAGTATGGTCTACTATAAAACCAGAATCTTTCACCACTTAAAACTTTCGTGAATCATAATCGACAGCCATTTTTCCTGGAAGAAACTGTTGCAAATCCCCCACTCACACAAAAAAAAATGAGTGTTGTGTCAGTTGTGATTCAATTATATCGTGGCATTAAATCTTCACAAATCTTAATCACTTGGAAAATTCGCTTTCCATGCACAGGAAAGTTGATTGTTTTACAGTAGATGCACTCAGACTACATGGAGAAGGTATTGCTTCACTTGGACCCCATTTTCATTACTTGATTGGAAAGTGGATCGCACTATTGTAGGGCGACCCATGGCTCGTGCCAGGGAGGTCCACTGGAATGCCGCGGGCAAGTGCAGAGGGTAGCGTGATCTATCTTGGCACTCTCTGCACAGTAAACTGTGAATAGGCGCGCTCAAGATCGCGCTATCTCTCGTGGAGCACCCCCTAGAGGTGGTCCAGTTTAGGATCGCCGTGGACCTCCGTGGATCGTGCTGAAACGACGTCGCTGCATTCTCACCTTAGAGATGGCACGCGTGGGCTAGAGTGCGCTTTCTCAGTAATGAGAACGGCGTCTTTATTTATTTTTTTTTAAATATGAAGTCATTTTACTACTTCTTGGCTCCAAGCAGGCAGGTCGCTAAGGAAACATAATTTGGGAAGGGAGACCTCATGAACTAGAGTCGGTCTGGTGAAAATCGGAAAGGTCGGTCGTGTGAGAAAATTGAATGTTTACTTCAGATCGATCACCTGTCACTCTAAGTTTCTTAATATTGATACGCTTGACTGCATGTAATTGAATTGTTCATGCATGGGGCAATTCTCAGATTGAAATAACCAATAGTGTCATGCATGCTCACATTTAAAGGTGCTACATGTACGTGACAAATGTATGTAACATTCAAAGAACCAATCACACGCACACAAAAAAAATAGTTTGTACCTGTATGTTGTAACAAGGTGTGATGAAGCCATCCCTCAAAATATATTAGACATTAAAATGACCAACCATCAAAGTGAGGGGGGGGGGGGGAATAGATTTGATATTGAGTCCTGCATGCATGTAAGAAAAAGATGAAGCATAGTAGTGATGATGAAAAGGAAATTGGAGTGAAACATGTTAAATATAGTCTCAAGCTGTTCTATTACCGTATCAAAAGTAAGATATTCAATCTGACATCGTTTTTGATGGATTTTAGTGTCAATATCGGAAGGGAAATGCTTAATTTTGGCTTTGAGGCCATAATACACTCGGATTCTCCTTCCCCAGCAGCTCCCAGCACTGCTATCCTAGAGGTTTGCCTAGAAATTGCAGACATGCATGTTGACACCCTGCTGACACAGCTTTTTACATGTGTAATTTAGTGACACAAAAAAATCACAGGCTTAGAATTGTTAATTTGTTATCAACTAAAACCAAAGAAATTTGATGAAAAGTTTTTGATGCATTACCAAAACGGTACATGGGCTTTAAAAACACATCCAGGAATACTCTCAAATGTCAGAAAGGTTTGCAATTTGCATCTGACTGACAAGGTGAATGTTTTTAGGGACGGGTAGAGGAACAGCTGGTCTTAAAACTTAAGAAAGAAGATAATTGGTTAATCAGAAATCACAGCAACATGGCATTATGTAACTAATTATCAAGTTCCTCTGACAAACACTTTCCCCAACATTTTCAGAAATGTATGGATGATGTTGATTCCATAAAAAATTCCATTGGACACAGAACTAGGTTTTTTTTGTCTTTAGTAGGAGAAGAAAAGTCAGCAAGATATGATTGTTGCAAGGCTTCTACTTGTACATGTACATGTAAAGTGGCAAGCTTATTAAAGAATGACTCCATGCATGTTAAAAATGAAAGTGGAAGCACATGTTCAAGGCGGTAGTATGATAAACAGAGAGGAAAAATTTTGTCTTTAAAATGCTTGTCTTTAAAATAGCCTTCTTTTATATCCGTATGGGTTTTTTGTGTAAAAGAAAGCCCCCACCCCCTCCATGGAGCTGTGCATGTTGTGATACATGTAGGTAATCTAGGTACATTTTAGAGAATTCATACAAAAAATAAACCCTATCATATTTAAAGATATTTTACTTTGTATTTTACCCCTTTTTTAATCAGGGGGGCTATGGGGTATTTTAAAAATAAAAAACACCTGCAAAATATTTGCATCATGAAGATAATAAAAATGGATACAAAGTAAAACAGATCTCTGCAACAAAATTTGAGATTTGTTGGTAATTTAAGTATTATTTTGCCAGATCTTTTTACAAAATGCATGCAGAAAACAAGGCTACAAACTGAGGTACTTCTTTTGTTACCATGCCATAAACTTTTAAAACACTTTGTGGTTTTTTTTTTTTCCAAACTGTTAATTTTAATCACTTTCATTTTTTTTTCACTTTAATATGATAGCTATTACTTTACTTTTAATTGATTGTGCATGCCACTTGTAAGTTTCAAGTTCAAGCCGAGGGTGCAAAACAAAACTGTTGACAAAGTGAGCTTCCGTAGTGAGAGTTTACCCTGAATGACTTCCTCAATGAGATCATTGACCCAGTGTATCTAGTTCAAGGAAGTTACCGAGGGATAATGTAAACTGAAAAGATTTCTATGAAGGTTTTACCATCTGCTTGAAGATTTCAAAAGAAGGCTAAGTTCTGGGCCCTGTTTCATAAAACTTGTCATCAGTGACAAGTTGCAATAACTGTTATAAGCTACTGAAATCCTTGCAACTGATTGGCTGAGAGCAAATTTGTCAGTAAAAATCACTGACAAGACACTTGATCTAACACCCCCAGGTAATGGTGAAATGCAGGTCAAATGCAGGCAGCCAGTGTATAGCACCTTTGGTGCTAATTCCAATAGATCGTTTTTCGTAATGTATTCATATTTACACCTACATCTTTGCCAAGTGACGAATTATTTCATTTTCTGTCACAAATAGTTGCATTTCAATTGTCAGAATTCAAATTTCATTGCATTATATTCTGTTAGGTCAGGCAAAACATAATGTTTGTCTTACCTAGCAACAACTGCTGTAATACAATTTGCATTTCGGCTATTGAAATACAATGCCTTGTAACAGATAAGTATAATATTTCATTATTGGGCAAGCATGTATAAATTGACGTGCATTACGAAAAATAGTCTATTGTGGGGAGTTTAAGGAGAAAAATTCCAAGGGAAAGGTTACAGACAAGGGTATGTACTTTCAACATGCAAAGTTACTCTGATAATCCCAAATCATTCTCTCCCCCCCCCCCCCCCCCCCCCCCCCAACTTGGTTACTGCAAGACCATATTTCACTCAATTTGAAAAAGGGGAAAGCCTTGTAAGAAAAGAATAGTGAGGCAATCAACCTACATTTATTCCATCATGGCTCATGCAGGTAGCTGATCACTTTTTAGGATCCACCTTTGAAGTGCTCGTTCTTCTTTTGAGCTCGAAATAGAAAGGCTTATACCAACGTTTATCTTTACCTTTGGTCTCCAGAATGAATCTGTTGAGAGCCAGAAGGACTTTTACTGTATAATATACCCTTTTTATATTAGGGGGTTAGAAGTGGTCTTAGTCCGGACTTAGCTATGACTAAGACCCCGTTCTCACTCACTTTTGAAAGTGGTCTTAGTTAGACCGCTCCAGAGGAACGGGTCTTGAGGAACGGTTTGCTAGCGTTCACACTCCGAGCAGTTTTTCTCGCTCAAACCGCTCCACGATTCAAAGTGGCCTTGTTGCTATGGCAGCTCAGTTCAGCGGGTCAAATTTTTCGCGCGGAATACAAACTGATGTACCGTAGCGTGCCTGCCGGCTGCCCGATCGATTGCTTTTGCTTTGTTTTGTGCGCGGAACGTCACTGGCTCACTTCCGGTTGAAGTACGCTTTCGTTCACATTGCACGTTTAGAGCGGTCCATACCGCTCTTAATAAGACCCGTTCCTCAAGACCACCTCCCCGAGGTGGTCTTCTGGAGCGGTCCAGAAGACCACTTCCTGGACCACTTTGACCGTTCACACTCACCTAAGAACCGTTCCTGAGGAACGGGTCTTAGATAGACCGCTCCAAAAGTCCACTTTCAAAGTGAGTGAGAATGGGGTCTAAGCCGTGATACCATAGCTAATATGAAAGCTATCAGCTTCAGTAAACCCGATTTTAGTCGGGACTAATTAAAAGCCAACTTCTAGAACCACTTCTCGAGCAGGGTTAAGTACTGACTAATCTGCGACCGGAAGTGGGTCGACTCATAAATACCGTAATATGAACGCTATCCGCACTAGTTGATGCTAATCGGAAGTGTCATTTCCGCGTTATCTTGCTGTTTTTGTCAATTCATAAATGGTAATTCTGTGCTAAAACCACTAATGATGATGATTACTGCTGCTGATACAGCTCTAATGATTTTCAATAAATGGAGAGATTAGCAATATTAACGGTACTTTTATATGCTAAAAATGGCAAGTCAGTTAGGTGTAATTAATGATCATTTTTTTTACTATCCCTCAATTTAGAACATAGGTCTACATCTATATTTGTCATAGAAATAGATATAATCGTGTATCAACATCTATTGCGAAGGATCCATAATAAAAATTTTTTTAAAAATCGTGAGGCGTATTGATATCTATTTAATTATTTTGCAAATTTTGTGAATCTACATACAACAAGTTTGTAGTCACTCAAATTTTGCGCGCCTTCTTGGTGCGATATAAATAGCGCGAGAGTAGGGGAAGGAAGAGACTGAAGAAACCGTGGAAACAAATGCGCATAGCATATGCGATGCGGTCTTGCTGAGCACTGTAATATGAAAGCTATCAGGTCTTATAGGAGCGGATCTATATTGACCTGGACTAAGCCCTGACTAAGCCCGCTTTGGCAGTGAATATGAAAACGGTATAAGACTAATAATGCCCTTCTAGCTCTCAGCAGATGTTACGGATGGATGAATAAGACAAACGATGGGGATCCCCAGGGATTTTGATGTTTGACTAATGGAGATCATCTAGGAACTAATGAGCCTTTCAGCTTGCCTCTGAATGATGTATGGGGGCTGGTGCAGCGTCGTTTGGAAGGAAATCAAATCTGTTATGCCCTCGTAAAGGCTTGAAACTAGGGGTTCCAAATGGCCCTCCAAAATTCATAATGATCTTCGAAAATTCATTACGACCCCCAAATTTTTAATCATGATATTCCATAAGAGGTATGGCAAGCTAGGCTCCACACTATCTATTCTTCTAAGGGGTCGCATTCAAATTTGTAGGGTCTGTTTGAATGAGACCCTTGTTTAAATTTTGAATTTTGGGTCTCCGGGTTTACATTTTAGGGGGCCTATGTTTACCCTGTTTCTGAAAAAGGGTACCTTGCCTCCAAGGGGGCTCAGGGGCAGCACCCCCTTAAGTGCCCCTGTTGTGAAAATGAGATATTTTTTAAATGCATTGCTTGGTTCTAACCAAACTAGGTAAGAATCATCCTTAAGCAAAGAGGATCTAAATTAATGCAAAGAGGGTACATATCTCTTAAGGGGGGAGGGGGGGGGGGCAAAAGCCTCCTCCCCCAAGAGCATGCAACACCAAATTGACATTTTTCCTTCTTCTGTAAAATGTATTGCCACATGTAGATTGTAACCAAACTAGGTAGGAATCATCCTTAGGGGAAGTAGACTTCAAGTTGTTCATGTATGGTAGATCATTATCTTCAAGGGGTCTGATGGAGGGGCACCACCCCAAAAGTGTCCCAATGGTAATTATTTCATGTCAATTTGGTGTTGCATGCTCTTGGGGGAGGGGGCTTTGTTCATGTATGGTAGATCATTATCTTCAAGTGGTGTGATGGAGGGGCACCACCCCAAAAGTGTCCCAATGGTAATTATTTCAGGTACACATATTTTGCTTCTTTAAAACACACAGCTTGATTTCAAATGAACTTCACCATCCAATAAATCTTACTTGAAGGGGATTTAAGTTATACAAATGGGGTACCTGGCCCACATGGGAGGGGGGATCTGGGGCAGCACCCCTTAAGTGCCCTAACCTTTGATTTTTCATCAAGTGAAAATTTTGCCCTGAAAATTGCATGATGCAGGCGAGACTGTCCTGGGCATTTCCCTTGTTTTTTTAATTCCTTCTAATGCCCCTTAAAGGGATTATTTAAAAAAAAAAAAAAAATTTAGTTTTAATCCTTTCCTACATGCAGTTCAATTTACCCAGCATGCAATATGCAATGGTCATTTTAAAGGGGGGGGGGGGGTGTACTTTTACCTGATCTTGGTTAGAATTTTTTAGATTAATTGCTGTGTAAGCATTCATGTGCCATGCGTTGGTGTTACTGATGTTTTTAAGTTCACGGTCATTATTGGTCTAATTGAATCGTGTCTTTGTGGGAATATGGGTAGTTTTCTAAGTTGATAGATTTGTATGTATATATACATGTATATATAGTCATTTGAGTTGTTCATTGCAGACAATTCTGGTACAATGATTCATTTTGATATATGAGTCATGTCATTGTGAGCCAAATTCTAGGGTCTTCCTGATCTAAAAGCAGTAAATATGGAAATCAGGAAATCATGTGTGAGTTAAAACTATCCATGACAAATTCTCTGGATGAAGAATATTCACTGATGCAGTCAGTGGTGTAGCTACTGGGGAGGGGGGGGGGGGGGGAAATAAAGGGGAAATATTGATGAATGAGAGAGAAACTGGAAAGATGGAGAAAGAGAATGTGAAAAGAAGACTCCCATCTGCTTATCTATCTTTTGTAACAGGAGACAAAAGTTTGGCAGTCGTTTAGATATTCGGAATATATCACCACTTTTTTTTCAATAGATATAGATAAAAGAATTCTCAAAAATTTCTTTGTGAAGCATACTGATATATCCTTTATTTTAATTAAAAAGATAAAAGAAATTTGATAGATTGATTTTATTTTAGGCTGACATGTAGAAAGGTTCATACCAATACCATGCATAGACTTGGATCTTTTGTCTGATTCTGTGGCTGGTGCATTTTAGAGGAATCACAGGGGAATACTGTCTTAGAAAGCATTTGACGTTCTTGGCTGGCTCTTAAGACTGTCATTACCGCAATTCAGAAGTGTAATTGGATTTTGTGCTAGAAAATTTGCCCGTGGCAGTGAGAGTAGTATGAAATGAGCCATAATCACTGTGCTCTAGATATCTGTCAGAATTCTCTGACGCCTAATTGTCTTCATTAGCGAATCTTGGGATCCCAGGAGAATGTTTATCTTGCTGGGTGCATAAACCACTTTTTTTGAGATATATGTAGAAGTGACAAGAGAAAGAAAGATGAGGGAGAGAGAGAGAGGGAGGAGGAGTGAGAAGAGGGAGGGAAAGAGAAGGGAATAGAAGGGGAGGGAGGAAAGAGGGAAGGGGAAGGGGGAGGAGAGGGAAGGGGAAGGGGGAGGAGGGAAGGGGAAGGGGGAGGAGGAAAAGAGAAAGAGACTGACTGAGAAGGGCATAGTGGTTGAAAATAGAGTGAGAAAGAGAGATAGAGGAAAAAATAAAGCAAGATATCAATACACAGAGAGAGAGAGAGAGAGAGAGAGAGAGTTTGGGGGGGATTAAGAGGGATTGAGGGAGAGAGAGAGAGAGAGAGAGAGATGGATGGGTATGAAAAATTAAGAAAGAGAGTGAGAAAAAGGAGCGTGCATGTTCGGAGAAAATAGTAAATAGTAATATAATAATAGTAAATCAACAGAGAGCTAGAGATCAAGAAAAAAATATGGTGAGATTAATGTGTTGGTTTTCAGAGAGGCTGACTCATTCTAAATCCAGCCAGGATTTTTAAAATAGAATAAATAATGGATAAGTACTGATAGGTTGAAGGCATGAATACATCTAAGTGTGCATTACTGTTCAGTAGAGCCTTATGGGGACAAAAATTCTTGAAGGGCACTGTATATATCCCTTTTGCAGGCCCCAAAAATAGCATTGTATGAATACTAATACTATAGAAGAAAATACCGTTGTAAGCACTCCCCTCCCAATGTAAAAAACTGGAAACTGACTTTAAAAGTAATAATCGACCATTGGATCTCAAATGGAATTGTAGTCTTTTGTAAATATCTGTAACATAAAAGCAATCTTACCAATGGTCTTGGGGAAATTTCATCTTTGTCTTATTTCGTCTTATTTCATCATTTCACCTTATCTTTAATATCTTATAAGCACTAAACTAGGTTAATCTCTCCATGCCTATTGTGATAATGGGAGCTTTGAGAGCACACGTACAGCATGCACCTTTCCCTGATTGATAGGGGCAATTTGTGTGCTATGGTTGCCGGGGTATTAGATACGTCCAACCCCCCCCCCCTCCCCAAAAATGCATATAATAGAGATAAAAGGAAAGATGATAATAACAGTAAATGCTTCCAAACCCATAATTATTCACATTAGATTTTATCATTATTCCATCTTTTTTTAATCTTTACACTTGGTTAATCTCTCTATGGCTATTATGATAATGGGTTCTTGAATAGATGTAGAGAGCACTGCACGTGATGCATGTATGCAGCTATGTACCTACCCTCTCCCCCCCCCCCCCAAAAAAAAAAGATTAATAGGGGAAATTTGTGTGCAATGGCTTCTAGGGTAGTAGATGCCCCAATCATATCCTTGCTTTTGAAAAAAATAAAGAAAATGATAGTCAATGCTTTAAAAAGAATTATAGTTATTCACATCAAGATTAGATTTTATCTTAATTTCATCTTAACTTACTTTTATCGTATCTGTATTTTAGAATCATTTAACTAGGTTAATCTTAGAATGCCTACTATGATAGTGGGTTCTTTGATGGGTACATTTAGAGCATGCAACATCCTTGCATGCAGCTTTCCTATACCTGATTTGATAGAGGAAACAAAACAAAAAAATTCACATAAAAACAAATCATAAAATAAAGATAGAAGGAAACATAAAGATGGTAAATGCATCAAAAATCATTATTGTTCAGATCACGATTAGGTTTTGTCTTAATGCCATCTTATCTTTATCTTAGCATATCACTAAACTACATCTCTCCATGCCTATTATGATAATGGCGACTCGAATGGGTTTGTGAGAACACAGCATGCTTCTGTCCAGCTTTTAATAGCTATCCCTGATTGATAAGGGCATTTTAGGTGTAGCTGCTGGGGTTTGAAATACCCCCCAGCTAGGCCCGTTTTGAAAGGCCATTTTCGGTAGTCGTTTACTCGGACATTTTTTCGGACGAGTAATCGACTACTCGGTATATTGATATTGCCAATAAGACAGGCCGACCGCTCCGGCCCCGAAGCCCGCAACCTTTTTAGGCCGGAGCACCAGCGTAAAGCCATGAAACCAGTCCCAAACTGCCTGTGCAACTACCGTAACTAATGTCCAATTTCCGTATTTAAATGTTAAAATTAAACAAGTTTAAAACGATCAGTGTTGGTTATAAAATTCAGAGCAATGCAAATTATCTCCTCCTACCTACTTTCGTGAAGACTAAATTAAAATCAAGGTAAAATAAAGCGAAATAGATCGTCATTTCCTTCCCCCTTTTCATCACAGTCGTAATCATCATATTGCAGTTGTTTATCAGTCGCCAAGAGGTGGCGCTCGTACCCGGAAGTACAGTTGGGTTCGGAGCGTTTTAGTACACGAAATCCCATTCATCTTTCTCCGTATTGAAATTGTGCACATTCTGAGCATGCGATCGACATCAAATTCAATGCCCTCGTCAAATCGACACGGGCATGCCCATGCATGACCCGTCGGCAACGAACAAGCGCGCGTTAGCAAGTAAGAAGTATTTCAGTGTCGTTTTGTTTTTATCTATTGCTATCTTGAAAATATTCTGTGCTGATAAGCGTCCTTTCATTTTTGCAAAAACTTGAATGATAGGAGCTCGCTTACACGGTGAGCTATACGGTGTATACGGTGACCGATGTGTGTGCGGCTGGCTCACACACCCGCTTATAACTGCAGCTTCTGATGTAGCGGGAGCATACATAGCCAGACTTTGTTTTTACTGCTCGATCCTCGAGAACTTAGCTACCGAAAAGAAACACTCTTGTTTGAATTTTATTGATTCAAATGACATTAAAATATCTTAGAACTAACAATTAAGTGATAAATTTCTATATTTTATTCTGAATTAGAGGTTTTGGGGGGTTATTCACAAGTTCCAACTATGTTACCGAGTAGTCGATGGAAATTTCATTAGTCGAGTAGTGACCCTATCGGGCTAGTACACGGTTAATCGAGTACTCGAAACGGGCTTACCCCCAGCCACCACTCCCCCCCAAAAAAAAAAAAAAAAAAATGCATAAAATAAAGATAAGAGGAAACATAATGATAGTAAATTAATGCTTTAGAAAATCATGATTGCTCATACAGGATTGGAGTTTATCATAATTTCATTCTTTATCTGCATGTATGGATTATTAAACTGGGTTAAACCGTAGTAGTTCATAGTTTTCTTAAGATCTTAATTAATCAGCTTTAACCCTCCTCAAATTGGCAACACTTATTCTTTTTTCCTACTCCTACATAGTTTGACAAAATGAAAAATCTGTATTAAATGAACCAGTGTGAATGAAAATTGCAAAATTTAACAGAAACATTGCCAATTTGCACACTAAAATAGTGATTATATAGTTTACACTGTGTTACCAATTTAGAGACTTCAATAAATAGTTACAATTAATCACTCTTATTCGAGAACAGCACAATGTACTGCATTAAAAATTGACTCAAAATTTTCAGTAGATTTATCTCTTTCTGCTCATATAATATTATAATGTGTAATTCCTAGCATTTTGAATCAAAAGATCCTGCAAAAGTGTCACTAAAAGGAGACACTGTACTGCTGTGGGTTAATCTCTCCACTGCTATTATATAATGGGTTATTGGGTTCTTGGATGATTCGGAGAGCATGGCACATGCATTTATGCAGCTTACCTTTTCCCTGATTGATAGGGGCAATTTGCGTGTGGCTGCTGGGGTAATTGGGAAGGATGGGTAAGGATGTTGCAAGCTGACAGATCAGGGTTCTTTGGAGTGGAAGAGCTCAGGCAAGATGCATAGGGAGATTCTGCGAACATTAATGTACGCGTAGTGTAGTCTGCAAAATGTTCAGGCCGTAGCCGCTCTTTGTGCTAATAACATGATGAGGATTCCTGACGTTTTAAGACTAGCAGGTATCAGGAAACTATGTAGTATGTTGTGTTTCATTTGCTTATCCTGCATGATTGGTGGCTGGAGCATAGGCTGGAGTTGGCTTTAACATGTATCATTGATGAGGCAATTAAACTAGTCTTTGTGCAAGGATATTTGAAATATCCTTGTCTGAATGGGGATTATCAAAAAAGATTGCAACCCACCAAAAAAGGAGAGAAATTCTAATTGCTTAGTCTTTGGAGAAGGCTTTGAAGAAGGTACAACAGAGAGAGAGAGAGAGAGAGAGAGGGAGGGGAGAGGGAGAGAATGGATGAGAGATAAAGAGAGAAGAAAAAGTTTACAGAGAGATTGCAAGAGCAGAGACAGAGAGGGAAAGATGGGGCAGATAAGTGGAAAGAGAGTGAGAGAGAGAGAGAGAGAGAGATGGTGAGGGCCCAGACAGCTAGAAAGAAAACGATAAGGGGGGGGGGGGGGGGGAGGTCATGTAGATATACTTGTCCGTGAACTTTCTCTTCTTAGATATGCTGTATGTGTGCAGAGGAACAGGAGGAAATATCCATAAATATTTGGCCATTCGTCATGCATATGTCATACATTGGCAAATGACGAGAATAAACAATAGCTCTGAAGGTTGTCACGGTTAATTCAACCTCCTTATTCATCGAGGAATATGCCGAAATTCCTCTCCTGCCATTACGGATCATGTTCCGTATGTAGTGAGCTCATTCATCTTTGAGGAGAGAACCGAAAAAGAATATTGTTTCACGTCTGTTGATAAATAGAGGGATGTTCGCCAAAATCCTCGCAGGGAATTAAAAGCTGAAATTCATCTCTGATATATCCAGATAATTTCCAATTTGCAGGGAGTTTCAAGTTTCTCAAAGGAAAGCGAACGACAGTATTGTTTATCTGACAGTTCGTACGCATTGATTCATAGAGTGGAATTTAGGGGGTTTCGCATAAACGTATATATGCATCCCCAAACATTCATTTGTCTTTTAGCTTCAAATACAAGTAGAATGATTAACAGAAGCTCTGTATTGTTAACTTGATTTTTAAAAATAAGTATCACCTGAAATCAAAGATATCTGATGAATATTTTTTTTGAGGCTAAGCAAATCTATTGACCTAACAGGGGCATTTACATGTATTTCATTGAAGACATAAATTTTTGTCACTGACTCACTGTTATATGCACTCTGTGACAATTCAATTCCATAATATTGTTATTGAATTCCATAATATTGTTATTGAATTGTAAGTTTACATCTATAAAAATTCTATACAATAGTACTTTGTAAGCCCCTTATTGCACTCCCCCTGGGATCGTGTGCACAATATAAATGTCGCTAATTATTGTTATTTTATTTGGCCTTGCTTTTCTTGAATTCAGAATTTTGAAAAAAAGTTTTTTTTCTCAGAATTGCAATTTTTCAAGAATTATAATATATCTATTAAAACAGACCATATATATTTGAATGATGTACATGCCTCCTTGAGAGGATAGTTCTTGTTTGTGGAGGGTTGCTTGTCTCTTATTTCAGACAACCTCGTAAATCAATAGCCCCTGCAGGGAATGAATACATTAGCTATGTTCCTACTGCCCCTTTGTAGTTTCTTCTTAGTCTCTCATCCCCGCCCGCATCCTTTTTTGCGCCCGCTTCCTTTTTATTTTAATTTGATATTTTTGTTTAAAAAAAAAAAAAACCCTTGAAAAAAAACACCAACATTTTGCTGCAGACCCCTAAACTCAAAACTTGATGCTTTGGGGGGTTCAAAGTGATCCCAGAAGAATAAATAATGGGAAGCCGTGCCTAATAGCATTTGTATGTGCGGCAACCATCTTGGAAAAATATCAAATATAAAAGAACGTGGTACCCCGACCTCATCATTTTCGCAAAAAAATCCGGACGAGATACAAGGAATTAATTTTACTTGGCCTAAGTTAGGAAAAGTTTTAAGCAACGACCCACTAACAACATTTTTGGTTGATGCAGTACTATTGCAACAAAAATTGCTTAAGGTTTGAAACTACAAGCCAAGCAATCAGTAATTTGTATTGAAACCTCAAAGTTAATTGCATCATGCACTGCACTTAAACTTTGAGTGAGGACCTCGCATGGCTCATAGTTATCGCGATAACCATAAGATCGCTCTTTGTTCAAAACTTCGACTAAATTTATAAGATTCCAAAATGACGAGTGTGTCTGCACTTTCCCTAACTACAATTTACATGATAACTTTTAATAGAGTGTAAAACGATGAGCTAAACTTAAAGTTTATAGACTCTGGTGTGTATGTAGCTATTATATTACATATAACTAGATGCCTGAATTAATGGAATATCTTATTTTAGACTGTCTTTGTGAAGGTCTTGTGTAAGAAGGTAGGCTACAAAGTGTGACTGAAATAGTGAGAGCGCTAAAAAAGTTGATATCTGATTCACAAAAGAAAATGATTGAGTTTTAGTTTATATTTTCGTTCATACTATAGTTAATGACACTGTAAGGAAGGGACTTGGTCTTCAGACTCCCTTGTTCCCACCTATCTGATAACTGCCTGGGTTATACCTACATGATGTGTTGTCAGGCCAATACCTCTTAGTGTAGGGAGGTCATAGTAAGGGAGGTACTACTTGGTCTTCAGACTGCAGAATGCTGGATCCAGTGAGACTTTGGTTCGTAGGGCAAGGCTAGGCATTGACAAATCGCTATACTTCAAAGCTAGATCACATCTCATTAGTCGACCATATGTTTAGTTGGGAATCAACCTATATATCCTATACCAGGTGCACTGACATCGATCAGTATCAGGCTATATTGTGTGTATAAGCTATCTTTGAGAAATCTATCTTCAAGAATAGTATCTTCTGGAAGTTATAAAGCTAAGGCACCATCTCATATAAAGATACAATCTAGAATCAGTTGACATTCTTCTAGGAACATTTTTCATAAAAGGTAGCATTTATATGCAACTTCTAAAAATCAAACTCAACTTGATCTTCAACCAGTTAGGATTTATACGAGTTCAGAATCTTGTCTGATTTTTGGAGTTGTGTTCAATTGCAAACTTTTATGTACAAGGCCCCAGGTGCACTAACATCAGAGTACGGTTCATCTGCAATCTAACTTCTGAGTTTGTTTTTTTTTCAAGAAAATTAGCTTCTGAAAGTTATGAAGCTTGCATGGATCCTGTCTCATTACTTTTGTTCAGGATCAACAGCTGATTTCCATCCAGGTGCTTGTACATCAATCATTAGCAGAGTATGGCTGTGTCTGAAAGCCATATCTGGAGAGTACATATGTTGAGGCATATGTTGAGAAGTAGCTTCTGGAAGTTTTATGTTTAAAGAGAAGGTCGAGTTCTGGGAAAAGTGAAAAATAATTTGTCAGCTTTCTCATTCCTTTTCTGTTTTAATAGTTTGGAAGAACATCATGGTAGAAATGTCTCCTGAAAAGAATTGCTCTTCAAATGCCCTCATATTCGAAATATGGGAAACTGCTGAAATGTTCAGGCAGAACATTTGTGTGTATAGTCCCATATACACATTTCTGTGTGCAGTGCATGTGACTCTCAGCAGGATTGAGTCAATTTCTTCTCATTTTGGTGATTCCAAGACCTTATAGCATACACAAATTGGTATGTGCTATAAATCAACCTTTCCCAATTGCTTTGAGACAGTTTCTTTCACAATTCAGTCTCATGACCAGAACTCAACTTTATCTTTAAAGCTACAACACTATAGTCAGCCATGTGAAGTCTAGCTAGAATTCACTTGCCAGACTGCCAGTCCATTAATCTGTTTTATTTTTTTTTTTTGTTCACAATCAAAATCAAATTTGTTCTTTAGGTTTGATGAATTAATTTCCCAAACTGTTGCAAAAGAATTGTTGATGCTTTGAATAATAACTTGCATGTTACTATTGTTGCCTGAGTGCTAGGATTTTGGGCAAACTGTAGTAAATAATGTAAAGTACACTTGGACACTTGGGAAATCACTTCAAAATTTAAAGATTGCTTGATCCTCCCTCCATTAGGGTTTGCCTTTGACCTATGACTCCATTTGACCCTTGATTTTTTTATTTTTTTTTCATTTTGGCCAGACCCTGGGAGCCCCTGTCAGGGGAGTTAAAGAGCAAAGTATTGAATTTCAAAGTTGTTATAAGAGGCATTCAGGTAATTAAATTTCTCGGAGGTTGCGGAACAAAATCAAAACATTTCTTTAAATGCTGAAAACTAAAAATCAGAAATCAGATTTTTAACATATTAAACCATGTAATCATTTTGCCTGCAACTTTGTAAAATGCTTTCAAAGCATTCGAAGATAATTCTTAACTTCATCCCTAGACCAAACACTGTACCTAACCCTAACCTTAAACTTAACCTAAAACCCTGTTGCAGCTAGCCCTCACCCTAACCCTATATTTCCGACGAAATAAAGCTAGGAGCATATGTCATTAGAGTAAATGTGGGAGCACCATTCATGCACAACATTTATGCACAAAAAGGTCATCACGTATAAAGGTGGGGGGGGGGGGGGTGTACATTTCTAGACTTGTGTGCTTTGGTATGCCACTGGGGTTTCAGGGGGGGGGGCAAGTGTCGGTTGTACCCCTCCCCCCCCCCCCCCCCTATTAAATCTGGCAGTGTTTTAAGTACTTTCAACCCTAAAATTTCAAACCGGTATTTAATGAAGCGATCGAAACTAACATTAGATTAAACCAAGGACCTCCATGTACCACAAAGGTTCATGGTTAGAGAACATGATCAAGTTAGCATCAATTTCAGTGCAGGGCCACTATGTCACAGTAGGCATTTTCACACACTCCGATCATGTGTCCATAATGTGAATTGCTATAAATTTGGTCCAATGCCAATTTGTCAACCCCCAATCTGTTTTTATTTTCCATTGTTTATGGGAGCTCTTAAGCCTGGCATTTTCTGTGGGCCAGGTGTGAATTCATCTTTTTGGTTTTTATGTATTTTATTGTGTTTTTTTTTAAAATAAGAGCTCTTTTTCAGTTTTTCGAAGCTCTTTTTGAGGTTTCCAGATGATATTGCTCACTGTCCACTCCTGAGTATTCTTCCATGGTCTCCAATACATCTTGCTGCATTTCATCTCAGTCTGTTCTGAAGTTTGTATATTCTCAATGAGGTTGAATCATCATTTCATCTTCTTTTCATTTTGTCCAGTTTTCAGTTCATCTCTTGCCTGCTTGTCGTTCTGTTCTGGGCGGTTATGTGTTCCGTCCAATCTTCAGTATCGTGTGTAAAATATAGTCTGCTGAGAGCCAGCTAAGGGCGTTATAACTCTATACAATATTATGTGAGTTAGCGACCTTCTGGTTTCAGCAGATAAGGGGTATATATACATGTATGTGCAAATGTGAGTATAGTGCTCAATTTCAGTGAATGTGATTTCCAGTAAGTTTTCGTTCGTTCTTCTTTATTTTCCTGATCCAAACAACCTGATTATGAACAAATTCAGAAATTTATAAAACCAGTTTCTCTCAAAAATTCATTTCCTTTACCAGAGCTCCAGCCTATATAGCTTTGAACATTGGACGACTGTATATACATACATGTATATACCCACTTATACCAAGGAGTCTCGATCAGCCTCTTATCTCCTTGCCAGGACCCGGTGCCTGTAGTACATGCGCAAACAACTAATGCAATGGCAGAACTGTAGTTGTGTTTAATTTCCCTTCACAAATTGGAAAAATTGTATAAAATATGTCCAGGGTTGCTTTGGATTAATTTAATCAAATTTGATTTAATTATCCAGGTAATGCAATATCGAAGGATGCATGAATTAACGTGAAAAAAGGTATGAAAGGAAATGCGTGTAGTGTATGTGTATTAGGGGGTAGATGTTTCATCTCAATTCGGAGATTGTGTGAAAATGTCCATTTCTGTCTTCAAACATGTTTACTAAAATATTATTTGACTTTGTTAAATTGTTTTGTAGTTGAATTTAGTGAACGAGGCAAAATGTCGGGAGAAAAAAATGTTTGCCAAGCATTGCCGAAAATATTATTCTGTATGTTTAAATAAGCTCCCTCCATTCCCATACATTATTTTCAGTATTTGTTTGGCATTTTGTGTGACATTATTTGAAATGTTTACCTTTAAAATACATTAAATTATTCAATACATCATCTGCTTGATCGTCAGGGTCCAAAGGTTGATTGCAATATTTTGTCTTCTCTCTTCTCCTCCCAATAACTTACCATACTACACTCGTAGCTGCCCATGCACTCCAGGTCTTTTTTCTTGTATTGTTATCAGGGTTGGGTTGACTGCCCTTGAAGTTTTACTTTCTGTTCAGGCATGAAGCTATAATTTCTCTTCCAGGGGCCAGTCGGGGGGGGGGGGGGGGGGGGGAGGCGTGGTGGCACAGAGGCGCAACTATGCTATACCAACTTGCAGTCAGACATGACCCACCCATTCCTCCTCCCAGTTGACTATCTGAACATCACCATTTGTTTTTTTCGATATTTTATAGAAAATGTCTCTTTTTTGTTGGGAGGGGGATATTGCATGTGCCCCCCCCCCCCCCACTGCCAAAGGAACCCGGATCATCCAAGTACTTTCTGTTTTATTTGATCATTATGATGTCTATTCAAGTATTATTCAGGGAACATGCTAATTCACTCTGTACAAAGGGCACATACAGTGTACATGTAGAAATGGCAACATGCACACTGCACTATAATTCATTATCATTTCATTTTTTTCAAACACTTGTAAAGACCACAAATTGCACATATAATGTCACTCACCTCTTCACATTTTTCATGAAGCAGTTACAGACAATAATTATGTACTCTCTCGGTCTCTCTGCATTTCATGTATTTTCCATATACACATATTGATATACATTGTAAGTGTGGGGGAACTTGAACAAACAAGGATGTCATTCACAAATTTATTGAATCAAAATATTATTGTTATCATTTGATCTTTCATTTTTTTCAATTGCAATAAAGACCACGAAATATGGGTCATAACTTCATGCGTCCTTTATTCCAGCTGTATCTATGACAATTATGCTCTCTGTCTTCACGTAATATATTGCCCATGATTTATTGGAATCTCAACCCAGCTTGTCAGTCATAAATTATTGGACTTAATGTGCTCTATAAATAAAATATTAGCTTTACAACCATTTCGTCTTTCAAATTCAACTGGCTCTTCTCTCAGCTAGGGCTGTCTGTTGTGCTGTATCTATGGCGATTATGCACTCTGTCTACGTGTAATATATTTACCATATACCACACATATTGATATATATTTTTGTGGGAGACTCCTACAAGGGTGGATACAATCATGTCAGTCATAAATTTATTGGATTTGTGCTTGCCCTAAATCTGTTCCTTCCCTCGGATATTAATCCGATTTATGGAACGGCTGATGACGCCATCCCCAGTGCGTATGAAGTGTATTCCAGGCGAAGTAATAAAGCTTGCTTTACTTGGGATAACCAATTGAGAGTACAGTATGTAGAATAGTATACAGCATTTTTTGTCTCTCTGTGAACTCTTCTTGAGTTTAGAATACGACATGACATTTAAAGATAAAATTGAATTCTGGTCATGCCATTGCCGTGTGAAAGAAAGGTACTGTCTCAAAGCAATTTGGAAAGGCTGACCATGTCTGCATAAGAATTGGTGTATATACTGTGAGGTTTGGGCATCATCGAAATGATAAGATATTGACCAATTAAATCTCGCTGAAAAGCACATGCACTGAACACAGAAATGGGTATATGGGACTGCACACACAATGTGGATGGAAAGTTCGGCCCGAACACTTCATAAATTTCTTTTCATATATATCAGGGCATTTGAAGAGCAATCTTTTTCAGGATCATACATTTCTACTATGAGATTCTTCCAAAGTGACTTAAAAGGATTGAAAGCTCACAATTTATTTTCACCTTACCCAGAACTCAACCTTTTCTCTGTAAGGCCAAAATATGCTATGCATACAAAATGTAAGATACAGTGTATATGTACAGCATAACAAGTGACCAGTTAACAGAACATAGCAAAGCAGACAAGTAGTACTGATGTTGAGTATTTTGTATTGTCATTTGAGAATACAGAAGATTTCATGCAAAGTTTATATGTCAAGTTTATATTGCATCATTTACTTGCAGTTTGGATCTGACATACATACATGTACCTGGGCTAAGTGGGCTTCTTGCAAAACAACTGCTTTTGTGCATTTACATTCAACTGAATCACCATTTGAAATTTTTAAGCATTTACAGAGATCTTTCTTCCTGCTATTTTGTGCAGGTTTAAATTCTTGTTCATTGTGTTCAATGTTGTGCTATAGTGGAAAGAGGAATGTTGATTTTCTCCTAATCTCATTATTGCTATTGTCGCAATATCCATAGACTGTGTACTTGAATTGCTAAGAATAACTTTTTTTGTATAACTTTTTCTGCCACCTTTATTTATTTTTTGGTTAAAAGGGGGGGGGGGGGGGGGAGAGAAGAATAAACAGTAGCCAAACTCTCATACTGAGGTGTATTGTACATGTAGTCTTGCACTCTAGAGTCTAGTCACTATTTTTAAATGCTGATACAGAAGAACTACCGTATTTACATGCAATGCATGTTTCATTAAAAAAAACATTTAATTAATTTTTTTTTTGGGGGGGGGATGTCTGAATGTGGTCACTTACTGTCACAAAAAAATGTTGATCCTGTATCATTACCCACCCAAGTGATGTTTTTTTAATTATTATTATTATTATTATTATTATTATATCCCTTCCAGGACTCTATCAAAATTTTGATCAATAAGCTACCTACATTACTACCAAAAGGCCCCTATATCTCCATGCAGCCGCCAAGTTTTCAGTGAAAGGTTTAGGCTCTGAGAAAGAAAATTGGGTATTAGGGGGTATGGGGGCCCATTTTGGCAAATTGCCCTTTGCCTCTTGGCCATTGTTGAAGGTTGAATACAATTTCACATTTTGGGCAGTCTAAACCAGCTACATCATTGAAATGGGTTTAAACTTTAAGGTCCGAATTCACAAAGGAGGTTTAAACCATGGGTTAGGTTTAAACCTCCGTAAGCGTACTAAAATTAGGGTAAATAAGTGCACGTTGCCCATGTGCACGCTCAAAGAAAATATATGATTGGATCGGATTCTGTGCACATGTACGGTTAAAAAAAACCAGGAGGGGGTTTAAACCATGGTTTAAACCAAACCTCCTTTGTGAATTCAGACCTAAAGGTTTCAAAGTGTGATACTGGGGTTTGAATCCATGACCTTCTCACCTCCAATCAAGGGTTCAAACCACTTGACTATGACACTACATGTATGACACCTCCCTGTCTGAAAGATGACCTTGGTCTTTTTCCCTGAATTGCTGTGATGCTTTCATTTCATTTACTAAATCAAATAGGGTCTTTAGAATTAAGACTACTTCACACAATACGCTAGGCTTTTTCAAAAAAAATTCTTTTAAATATTTGTTTCCTTATATCAACTGTGAGACAATTTGGATGATCATGTGCATGAGTTGTCTGAACTGTATAGAAATGAAACTGTGCCAGTCATTTTCGAGTAATGAACTGTGAAGCTGCCGAACAATTGGTGCTTCACCAGCTCTCCCCTCGTCTTGAAAGGAGTGAACTTCTCTTTTTATTCTTGTACAAATTACAGCAAACTATCTTTGAGTTGATGCTCTAACACTTCTGTTACACATGAAAAGGGGTGAATTTCTCATCATATTCAGTCGCGCAATTCACAAGGATTGTTACATGGATCGTTAGTTGTTCACTATTTGCATTATAGAATAGTATGATAACTATCTTTTCATCAGTCTGCAAGTACAGATTTGCTCTATAACTGAATACTTTAAACAGAATTGTGTCTTTGAGTTGAGCCTAAATCAACTTCAAATATATTATCCAAATGAATATCTAAATAAAATAAAATTTGTGGCAAAAATAGTCAATTCAGACTAAGTAATTGCCAAATAAAATCAAACTAAAGAAGAAGGAAACTATAAGGAGCAGCTATAAAAGTAGCAGTTATCATCAATAATCATCAAGTTGCTGTTAAAACCTTATAATTTATGTTTATTTCTCAAAAAAATTCTGCTGGGCAGCAACGCGACCTGGAAATGTATTAAAGGAGAATGATACCCTAGGGAAAAATCAATTTTAATGAAAAGAGAGGATAGAGAGAAGCAATTTTTAAAAAGTTCCATCGAAATCGGTTATGAAATGAGAAATGCATGAAAGTTTGAAAAGTCTCAATTTACTTTTTATGGCGATCCTCAAATTGGCAATGTTGCTTCAAAGTGACAGGTTTAGTAGTGCAACTCTCCATATGTTTTGTACACAAAATTTCATATTTTCCCCATTATCTCTCAAGGTGCAGCTTTTCTCCTTAGCTCAAGATATATCATGGAAAAATGTATTTGACACAACATATGTTGATTTCACAAAAAGACAAGCAGCATCTTTAGAGATAATGGAGAAAATATGAAATTTTGTATACAAAACATATTGAGAATTGTACTACTAAACCTGCCATTTTGAAGCAACATTGCCAATTTGAGGATCGCCATAGAAAGTAAAACTTTCATAACTTTTTCATTTCGTAACCGATTTTGATGGAACTTTTTTAAAATCGCTTCTATATATATCCTCTCTTTTCATTAAAATGGATATTTCCCTAGGGTTCATTCTCCTTTAATATTTAGAATTGGTAGTGAAGCAAAACTTTCAAGATGAAGAAAAGGGTAAACTGGGTTCCTACTATCGTTATAAGTAAAGAGATATTGCAAGTTTATAATTACACTCTCTACAAGCGTAAAAGCCACCCATCTGTAAGTAGACTACTCAACGCACCCATATGTGCTCGCTGAGAACCCATCTTGGAGTTCGGCTCACCTTCATGTTATCCTGTATGTCGTTCATACTCCTTAAAATGGCCGATAAAGTTCTGTAATGTTGATTTTATACTTTCTAGTTGTACACTAAGGATTTTTTTAAGGTGATTGGTACACTTGAATTCTCGATGAAGCTTAATTATATCAGCTCTAAAGTTAAAGCATTCTTAAAGCGATACAGAGCACCATGCTAGAGCTCTCAAACCATACCGCATCTTCTTCACCTTTTAATCTTCTTTATTTCCCCCTCCTTCAACTATACATTTATTTTCAGATTAAATCAGAGTTGTGCTTATTTGTAAACTTTTGTGATCATTTACAAGGAAATTGAGTTTCTCTTTTTTAAGCTTGGCAGCCCACCGAGATGCACCTATAGAATATTTTTCTTTTGATCGCCTCAAATTTATGGTCTTCCTTCCCTAGTTTCTTCCTTTCGAGTGTTTTCCCTCTTTTATACATTATGCTGTTATGTATCTCCACAGTTTGTTCTTGATATGGGCCATTAATTCTTTGTAAAGTGAAACAAATGGTCACACACGTGTCTTCATCAGAACGAAGTTCTGCTCTAGCCCGCTTCAAGGTGGATCAGGGATATTTTCTTGAAGCTAGCTTCAGTTTGCAATCGCGTCTTCATCAGACCGAAGTACCCCCACTTCGAGCTTAAGCCTGAAGTTGGTGCGCATGCGCACTTTAAGTGAACAAGCGCGGTTTTAAAATCTTACCCGCGCTCGCCCGACCAGCTATACAAACCCAAAATATATACGGTATCTCTCGACTACGCTGCCTTAATCATTAATGTACTTACGGAAGTGTATGTTGAACAAAAATAGGTGTAATTTCATTTTGCAGTATGATTCTTCCGGAAACTACAGTGGTCCTCAGCATAATGTTTACAAACAGCTGATGTTTACAAACAACACCATGAAACCGGAAATCGTGCTTCGATAGTTGGAGCACAGGTGCATGATGGGATCGGGCTTAACTTCGGGCTGATGAAGACGCTCGAGGAATAGCGGGCTAGAGCAGGCTGATTTTCGGTTAAGCGGGCTATTCTGAAGATAAGTCCAAGATGATGTGGGCTGACTTTTCGAGCGAAATAGCGGGCTAGAGCAGAGAATTAGCTGGCTATTCTCTGATCGGGCTGATTTACCGGATCAGCAATAGCGGGCTAGAGCAGAACTTCGTTCTGATGAAGACGCACCTAAATGGTCACACACGTGACCATCTTATTTTGCCTCATTTACAGAATATCAGATTACATTGTATTGATTTTTTTTATATCACCAGTTCTTACATGAAAAAGATTTCCCTTTCTTTGACAAGACAGAGTAATTTCCCAACCATAATGGTTTTACAGAGACATTTAGAAATGCCCTTTTTTGAGTGGTCACACACGTGACCGACCCAGTTTTCACCTCTTAAAGAAAAGAATGTCATGGAAAATTGCTTTCATTAGAGCAATCCCACCACACAGCATTAAAAAGTGGAAACTTGCACTCCAAGTGAAGTATGAGAAAATAGGTTTGAATACCAACAAGTAAGACCCTTTTTTGTGCGAGGTCACACCTGTGACTGACCTAATTTTGACCTCTGAAGCTCCCCATGGCCAGTCTGCCCCTGCATGCACATGTACGACACCGCTGTCTTGCGCTTACCCATGTTCTTCCAATAAATACCCATAACGCCTCTTTAATTCTATGATACATGTATTTATATCCAATTCATATTACCATCAGCCGTCACTTATCCAAGGTCCATATGTTTATAGTCAGACCTGGCCAACTAAAATCTCAAATTAAAGATATTTCGCTAAATCAGGGGAGCGTTTCATCAAGCGTTTTGTCAGTGATTTTTACTGACAAATTTGCTCTCAGCCAATCAGATGCAAGGATTTCAGTAGCTTATAACAGTTGTCGGTAAAAATCACTGACAAAACGCTTGATGAAACGCTCTCGACGACACTATATTAAACACTAAGATAATAATGGAACCAAAAGCCCATTTTCAAGAAAAGTGATTCCTGTTTGGTATTTTTAAGGTTCTATGTCTTTAACAGAATACAACAGAACAATAGATACATCATATCATAAATATTATAATCCTTTCTGTGAGAAATAATGTGAATTTTACAATGAGTACCAAAAAGGATTTGGGCCTTTTAGGCACCAATTTTCTGAAATCAGTCAGTGGCATCGTCTTCAGCATTAAATTTTACTTAGGAAGCCCCATCCAAAAAAAAAAAAAGAGGCAGGTTTGGTTTCTGATTTACCACTTAAAGAGGATATCTGTTTCGTGCTGATTGATCTTATCATTTTATTAGCGAAAGTCGATGAAGGGAAATCAAGTCTGTACTGCCCTTTTGTAAGATGAAATATGCTGGCATATTGCCGACTTATGGGTCAAGAACTACATTAGCAGGGATCTTATGGCGTATAAAGGGAAAAAGGGCCTGTTGAAAATTTGATAACTTGGAAGTGAAACTCAATGCTACCGGTGGATTTCTTTAAAAGGGGGTATATCTTTGCCCATGTATCTGAGATTATCCATGTAACCACTTTTTTAATGTATTTTATTGAATCAAAATAATCATATCATTTACATACTTTTGCCACGCAGGAACTCTCAAAGATTATGGAAAGTGGAAGTGAGTGTAAACAAAAACCTTTTTGACCTTGCAGTATGCTCAGCCTTGTAGTAGCCACTTATGAAAACTCTTCATATTCATCTGGAAAACATGATCAGATACATTGTAAAGAGTCAGTTCATAAGTCATTTCAAACTTTATTGATGGTTACACAATTTAAGAAAAAAAGCACAGTACATGCACAGTATTCTTATTCTTTAAAAAAGTAAAAAAATATTCCTAATTTCCTAATTTCTGTTGTAATTTCAACTTTTAAAGGTTTTAATACAATTGTGTTATCCTGAGAAAGCTTATCCAAAAGTTCAAGTTACCATTCAATCCATTACAATTGTGGTATCTTCAGAATTTTTATGTGTGATGGTAGTTTAAGACAATCCAAATCATTTTAAAGTGACAGTAAACTGAAGCTCCTATAGTGGTGCCATCTTTTAACATTATTTGAAAAGTGTCTGCCTCTCATTTCCCATCATGCCCATACTAGTTTGTAGAAGCTTAGAATGTACCTGTATCAACAAATATTAGTTTGAAATATAAAATGTGCCTATTATTCAAACAAGCTGTTTGTCAGAATTTTTTTTTTAAATAATGCAATTAATTTTCAAATATATAATCTTAATTTAGCAGTCACTGTAAGATGGTACTGTCCAAGTTTTACCAGTTTAATGCCACTTTAAACAAAATTGAAAGATGGAAGATTTACTGTAATAAAATTGGTAAAGATTCTTTATTACCAAAGTTGACTACATGTATGATACCAGCTTAGATCATCTTTTGGAAGCATGCAGTATGTTTCCAAATGCAAAATTAAAGATGCAAGAGTACATAATCATTTACTTCGAACCAAAGGGCTGTGCGCCCCCTACATTTCCGTAATAAAAATTATAGTTTCATATGAGGACTCTTCATCAGTAATTGTTTTTTTTTTGTGTGAATGTGAATAAACATCATATAGCGAAGGTTTGTATAAATTGTGTAAAAACAGACGCGAACAGATTTTGGGGCATTTTCCCTTTATGCATTGACCTCTAGAGGGTAGCAGATTTCGGGAGGGGAGTTGTGGATCAAAGGTGTCCACCGACAGCTAATAATCAAATATGCCTTGCACTGAGAGGCTCCAGTTGAAATTATGGATTCTCTGAGGTGACTGACATAACACTATTTTCTGAGGGGCACAGCCCTGAAGAAAATAGTAACTTTGTCAGTCACCAAAGAATCCATAATTTCAACTGGTACCTCGAAAAGAGTTTATGGTACATTTGATTTATATCCTACAAGAGTAAGCCTAGACAGATACAAAATAAAAACTAAATGTAGAATCAGAGTAGACCTACATACGCTGAAAGGCTCGTCACGCACAAACATTATCACTATACATCGTCAAGATATCGATAGCTTTGAAATATCCAGAATAAGAAAAAAGTGACGTCGAAATATCAATATAGCGAAAAATATACGAAGGTCTGACATCACGCGATATCCATTTTTTCTTCATGTTGAAAGTATTTTATGTCACCTGAGACATTCCTAGCTGGCCAATCCTTGCATGAGAATTTCATGTGTCCTATGGCCATGTATAGACTACTGCATTGATTGTTTTCTGTTTGGAATGGGAGGGGAAGGGACGAACATTCAATGAGCAGACTCATTATTTTCTTCATGTTTTCCTTTCATTCGTTGATCTCCAGAGGGCAACATATTTCGTTAAGGGGTGGGGGGTTGGAAGATGACCACAAATGGCCATATATAGGTAGGCATTGGCATAGATTGTTTTTCTTTGTAAAGAAAAAGGGTGAACATTGTACAAGCAAAATCACTATTTTCTTGACATTTTCCTTGTGTGCATTGACCTCTAGAGGGCAGCAGGTTTCCAGGGGGGGGGGGGGTTGGATGATGACCACAAATGCTTATCAAGTGTGGCGTATATGGCCATAGATAGACTTTGGCATTTATTGTTTTTCTTTTTGGAGGGGGAATGGGAGGGGAAACATTTTCGAGCAAACTCATTATTTTCTTGACATTTCCTTTACATGATCGACTTCAGGAGGGCAGCAGATTTCTCACAAATCAGCTCCCGGCCTTGATATTGATTTTTTACAATTTAGGAGCGTCCCAAAAGTGACACTTGGATTATGCCATTGCAGACATCTTAATGAATGCCTAGTTTGAAAGTAAATGTTGTCTGTCTACCTTCAATAGGTCAAACCTTTTAAACTTTCCCCCAGGAGAAAATAGGCTGACAAATCTTAAGTATTTGCTGTGGTGGATTTTAGGATTCTGTAGCTGGGGGTACGAGTGAAACAAATTCTCTGACCAAAAAAAATAGGAAAGAAAATAACAAAAAATTATCACATTTTGAGCTGCCTTAGCTTGTGGGATTAAAATTGAATGGGGGGCACAGTAAGGGGGCATATTTTTCATCCACTGAGGTCCAGAAGGGCATTAATTCACATTAACTTAGGTAGCTTAGCGAAACGTGCGTCTTTCCCGCGTCTTTGCGTTTCGGTTTCGCTAAGCTACCTTAATGCCCTTCTTGCTCTCAATAGATGATCTTCTTTTCGTATTCAACGTGTAAGACATGGCAGATTATCTGCTGTTAGGAGTGCATATGTGCCCTTCTCCCATGGCCCTGGATCTGCCTCTTATTTGTGTCTGCATATTAATTTCTTTCTGTTCTGGTAGTTACACAGTCAAACCTGTCTATTAAGGCCACCCAAGGGAAACAGAAAAAGTGGCCACTGTAGACAGGTGGCCTTTATAGACAGGTTCTAAGACACATATTTCTTGCTTTATGGAGGCAATATAAGTGACCACTATAGACAAGTGGTCACTATAGACAGGTGGCCGCTAAGACAGGGTTGACTGTATATGGACTCCTAGTAATTTATTGTCTTTTGTATTTCTATGCATGACTTTTTTGCCCTGTTGATTTTCCTTCTTCTTTCCTGATATTGTTATACTTTACTTTGCGTTTTGAAATGCTCACCTAAAATGCAGTTTCACAGGGTACTGTTTATACTTCTTTTCTCCAGGCAAAATTCAGGCTCTGCAGCTGGTTTCGCAAACCTCACTGCGCATGCTACTATAGTTCATATAAGCGCATTTCCAAACGATTGTGCATCTATGCTTCCCCAGATACCGTGTTTTTGGAGAAATGCCAATTCAGAACGCACCTTTTTGTGAGTTTTACATCAGCGTTTTAAATCGGCAATTACACAAAAATGACTGTGGACGCAACCACATTTTGGACTAAACGCATAACAAAAGGCCTATTCTGGCCTGAAAAATGGGAGTATAAACGCACCCTTGGTTTGAAAGAGGTGTCGTGGTCTAGTGGATACGTCACTGGACCGTGGATCACATGGTTCGTGGTTCGAGTCCCGCCGTGCCACTAATGTCCTTTGGCAAGGCATTAATCTACATTTGCCACTCTAAAAATGTAAAATGGCCACTAGACTAGAATGCTCCCTAGTGGAGTGGAGAATGTGCACTATCAGTGCAGAATCGTACCTGGATCCAATGACCGGGGTAATAATACACTGTAAAGCGCTTTGATCAGTTACTAACTGGAAAGGCGCCATATAAATGCAGGTATTATTATTATTATTATTCAATACGGACACTCTCTAGTTCCTTGGGCATCGTTTCAAGAAACCATCATAAGTACAAGCTCATCGACATTCCATTGAAATGTGATTAACATGCATTTCAATGGGATGTTGGCGAACATGGACTTATGATTTTTTGTGAAACGATGCCCAAGTTCTTAAATAGCAGCCTCCGTGATACAACTTGATGCAAATTAATATCAAGAGAAATCATATCTCGTATATTTTGATGATGAAACTACATTTTCACCATAATGAATTGTCAAAATTTTGCTCGCAAAATTAGGAAACCGGAAAGTATATATTCGGGCAAGAGATGTCAGCCTCATACACCTACCGGTATGTGTACTCTGTGGCCTGTAGCGGGATTTCAAAATATTTCTGGCCTGCCTGATAGATCAATTAAGAACCTCTGGTCTAGTTCATCTTCTCTATAAGCAAAAATAATTTTTTTGATACATCCACATCACTTCAAAAATGTTTGAAAGGATGGGACTTTGGGTTTTCTGATTTTGTTAGGACTCGCTTCCTTCTGCATCTGAACGAAGTGAATAAACATCTCTCTTTCCTTCTCCTCCTCCTTCCCCAGTTGAGCATCCCCCTTTAAGTGCTTATCATTAAAAATCCATACAGGTTAGCAAAGCTTGAAGGAACATTCTCCAGATGGGAGGTAACTTTCCATACTCAATTGAGTTTTTGATGCATCATTGGTTCCGAAAATGACATGCATGTACACATAGCCATCACTAATGTGAATGACTGACTCATCTGCTTACACACTGTCTTAAAAATCAAAAAGTTGCCTCCTATCTAAATGATGAGTATCATGATAAACAAAATTACCAAGATTATGAATAACAAAGGAACAAAAATCACTTTTTTTGTGTGTGTGTGTTTGTAAAAGAATTATATTGACATTAACTTGATGATGATTTATAATTAGAAAACGAAAAGTTGCCTCCTATCTAAATGATGAGTATTATAATAAACAAAATTACCAAGATTATGAATAACAAAGGAACAAAAATCACTTTTTTGTGTGTGTGTGTGTTTGTAAAAGAATTATATTGAAATTAACTTGATGATGATATATAATTAGAAAACGAAAAGTTGCCTCCTATCTAAATGATGAGTATTATAATAAACAAAATTACCAAGATTATGAATAACAAAGGAACAAAAATCACTTTTTGTGTGTGTGTGTGTGTTTGTAAAAGAATTATATTGAATTTAACTTGATGATTCATAATTAGAAAATGAGAAAATAACGAAATCACTTGTGGTCCTGAAGAGGCCTTGTTGCTTAGCTACACATAATGAAAAAAGCTATACATAACATGTACGCTAATATACTGTCAAACAAGAAACTCTCGCACTCATTTAATGATTGCGAATTTCGTGAGTCGTTCAGAGTTTCAGATTCACGGAAGTTTCATGCCGCGAAAATCATTGAATCATAATCGACATGACATTTTTGCAAGTCGCAGAGTTTCTTGCTGTGAAAATGGCTGTCATTTACAATTCACGGAAGTTTCATGTCGCGAACTGGCTTTACAGTGTGTGACTCACCAACTCATCATCTTTGTTCACTGTCTTATCAATTTATTCTTTTTCTCTACCAAAAATAGAATGAATTAATGCTCTCTTTTATACAGTTACAAACCTTAAGTCCAAAATAGAATATTTGTGTATCCTGATATGTACTGATCTGCTTTTAATGTTTCTGATCATTTTATCCCTCTATAAGATATTACAAAAACTAATTTTCCTCCCATATCATTTCTTTTCTATTTCAGATTGGTTTAGTGAGGAACATCTCCAATTGGTCAGCCAAGCAGCCTGGCTTCTTTCATGGTCACTTCGCCTACATTGATTTTCCAAGGTAAATCTGGCAGACCTTTTCTGAATCATTTTCTCGTAATTTCATTTTCCCCATTTTTACGAAAAATTAGTTTTTAAAAAGTCAAATCGTTCACTCAAAGCTGTCTCCAAACACAATATTTGATGATAATTGTGCTAGAAAAGTTGAAATTCGGTGTAGTCAGGACGTACGCCTTCATATTTGTAAAGGTTATTCTCTGAATGGTATATGTACAAATGTAAATGCTACCAAATTTTGAATTCAGGGTACTTGGGACATGTGCCCTTATACAAACTGCATGTGTAAAGGTCATCTCTTATAACAACTTGGTAAATGCTAACAGAATTTCAATGTATGGTAATCTGAGCAAGTGAGCATGTGCCCTTAAGGCCCCTTATATGATTAAATGCCATCTCTTCACTATAACATCTTTGATGTAAATGCTACCAAAATTGTAATTTCTTGAAATATGGACAAATGCTTTTTTTCATGTTCTCCTAAAAGGGCATTTCACCCTGGTATTTATTTGATTTGAATAAAAGGAGAAAAAATAAGAGAAACAAATTAGTGCAAAATCTGATAGGAAATAAGAAAGTAATGAATTTTTAAAGTTGTTATCAGTCACACACAAATTGGCGAGCTCCTCTCCCATTTGGTTAGTACAGAAAATTTCATGAATTTTCGTTTTCATTTTCATTTTCTTAGTTGCTGATGTAGGAATGTATTTGTTTTATATAGGTTTTGTGTACAAAACATATGTGCAATGATTACATATAGGATGCATGTGTGACTGAATATTTCCTTTAGACAAAATGGAAATTAATGATTTTTCTGGTACAAGGCAAATGGGAGAGGAGCTCGCAAGATATGTCACAGAGTTGCCAATTTGTGTTCAATTGATTACAGCTTTAAGAATTCTTAACTTTCTTATTTCTTGACGGATTTTGCTCACACTTTCGTTGATTGGTCTCTTTAATTTTTCTGCTTCTTTTAAATGCAACTTGACCTCAGGGTGGACTTCCCCTTTAAAGGTTATTCACCCACACTTACTTCAGTAGCTCTCTATCTAGTTTGCAGGCACAAACCCTGGTCAGTCGTAAAAGAGAGTCTGCGCTGTAAGACTACAATAGGCCATGTACTATAGCTGCTCCAAACACACGACCAGTAGGTAGCTGGATTAGGCTCCTCTCAAGACAATGATTTTCTGATGAAGTGTCAAATTAGGGTCTGTGCTTGCAGACTACTCTCTATCTCTGTAGATGATAGCAAAACTCTGAATTTTTACATAATTCAGACATATAGCTTTCTATTACATTCAATCTGCTAAGGCTGAGCTGCCCCTATCGATATGCCTCCGCTAGGTTTTCCAATAAAGAACTTGTATCAGGCCCTGTTTCATTAAATTTGTTATCAAGAACAACTGCCCCATTTCTATGACAAATCTGCTCTCAGCCAATCATATTCAAGGATTTCAGTAGCTTATAACAATTATTGTAGCTTGTTATTGATAACAGTTTTATGAAACGGGGGCCCAGATCTATAGGGTGATGTTTATTTCCTGCGCCAATCGATATACTGGTGTTTCTGGGTCGTTTCATTAAAACTTGTCATCAATGACAAGTTGCCATAACTGTTATAAGCTACTGAAATCCTTGCATCTGATTGGCTGAGAGCAAATTTGTCGGTGAAAATCACTGACAAGACACTTGATAAAATGCCCCCTAGGTGTGAATTAGGGCTTGCTGGGAGCAGGAGGCTCAAGATACATAGCCAGTGAAAACATATAACACGGGGGCAGAAAGCAATCAACCTGTGAAGAACTAACCAAGAGTTCAGGGAAGTACATGTACAAAATGAACGGTTCAAAAAACATCCTGAATGATAATTGGACAGAAGAAATTTCACTGTCTATAGAATTTTTTGTAATAACCTCCTGCAAACAGAGTTTTTAAATTTTATTTTTTAATCAGATAAGTGAAGGGTCTGAGACTCTTATCCAATAAACATATTCTGAATCTTCACATGTAAGACTGGAAAAATAAGTATTTGATAAGATACTTAATGATCTAGTAGAGAGAGAGAGAGAGAGAAAGTCATTTCTAGCTCTTAGTCCTAACAATACAACACATAGTCTTGTATACATGTTTTTCAGCATAAGTGATTTTAATCTCTTTAGAGTTTGCATATATTTTACTGGTCAAAAAAAAGATATACATGTTATGATAAATAAATCAAAATTATTTTAACCAGTTTCTTTCTAAATGAAGTGCCATTGCCACAATAAAGGATTTTCTTTGAAAGCAACCAGATTAACCCATCGACTACGGGAACTGGGTGATTCCTAGTCCCCGTTTCATGAAACTTGCTTTCACTGACAATTTACAATAACTGTTATAAGCTACTGAAATCTTTGCATCTGATTGGCTGAGAGCAAATTTGTTCGTAAAAATCACAGACAAGACACTTGATGAACCCTTCCCCCCCCCCCCCCCCCCCCCCCCAGTATTAAGTCTTTGGAATAAGACAATTCAATAGTCAGTGGGTCAACCCATTGCCTATGGGGAATCAGGGCCCTGTTTCATAAAACTTGTCATCAATGACAAGTTGCAATAACTGTTATAAGCTACTGAAATCCTTGCATCTGATTGGCTGAGAGCAATTTTTTCGGTCAAAATCACTGACAAGACACTTGATGAAATGATCACTGCATTATAGGGCAATCCAACCTTTGTAATCATTTGATTTGTGAGCAAGCAGAAAAATCAGAGAAGCAGATACAATTGTAGGTGAATGTTGGAACAAAATCAAACAAACAATAATAAAGTTAATTGTGATTTTTTAATAAAAGTTGTATACATATGGGAATTTCAGATCAGCTGAATTGGTACGGTCACTGTGATGTAGCGGCAGTTAACATTCCCATTCGCTTCAACACAAAAAATGACTAAAATGTCAATTTTTCTGTAACTTTGTAGGATCTGTTTCTTTTTGGAGGACCTGTAACAATGTGCTATCTACAATATATTTTGAGTACTGCCCAGAGGAAAAAGGTGCTCAGGAGAAAACCAGAGTCTAATGATATTTTGGTGTACGAAAAATACGGGAGAGTTGATCGTGAATACGTCACAATCAATACACCAAATTCTCAATTTGAGATTCGCATAGATGTAGTGATTTCATTTTTTCAAACATTCGTAACATTCTGATTACTTTCAAACTTTCACCATCCTGTTTCTCTTATTTTTCTGCTTTCACCCAAATCAGCTTTTTACAAAGGTTGGATTGCCCTTTAAGTTAGGGGAATGAAGAAAATTCTGTATTCAGTTGGTTAAATCAAGTATAGATGCTCGGTCTTATCTTTTTGAGTTAGTTGGGCAGTAATTACCATCTTTTTATTGGAAAGGTGCTTTTCTTTTTATTTAGATTTTACAAACTTGGGAAGTCAAACTGAATATTTATGGACCATGTTTCATAAAACTTGTTATCAATAACAAGTCACAATAACTGTTACAAGCTACTGAAATCCTTGCATTTGATTGGCTGAGAGCAAATTTGTCGTAGATATGGGGCAGGTTTTTATTGATAACAAGTTTTATGAAACAGGACCCTGATGAGTTAATTGCACATGGATGGTTTTTATGTCCCTTTTGTCACTCCAGGTTTGGCTCCCATATAAACCCAATATACATCAACATGATACGGTCACCGCTAGACAGGTTTATCTCCTACTACTACTTTCTGAGGCACGGCGATGACTTTAGACCAAGCTTATCAAGACACAGAGCAAGGAGTAATGAGGTTTGTTCATACTCAGTTCCTTTGATTATTAAAGATAAAGTTGAGTTCTGGTCATGAGATTGAATTGTGAAAGAAAATGTCTCAAAGCAATTGGGAAAGGTTGATTATATAGCACATAAGAATTGGTGTATGCTGTAAGGTTGTGGAATCACCAAAATGATAAGAAATTGACTCAATCCTGCTGAGATTCACATGCACTGCACACAGAAAAATAGTATATGGGACTACACACAAATGTTCAGTCTGAACATTTCAGCTGTTTCTTGTCACAATTTGAATGTGAGAGCATGTGAAAAAGCAATCCTTTTCAGAGGACATTATCTACTATGATAATCTTCCAAACCAACATAAAAAGAATGAGAAAGGTCACAAATTATTTTTTGCCTTTCCCAGAACTCAAGTTTCCATTTAAACTCTCTACTGGCTTTGGTCGACCAACAGAACAAATGGGACTGCCACAATCGACTTTTGGCACACGTACAGTGTAAATCGTCGCTGATTTTACGAACCAGCATAGGAAGCCTCACAGCGCGAAAACACGTTTCTGAGATAATCGCGTTTATAGACTTTGTCCGTTTAAAATGCTACTTTGAATACCTTACTTTCATTCAATCATCATAGAATTAAACAAGTGATGAGAGTGGAATACTTTCTTTCATATGCATTGGATATTAAAAAACAGACACGCAGTATTTTTGGTTTAATCCCTGCTAGAATTCGTATGCAGGTTCATAAAATCAGCAACGATATGTATAATATACTCCAAATGATGTGGCAGATCAAGGTGTTTTTAAAATTCTTATTTGAGGCAGCTTTTAATCGGGTAAAACAGGTCAAACGATAGTGACCAGATGAAGAAATACAGAAATACACAGAAATTTGAAGGTCTTGAAATGCCCTAAGACATTCTTTTGGTATTTATAAACAAATTTAAATTTCATGGAATATAGTGCTTTTGCTAAACTCTCTACATCATATTCATACACTTAATGCACAGACATGGAAATATGAATTGATTTGTTGTGACTATTGGAAAACTTCTCACTTAAGTTTAAGATGAAATATTTTTTCTGAATAAGGGCATATGAATTTGGTTATATTTATATTTATACATGTATATAGAACTTAAATCACATTAGAATTTTGAATCATATTATTATTTCTTTCACATATTTAGCTTTTAGGCATGCTTGGTGATATACAGCTCTACGACTGGATGCAAGACTGTCACGCGACTAGTTGACAAAGAGGACGATATGGATCCAATCTAATAATCTGTTTGTTTTCCTTTTATGATAATCTGATGCACATAGGAACAACCAACTCACAGCTGCACCTTTTTTATTTGCTCATTTGAGCAATTTTGATTCTTTGTTTGTACTAGGTGTTAAAAAAAAAACAGTGGACACTTTTGATTGTTAATAACTAAAAAAAAATATACATTGTATCAGTATGAGATTTTTACATTGGAAAGGTGAAGGATGTACAATTCATTGGGAGCAAGTTTTATGACATTTTTCTGAATACTTTTCTTGAAATATCGCTCTAAATATTTGATTAGATTTTTCACTTTTTGGAAAATAAAAGGCCAGAAGATTTGTGTGTATCAGTAATTAACCAGAATACAATGATTGAAATTGTGCATTGCAGCTGAAATTCCAGAACACCTTGTTAACCCAGATTCATGAATCATGAATGAAACTGGACAGCAAAGGTTGGCAGAAATGACAGCTGCAACACACAATGGCAGTTGTTGTCCTGAATTAATTACAGATACACACAGATTTTGTGCCCTTGATTTTGCAAAGAGTAAAAAATCTAATTAAATATTCTTAGCAGTATTTCCAGAAAAGTATCCAGAGAAATGAATTTTAAATCCTTCAACTTTACAATGTTAAAACCTCAGTCTGATACGAGGTATATTTTTTTAGTTACTAACGATCAAAAGTGTCCATTGTTTTTTTTAACATCTAGCTTCATGTATTAACCCTCTCTGTCAATAGACTGCTTCGGTAATGTATGCAAATTTTATACATACCTTTCAAACAAAGGTTGTTCTTGACAACCTGAAAGCTTGCCAGAGGCTTGCCGACATAGCATCAAGAAATGTATGCAAACTGGATTCCAAGCATTGAGGCTCTATAAAAAGTAGGTTAATGATAGCTCGTCACTAGGTGCTCAGAAAAGAAATGTGCATAAATTTGTATACATTACAGAACCAGTCTGTTGACCTACAGTGTATAGCAGTTGGAACTGGTTGCATAATATTATCTCTAGAGCATTTTGGGGTCTTTCTTTTGTTTCTTTTTCTTGTCAGTTTTTGCATGTATTTCCTACATTTTTTTTTTTTTTTTTGGCTTTGTACCTCTTGTCATAAAAAAGGTGAAGCATATAAAGGTATGTCTCTGTCACAGTCTAACAGAGAACTTAAACAATTAGAATATATATCTGCATGGTCTAAAAACGGAATTTAATATGATTAATTCTTGAAAAGCTAGGTTTGAAAAATCGCACCCTAATCTGTGTTTGCATGGACAGTATCCGTGTCTTGAAAAAGATATTTAACCTGTTGACTACTGAATTCTTTAACTCTCATAGACTTAATACAGGAGCCAACCGGTTCCCGTAGTCTATGGGTTAATGTGGTGGTGGTGTCGGGTTTTGGCAATACAGATGATTGAAATTTAAAGATAAAGTTGAGTTCTGGTCATGTGATTACAATGTGAAAGAAACCATCTGAAAACAATTGGGAAAGGTTGATCATATGGCTACAGAAGAATTTGTGTATATAATGTGAGGTTTTTTAATCATCAGAATGATAAGAAACTGACTCAATTTCACTGAAAATCACATTTCCACTCTGCATAAAAATGGGTATATGGGACTGCACCACACACACATGTGGCATGAATGTTCGGCCCGAACACTTCAGCTATTTCTTGTCATATTTTGAATATTAGAGAGGGCATTTGGGAAGCAATCTTTTTCAGGGGACATTTCTACTGTGATGTTCTTCCAGACTGACATAAAAGGAATGAGAAAGCTCACAAATTATTTTTCACCTTTTCCAGAACTCAACATTCCCTTTAAGTACAAAATGTTTTGTTAGGTGAGAGCCAGGAGGGCGTTAACTGTTTACTAATGTATTCACAGTTACGCCCACAAGCATACTTGGGCAAACTCTGATCCACGTTGTCTGCTGCTATGCACAGCATTGCTGTACAAAGTGAATGGGCGAATTGAGTTACTGTGGGATTTGCAGAAACTTTAGTCGTTCATTTTTCATTTATTCATATTCTAATCAAGTAGACAAAAGTCAAAGAGATATTCTGAGTAATATTAACTACAGTGGAGTTACCGTTGGAGGGGGGGGGGGATGCCCCCTCCCTCACCCTCCCCCACTCCCTCGCTTCGCTCCCTCGCGCTTCGCTTCCCGTATAATCTCACTCTTAACTATTATCCAATGTTGGCAGCCCAGTGACATAATCATCACCATTTCGGGTTATCGCACTATACTGTTTCCCCAATGTCTAGCACATGTTAGAGCCACATCGTTAGCCATTTCCAGGTCCCTCTCAGCTGGATACAGTTATCAGAAATACTAAAATCGTAGATGTGGTCGGTAATTTGGGGTCTCTGCGCGTGTGTGACTGGTTTGTATCCATAAAGTTACATGTACATGTATGTAACTCTGTGATCATATCTTACTATCTTCCATGTTTTGAGCATGCGCAAATCCTTGAAACACGTTGGTCTCTTTTCCGGTCCACCGGGATCGAGAGGTCCATCCTTCTCAGGGGCCCCACTCACAAGCATAGCTTTTTGGGGGTCCCAATTTGCATCATGTTTGTTCATCATGATTGCTATGTCTGGTTTTTTAATAAATTGAATTGAATTGATTTAGAAAATGAAAAAAAAAGAAAAAAATGTAAGGGACCTATTAGGATGGACCTGTCCTCATATAAGATACATGTACTTTTACACAGAGGAAATGCTAGCTCTCAATAGAATGCATGTAGGCCTAATGTATATGACATTGATATTAATGACTTTTTAAAATGAAATTATTTTCTTTCTCTAATCTCCATCAGACGCTTGATGAGTGCGTTTTAAGAAAAGGCTTCGACTGTGCACCAGAGCGGATGTGGATCCAGGTACCTTTCTTCTGTGGGCACAACCCAGAATGCTGGTAAGGTTTATGGTGGTGGTGGTGGGGGGGGGGGGGGGGGAGGGGGGGAGAGGGTGGAGGGGGGGGGGGGGGAGGTGAAAAAATAGAATTGGTCGCAGGATTATCACCTAAATATCCCAAGAGAACTGTTTTAATCGAGCAACCCAGAATGCTGGTAAGGTTTATGGTGGTGGTGGTGGGGGGGTGGGGGGGGGGGGGGGGGGGGGGAGGGAGGGAGGGTGGAGGGGGGGGGGGGAGGTGAAAAAATAGAACTGGTCGCAGGATTATCACCTCTAAATCTCCCAAAAGAACTGTTTTAATCGAGCAACCCAGAATGCTGGTAAGGATCAGGAGATGGGAAGTGAAAATTGTAGAATGGGGATGAAAATGATTGCTCCTAAATTTTCCAAAAGAGCTCTTGTAATTATTAAGAGAAGGTTGAGTTCTGGGAAAGGTGAAACACAATTTGTGAGCTATCTCATTCCTATTATGTCAATTTGGAAGAATGTCATATTAGAAATGTTCCCTGAATAGGAATGCTCTTCAAATGCCCTCGTATTCAAAACATGACTAGAATTTAGCTGAAGTGTTCGGGCTGAACAGTCATACCACTTGTGTGGACGGTTCGGCTAAGAGAGGGGGGGGGGGGGGGAATTGGTAACATCAATCTGATATATGACATAGACCAAGAGATATTAATGTGAAGGATAGAGAGATACATGTAGTTACATGCAGATGCGTGGTTTTAGACAGAGGAATATTGGATAGAAAGTACTTAGGAAGCTTGCCTGGGATGCAGTCTGGAGCCGTAGCCATAGAAAGATGGGTACGTGTACCCATTATACAAAGCAGGTAGAGAATGGCCAAAGGCAAGATTTTATTGATCAGCTGGTACATAAGAGACTGATTGGATTAAAAACAGCGAGGGGGTATGAGATGTTAATACAAGATGCAGTAAGTTCAGCCCAGTCCATGAAGGTGAGAGTTCAAGTTACTCTTCGATGTTTTCCGTCTTGCAGGAGACATCTTGTAGTCATTTGATCTGTGTATTTATAGTCAAAACCAATAACGCTGAACCCCAAAGTAGTGCCCTCTGTATACCTTTATTGCAATAAATTGCAAAAAGGCAGTAAATGCCACGTCCAAAATCTAGGAACTGCAAGATATCATGGCTTTACAATTACAGATCAGTACACTGAGATGCAGCTGCATTTGAAACTTAAAGTCAGTTTTCTGCAAAACATTGTAAGCCTGTACATGTATCTGCAGTTATAGGCCAATAAAAAAGCGTACCTAAATCTGTATTTTTGTAGACAAAATATTACACTTGTGTAGAATTTTGTAGATTTCATTTAAATATGGAATTCTGTTTGCTTTACTGGTAGTTGAATACAAAATTTGTGCATGTTGATGCAAGAATTCACTTAAAGTTGTGTTTATATCATCTGTGGGATAAAATGACATATACATGTATTTTGAACTCGTCTAAAAGTGGAGGTAATGCCTTTTGTGAGAAAGTTCTTCAAACGTTTTCCTGAGAATGATTGCTTGGCTAGATGTACAGATTTATAGTCCACTTGAGTCCAGATGGGAGATGAAAAGGATATAAAATTCCCATCACTGCTGTCTTATGCTTTGCAGAATTCGTAGTTTTAAAATCAAGCAAATCTTTTTTTGATCCTTTGTTTACTATATTATCACCAACCGTTTTTTCTTTTCTTTCTTTCATTGAGTTTATTGAAATAAGAAGAACATGTAGCTCGATAGGTGAAATAGTTCACTTTTAATGCAAAAGTAAGACATATAGAATACATAAATAATCAACAGAAGAAATTGTTTGAAAATTAATTAAACGATTGAACAAGTTAAACTTATATAGTGCATAAATCTGGCATTAAAAAAAATTTCTTGCCAAGAAGGGTAGGAGGAAAGGAAGAGAGAAAGGGAAGTTGTTACAGGATTATCTGACCTAGCAAGAACTAATACCTTCAAAAATGTATCTTTCAAAAACAGTTAAATATTAAAGTGACAGTAAATTGAAGCTCCTAATGGCACCATCTTTCAACAGGATTTGATAAGTGTCTGTGCCTCTATATAATTTTCCCATCATGCCCCATTCTAGTTTGTAGAAGCTTAGAATGTATCTGTAGGCCATTTTCCACATATGCAACATCAAAAATAATAGTTTGAAATATAAAATGTGCCTATTTTCAAACAGCCGTTTGTCGAAATTCAAAATAAAATGCAATTAATATTCAAATTATAATCTCAATTTGGCGGTTACTGTAAGGTGGCGCTGTTCAAGTTTTGCCAGTTTAATGCCATTTTAAAGTATTTGGAAGAGCTGAATAAAAGGAATTGTAATTAAACCCCTCAAAAAAAGTTTGGAAACTCAAGTATGATTGATTATATCTCTTATGTCAGGACATAATCATCACTTTGTTTAGTATTTTTCGAAATTATGTTTATTCCTCTTTAATATGATACCCCATTTGTTATGAATTTGCAGTCACTGAATGTGCAGTATATCAGAATAAGGGGCAAGGTCAAAAGTGAAGAGCTGCAAAACGCACTGCTCTTGTTCGGCTGTGCATTCTTCTTTCTTTGAAGAGTTGTAGGGCTGCTGTGTTTTCAGATGATCATCCATGAGCAAAATACACTCTGTACTGGCTGAAACAAACATGCATGAAGTCGAACAAACATGGAAGCACTAAAACAGTCATGTTATCACTCAAGCAAACATGCATGCATGAGCGTTCAAACAAACATGCAATACACCTCATTTCACATGAATTCATCTCAGAGTCTGTAAAAAAAACCCAAAACAAACAAGCTGCTACAAGCCCGAGAGAAACTTTGAGGCTTAAGTTTAATTTTTTCATGTTTGAAACTTAGAGTGAATGAATATCATTTTCAGGATTCTTTAGAATATGGCATGAATGGATGACCAGTTGGGAACAATAGCCCCACAGTCACTTACAAAAAAAACAAAAAACACACTCTCTTATGTCAAAGAAAGAAGAGTGCTCTGCATAACAATACGAGTGCTTTCCAATGCATTTTGCAACTTTTCAATTTTGACCCTGCCCATGATTCTGATGTACTGCTCATTCCTTGACTGCAAAATCATAACAGATATGGCATCATTTTAACCCTTTGAGGACAGGAATTATTTAAGGGTAAATTGATCTTATTTTGTTCTTCAAATTGGCAACAATAGTATTTTTCTTTTAGTGCTCCATGGTTCTAATAAAGTGTAATGTCTTTGAAAACAATATTCATGCTTATTAATTTTGTTGAAAAGTTGAAAAAATTGCCAATTTTGATAAAAAAAACAATGATTTTGAACCTCTCAATGTGTTGCCAATTTAAGGATTTTAAAGTTTATTCCTGGGTTTTTAAAATTCCTGGCATCAAATGCAATATGGTCAGGCAACAAAATTGGACAAAGTATGTGCAGAAATTTTACCTCTTTCTACTCGTGTATCTGGAACGTTTTTTAGGGCTCTGAATCAAAAGTTATTGAGCCAAACCACAAAATGTGGTCTATTGACTCGAAAGGGTTAAAGAGGAATAAACACACTTTAGGAATAAACACACTTTATAATGATACTAAACAAAGCGATAATTATGCCATGACAAGAGAGATATAATTGATCAAACCTGAGTTTCCAATCTTTTAAGGGATTTAGATTAAGAGAGAGTGAAAAGTATCTCAACTTGAATACATTTTGTTAGTGATCTTCAAAAAAACAAAAAAAATTTTTAACATGGAAATTTTCATGTCTACCTCAGAAATATAACGGATGTTATATTTGGTATTGAGAGGTTACATGTATATCCACAAGCAAAGTAACTAAAAATGTGCAGTGCTTATGCAATCACTACTTGAATACTCGTCTGGCCCTCAAACCTGATGACAACATCTTTCAGTTGGTTTAAGTGTTGCGTACAACTTTGATACAAGTGCTGGAATTCTTTGTAAAGTACCATAACAGCTTCACAGCCTTTCTTCCTTGTCCGCTTTCACACTAGAAAGTTATTTTCTAGGAAATTAAACTGTAGAGGTGTAGATTCAATGTGCAATGAATTATTTTGTGTTTGAATTCTGATGAACTGTACATCAGGGTAGTATTTTTCTAGTCCCCTTTTTTTTTCAGGTACGACCAAATCTTTTTTTTTTTTTAAATCCCTTCCATGCAGTGGATGGCAAATTCCACCCTAGAATAGTAATGAGTCACTTAAAGCTCATAGACAGTCTCGGTAGCAAAAATAATACCATAACAGCTTCACAGCCTTTCTTCCTTGTCCGCTTTCACACTAGAAAGTTATTTTCTAGGAAATTAAACTGTAGAGGTGTAGATTCAATGTGCAATGAATTATTTTGTGTTTGAATTCTGATGAACTGTACATCAGGGTAGTATTTTTCTAGTCCCCTTTTTTTTTCAGGTACGACCAAATCTTTTTTTTTTTTTAAATCCCTTCCATGCAGTGGATGGCAAATTCCACCCTAGAATAGTAATGAGTCACTTAAAGCTCATAGACAGTCTCGGTAGCAAAAATCATACTGGCAAGAAACTTATCTAATATAGTCACATACTACTCTCCTTTTATCATAAGTCACATGTAGGAGATTATTTAACATTCCATTCACGATTTCGAACAAATTTTAGTGTAAATATCTGTAAGAAACGCTTGGTAATGGCTTTTCACTGCCTCACGCTAAGACCATATCCACCCGAAGGTTCCCCGCACAATAAACCCAGCGCTTCGCACTATGTGTAGCGTGTAGCGTATTCTATACACACAGCAATCCTAATGTGAGTAGTGCGTGTGGCCGTTGTTTGAATTTACATCCCCTCTTTTTTGGGCCAGGGATTTTTATTACTTTTCACCTCTCATTCAGTAAATATTTCACTTGAGGAGGAAAAAACTTCACAGCATCTTAGTTATGTTAGTACCCTGCTTTTTATTAAGTAAAATCAAAGAAATCTCACGAAAAGTTTTTGAGGGCCTCCCAAAACTATCTGTTACCTTTAATGTTTCAATGAAAAATTGCCATCTGCTTTGTCCTTAAGTAGATACAGGGACATACACTGTGAAGATTCATATCTATTAGAAGATATTTAACAACCAAATTTAACAATGAAGTAAAATTTTTACTTTGAAACTTTTGCGAATCTTGACCGTTGACAAAATTTGCAAAAGTTTCCTGCGCACAAAAATTTCTGGTTTGAATGCTTGATGATGTCACAGTCCTCCTTTATGGTCAATTCACTTTTTGCAAAAACTTTTTTTATAGGAGATGCAGATAAAGAAAGTAACGCAAATATTTCTGTTGAGAGTGCTCTAGTGAGAACAAGTTCTGCAATCCTCCATGAAGAAACAGTCCTCCTTCACGGTCAAGTCGATTTCTTTTCTTTTCTTTTCTTGGCGGAATGCTAATGGCCTGAGAAGGCAAATAATCATCAGCTTTCGCCATCTGAAGGTCAGATCAGTTTTGGAGTGGAGAATGTTTATGATATAGTCTGGACCCTCCAGCCTATTATAATGTAGAAGTGGGAAATCCCAAGACCGATTTGGGCAGTGACCTCCCATTCAAAATTATCTAGATTCTAGCTATGCTCCTGAGAAAAGATGATGGCCACAGCTCCCAAATACTTATCTTTTTGTCATCTTCAGGTTACTGTGCACCTTATAGCATGCCTATTATTCGATTTTGTAAGAAAATTGAAATACTGTTTAATATGAATATGAATATAAATTGTTCCTTGTACTCTTTCATGTTCATATCAATGTCATTGCATTCCCTTTAAGGAGCCTGAATATTAAGACTAGCAATTCTTCCCTGGGTTCACTCCATGACCTTAAAAATAGGTCAGTGTGCCTGTCCTGGGAGCTGGTTGTGATTATAGAGGGGGTGGTGTTGTGTCCTCCTGGGGGGCGGGGCGAGATGGGCTGGATAAGAAGCGAATAATAAGCGAATGATAGTTTGAGAAAGCTGTTTTCTATTGCTCTCTGGAGGGGGGGGGGGGGCTGTGGTAAACTGGAAATCCAACCCCCAAAGGGGCGGTTTGGTATTTCAGAAGCCATCAAATATGACTGTGTTTAATTGCTGTGGGGTGCAGAAGCCTTGAAGGTGTTTGGCACTTTAACCAATAAAGTAGTCACCTTTAAATCAGTGATTTGAAAAATTAGGAGACCAGGTACTACTTGTATTTCACATCATTTGATTAATAGTCATAAAAAGTGTTTACAACATCAGAAAAAACCAATAAGAATAATAACATCTCTCTAAAAAACAGAAGAAGATATTTGTAGGTGGTAACTACTGTATATTCCCTCCCTCCCCCCCCCCCCCCCCCCCCCCCCCCCGTAACTACAACTGAGACAAATTTTGTTAAATTATTTATCTGATTATGACACCAAAGTATCTTCTAGCCTGAGGAATATCCTACCCTGCCTCTGTAAAGAGAAAATGTTTTTTTGTTTGTTGAATATTTCTTTTATGAGGTGCATTTGATGAGGGTTTAATAAGATGATGGTTGCAGAACGAGGAATTTGTATTAAAGCAACAAAACATATCATAGCTTGCAAGTTAGTAAAGGTTAAGGATATAGCAACAAAAAAAACGGTTTTTTTTTTTTTTCCATAATTTTTTAAGAAGGGATTTATATTGCTCTCTAGAGATATTAAAAATAAGCGGATAAGGGAAGGGGTACTGGAATGGAGAAAAAGCACTAGTTTGTGAGTGCTGTATTGTACTGCATAGTGGAGAATTGTGTGGAAGTGCCTTAAAGATAAAGTAGAGTTCTGGTCGTGCAATTACATTGTAAAAGAAACTGTCTCAAAGGAATTGGGATAGGTTGACCATGTCTACATAAGAATTATTCATACTGTGTTGTTTTGCAATCATCAAAATAGATAAGAGCATTTGAAGAGCAATCATTTTCAGGGGATGTTTCTATTATGATATTCTTCCAAACTGACATAAAAGGAATGAGAAAGCTCACAAAGTATTTTTCCCCTTTCCCAGAACTCAAGATTCCCTTTAAGATTCTAGGAATATGTAAAGGGGACGTACTAGATCTGTGTTTCCATAGAAAGGATCTTCATAGTTCGGGAAGAAAGGGGGCATGGATAAATTTTAAAAAATTCCCTGTGCATGGTTAAGTTAAAAGCTACGTTCATACGGGACTTGTGGTTTCGGAACTTTAAGTTAGCAAAACTTTAAGTTAACGAAACCACAACTCCCTAATCGCAGTGAGGGTTCACACGAGCCCGAAACAACGAGCTGAAACTTCAAGCCGAGCGATTGTTGTGGTTAAACCTGGAAGTAGATACTACCGATTGTGTGTACAGTACACATACAGATCCTGTGTTCATAATTCAAGCAAAGGGTATGACCAGGAAGTTTAGCATGAACAGCGAGGTCATCGCTAACTACAAGCTTGCGAAACTTAAAGTTTATTCTGTCCTTACTGCGGCAGAGGACCACCCACTGCTCGTGGTTTCGATGTTAACCACAAGCTCGCTTCTGGTTCTAGAACTACAATTAAACTTAAAGTTTAGAAACTACGAGTCTATTCATACAGTCTGAAACTACAAGATAACTACAAGTTAACTTAAAGTTTTGAAACTACATGCGAAACTTAAAGTTTAGCTCCCATCGTGTGAACGTAACTAAAGCTTCCTTTCCGAGAAGGATGAATGGGGATGAGACACAAAAGGTAGCAGGTCAAGAAATCAAAATATTATTTAAAGAGAAGGTTGAGTTCTGGGAAAGGTGAAAAATTATTTGTGAGCTGTCTCATTCCTCTTCCTCTTATATCAGTTTTGAAGAACATCATAGTAGAAATGTCCCCCCCCCCCCCCCGAAAATTATTGTTCCTCAAATGCCCTCATATTTGAAATATAAGGAGAAATAGCTAAAAAGTGTTCGGGCCGAACATTCATGCGACATGTGCATGCAGTCCCATATACCCATTTCTGTGTGCGTGCAGTGCATTTTGCTTTTCAACAAAATTTGGTCTCTTTCATATCATTTTAATGATTCCAAAACCTCACAATATACACCAATTCTCATGCAGACATGATCAACCTTTTCCAATTGCTGTGAGACAGTTTCTTTCACAACGTAATCGCATGACCAGAACTCAGCTTTATCTTTAAGGGGGCTCTTTTTGGAACCAACAAGGACTTGCCTATATTGTCTTCAGTGATTTTATACATGACTCTCCATGTGCAGACATTTTTTTTTTTTTTTGCGGTGGGCTGCTTTGTTATTTCGAGGGGCTCTTTTTAGAGCTTAAAGGGTAATAATAATAATAATAATGATAATAATAGCTGTTTCTTATACAGCGCCTTACCAGTTACAATGTAACCGACCAAAACGCTTGCAGCATTATCAACCCGGTCACTGGATTTATTTGCAATTCTGCACATTACAGTGCACATTTTTCTCTGCCAAATTTTTTGTGGATTACAATCCACAATTCCTTCTTTTTTTCACAAAGGCTGCTGTGTCACTTAGGGGTTCTTTTTATAGTGGTAGAGGTAGAACGCCCTCACCCTCCTGTCAATTTTTAAAACTTGCTGAATACTAACCCCAATATAACTCGGGGATGCCAGGAGGCTATGGAAAATGCATCTTTTTTCAAAAGTCAAGTAATACCTGACAAGTTAACAGTATGGTAGTTGGAGAGGACTTCATTGGGAGCAGTAGTGTTCACTATCTTGTTCATGTGAGAATATTGCTTGTTTAGACATTGGCTAGACATGCAAATTTCTTATTTTTCCTGAGCCATAATCTAATCATTCCCCAATAACAACAGATAATCCATGTATGTCAATGCCCGAGAATACGGCAGTGCTTTAAACGATGGGCTGATATGCAATGTACTAGGTGTGCATTGCAAGAAAAAAGAGGCGAGTTGGCTGAGTCGATAAAGCCTGTCGAATGAAAGATCGTGGGTTCGAATCCAACCCCAGGTGGATGAATGAGGCCTTTATTTTGTTTTAACGTGCCCCTCCCCACAGATACAGGCTACGTTACATTGGAGAACACTCCATCTCTTGGATAGGACGTTAAAATGGATGCCTGGTGTAGAGGAGAGTCACAACCTTTGCACGTTAAAAACCCACTGCACTGTTTGAAAAAGAGTAGGGGAAAACTCCAGTGTAGAGTACACCTGCACATCATAATCAGTTGTATCAGTAGGAGAGATGGGGGTTTACAGTCATTCAGTTTGCTTTTCCCCTCCCAGGCACAGGTGACACCAAATTCTTAAGAATGATAAAGACCTCTCAATCTAAAAACTGGATACATGCATGATTAATATGTAAGGGATGTGCATGGAAGATTGAAAATCAAGGCCAGTTAACAGAAGATAAGGAGAAGTAAAATTGATTTCTAGTTTCTCATCCCCACCCATATCCTTTTTCGAGCCTGCTTTGTTTTTTCATGCTATTTTATTGATCTTTAATTTTTTTTTTCTTTTTTACAGACGGGTATTACAACTACTGTAATGGATTATTGTTAGTTTTAAGTTTCAAATATAGTACAAACATATTAAATTTCTCTAAAAATGATATGACCACATAGCATTTGTATATGCCAAGACCATTTTAGAAAAATGTCAAATATAAAAAAAACTGAACCCCCTCCTCATTTAAAAAAAAAAATCCAGTCAAGATATTGAGAATCAATTTTGCTTTGCCCAATATGATATCAGTTATAGAAATCTTATAACTATTTTAGTACTCACCTAAGAGAACTATCTTGTCAAAGTTTGCTTCCCCCCCCCCCCCTCTTGCTAAACATCTTTTTACATGTTTACTGTAATTTTTGTTCAATACTCTTTCTGTCTCTGTCTGGGTGTCTCTCTCTCTCTCTCTCTCTCTCTCTCTCTCTCTCTTGCAAAAATAGAAAGGGGCTTTTACATCTGTGCATGCAGGTTTTTTTTGGAATGACAGAAAGGCGTAGTAGAAATCCATTATTTTGACAATCAGTTGAGACCCTCTACCCCTTACATATTTAACCTTCCTTCTTTTTGATTGATATTGTTCTTTTGTGCAGGAAACCAGGTAGCAGATGGGCCTTGGAACAGGCCAAATTCAACGTCGTCAATAACTACTTCTTGGTTGGAGTAACGGAACATATGGAGGAGTTTGTGGCATTGCTCGAGGCCTCCCTTCCATCATTTTTTAAAGGAGCACTGCATATTTTTATGAAAGGTTTGTAAAGAATTCTCCTGGTTTTGAACATTATGTTAATAAGTAGCCCTTGACAAATGAAATATTTCATCTTATAAGAGGCCCCGTCTCCACCAACCCTATCGCTCTTATGTTGTTTTTTTTCCTTATGTTCTCTTTCTGTTTCTTTTCTCTATATATATATTTACAGTGTATATATATATATATATATATATATATATATATATATATATATATATATATATACCTAGATTCATTGAAGGGGCGAATTTTTTTTTTTATTGTATATATGTATATCAGCGCGAAATGACGTTACAGAGAATTAATGGATTCAAAATGTTAGTATATGTTTAGAATTAATTTGATTCAATTTGCATTTATGGCAAAAAGAATCGTATAATAACTACCTTTTGTGTGCGATAAGGTATTTTTAGTAAATCCCCAAACTATTGATATAATCAAGAAAAACAGACATCGCCCTAAGTCCACCCTCAGGACGTTAGATCCCCAAGAGTTATACATATATAGATTTTCCATGTTATATTATACGAAAATGAGTTCTCCCTACCGAACAGAACTTTTGTAGTAATATAAGTAATTTGGCGCCCTCTACGTTTATATCGATAGAATGCCTCCTACCCCTACGGAAATGGGAAAAAACAGTGCCGAAAACGTTATGGTGAATCAAAAAATTCCCCTTTACAAGTCAATTTTTTTTGCACAGGACTTCGCCTTAAGCTGGATTTATGTATATATATATATATATGCATCCCTTTTTCTGTTTCTTTTTCTTTGCCCATCTCTCTGACTCTGTCTGTTTGTCTGTCTGTCTGTCTGTCTCTCTCTCTGTTATTTCTTGCTTTTTGTCTTTTTCTACCTCACCCCTCTGTATGTCTACCTCTTTCTCTTTCCTCCCTCCCTCTCTTTCTCTTTCCTCCCTCCCTCTCTTTCTCTTTCCTCCCTCCCTCTCTTTCTCTCTCCACTTTGTGTGTCTCTCTCATTTTCTGTCTTTTTCTCCCCCTTCCTTTCTCTGTCCTGTTCTCTTTCCCTCTATCTCTCCCTTTCTCTTACTCTGAATGTACTTACCCTGTTTTTTTTTAAATGAAACTTTCATGAATTGTAAATAAATAAGTACTTTCCTCTCATCTTTCTCTCCCCCTCCCCCTCCCTGTCTATCTCTCTATTTATATCTCACTCTCTCTTTCTCTCTCACTATCTCTCCTTCTCTCTCTCTCTCTCTCTTTGTCATTTTCTGGGGGTGACCTACCATTGCCCTCACCTCGGTGACGTATTGATAGTCGTGTCCCCCCAGGAATTTGTTTTAAAAATAAAACGTGAGTTGGGATTGAATATCGCATCCTGTCCGTCCCCCCAATCAATGCACCCCGGGGCATTTGCAAACTAATAAAGCTATCACAGAATTGTCTTCCCTCCTTTTTAAGTTGGAGCTTGTGAAGAGTAGTATTGAATAAGGGTATGGCAGGCCTTTTGTATTTAAACTACAAAAATTGAATAGGTTTTTGTCAGGGCACAGTGTCCTTTAACATTAGCCCTTTGCATTTAAACTACAGAAATTGGATCCCCTTTTTTCAGGGGACAGTGTCATTTACCCTAACACTGCAGTGGATGGTTTGACATGCCCAAATTGAATCCAATATATTTTGATAACCTAGTATTGCCAGTTTTTCCAACCCATAAATTTTTCAACCCATGAATTTTTCAAGTCATCAAATCAGCTTATCTACTCTCCATATGAATTAGTGATCATTTTGTCTACTTGTCTGTGCATCTAATATCTGTTTCCATCTGTTTGTTTGTTGTTGTGTTTTTTTTGTGTGTGTGGCTATTATCCATTTGGTTGAAGTCCCTATTTGTCCTACTTGTCCAATGCCTGTTGTCTGTCACCCGCTGGGTCTAATACTAACTTGTTCTGTCAGAAATGAATGGCAAGGACCGAAGGCACGAACTCACAGAACTTAAATATTAAAGGTACTTCATCCCTTTTGCAGACTTACACAAAATTCTGCCAAATTTTGCACAGGTTTAGTAGAAACCCGACAGATACTGCCTATGTAGTTTCATGGGCACAAGATCTATAACTTCTTTGTAAGAAACAAAAATCTTGCTTTTGTTGCAGAGGGAGCTATTCAGAAATGAACGCAAGTAAATGTACTAGTAATGGTCAAAAAAATAATTTTTGAAATTCAGCAATTTTTTTTTTGCGAGTCGAAAAAAATAAAATGTTACCGAATTGCTGTTATTACTTACTTGAAAGCAAATTATAATCCTTTTCACATCTGCACAAGTTTTCCAATTAAAATTCTTTTGTCATTTATCGCATACTCACACAACTTCAAAATTCAGCGCTTTGTCCCAAAGCTTTGGAGCGGCAAAACTAAAAATGAAATCTCCAAGAGGTAAATGTAAAAGCTAACCCCCCCCCCCCCAAACAATATTTTCCCGATTTTGAAGAAAAAAAAAGAATTCTCAATGTTACAATCAGTTGAACCTCATCATTTTAACGTACACAATATGCTCTGTTTCTTCATTTTCTTTTCTTTCACACAGGAGAAAAATCTCACTTACGCAAGACAGTGCAAAAGCTTGATCCTTTGCCTTATACATTGGACACACTCAAGAACAGTGACGTGTGGAAAGTGGAGGACAAATTTTACCGTTTTGTGCTGGAAACATTTAGAACTAACGTGGCTCGCTCACTTATCAGGGAAAAGGACAACTCCATTAAGAGGGTCAAACAACAGTTTTCTTTCGAAAAAATTCGCCCTTGGAAACGTTCTTCGAATGGTTAGGAGCCTACCTGTTATTGTTCAAAAAAATGCTTTTGTATTTCATTCGTTTGTATGTGAAGAGAGATGGAGTTGGATTGTATAGTATTTGGGTATCCAAAGAGTTTAATATTGCATGTATGGATGTAAATTTTATATATTTATGTGTGTATGCTGTCAAACTATACTATGTGTCTTTGAAAGGAGGAAATATTTGTTGGTAAGATAAGATGAAGTGCTGTGTTGTATCTCTCTGCCTTCAATATTCAAGGACAAAGTTTTACTCATTACGATGCATTAGTATTTTCTAATAATATTTCATCAAAAAGTGTGTTCCACTTTAGAGGGACTTCCAATTTATTCTGATCTATTTCTGATAGTCGGTTTGCTGTACATGTACAATTGAATAATAGTCTTAACCCTTTCGAGACAACTGACCATATTTTGTTGTTTGGCTCAATAACTTTTGATTCAGAGCCTCAAAAAATATACCAGATACACGAGTAGAAAGAGCAAAAATTTCTGCACACACTGTCCATTTTTGTTGCATGACAGTGTTGCGTTTGATGCCAGCAATTTTAAAAAGGAGAAAAAGCTTTAAAATCCTTAAATTGGCAACACATCGAGAGGTTCAAAATCATAGTTTATTATCGAAATTGGCAATTTTTCAACTTTTCGTCAAACTTCCTAACCCTGTATGTTGTTTTATGTTGTTTTCTAAGACATTACTTTTCATTAGAACCATGTAGCATAAAAAGAAAAATATTGTTTTGCCAATTTGAAGAACAAACTGTGATCAATCTAGCCCTTTAATAACTTCTTGTCATGTCTTGCCGTAGTAAGCTATGGAGATTTATCACTACAGTTGAATTATTGCCTTGGGACGATTCTGTTGCAAGGCAGTACAACCAGCGATCTTCCATCTTTGTGCCATTCACTGCAAGCATTGCTCGACAACATCCTACATGTAGCTAAGTGGCTGCTGATTACGACTAAGCCAACCTTCTTCATGTATCTGTACAATACTCCCCAACTTTTATTTATGAGCAACACTCGAGTCAGCATGGCGTCTTTCGCTGCACGGAGAAGTACGGGCCATGTTCCAGGCCTGTACTGTGAATGCAGTAACCATTGGCACTTCTTCTCCAGATGCAGAGGGCAGAAATAGCGTCGCCCATTGGACTGTGTGACAATTGCTCTGCTGCGCTCATATATTGTAGGTCTTTCATTGCTTCAAGAGGCCAAAGTTAAAGGTAAAATTGAGTTCTGGTCATGAGATTGAATTGTCACAGAAACTGCCTCAAAGCTATTGGGCAAGGTTGATTATATAGAACATAAGAATTGGTGTATGCTGCAAGGTTTTGGAATCATCAAAATGAGAAGAAATTGACTCAGTCCTGCTGAGAGTCACATGCACTGCACACAGAAATATGTACATGTATATGGGACTACACACAAATGTTCGGGCCGAATGTTTCAGCTGTTTCTTGTCATATTTTGCATGTGAGGGCATTTGAAGAGAAGTCCTTTTCAGGGGACATTTCTACTGTGATAATATTCCAAACTAACATAAAACAAATAAGAAAGCTCACAAATTATTATTTACCTTTCCTAGAGCTCAACCTTCTCTCTAATAGACCATCTAATTCAGTGACTAAAAAGTTGTCGGCCTCACCGTAGCCATCGGGCTTATAGACCCAACGGCCTCTACGTCTTTTTCCTTCAAACTTTCACAGATATTTATTCCATCAGTAGTGAAAAGATTTGTATGAGATTCATGTGTTTATAAATTTATTTAGATATTTCTAATCAATATCTGTAAGGAAGGCTGATGGAAATTGATACTGAAGTAGTAATGTTTTTATGTGAATATTCAACTGACAATAAGGAGTTCAATCTACAGTAATGCTCAATTTATTCTGATACATGTATGTAAAGATATGTACACATGTAGTTATATGCCCATGTGTGTATGCTTCGTGCTACATTTGTTGTTGGAATAAAAGTGTGTTGCAATGTAGGGATGAAACTGATCAAACAAATCAATAAGTAAAATTCTAATGCAGAGGCTTTGGTCAATTAATTTCTAATGTAAAATTTTCTTCATTTGAAACTCATCTTGTGAAAAATGCTAGATGATGTTTAAAACTTCCTTTTGTATATATGATCAGTGACATTTATCAAAAAAGTAAAATATATTGCGTTTTTAATTGGCAGAGCAATTTATGTCTCGTATTGCCTCCATTTGAAAATCTCATAAAAACACTAGATGATGTTAAACTTCCAAGTGTCGTTGATCAACATCTTCATTGGAAATTTTTTTTTTTTTTTTAAATCATGCAATATTTGATTAATGCCAATTGTCTTATTGCCTCAGTATGAATATTATTTCATGAAAACATTATAGGATGATAAAATTAATTTTCTTTATTATTAATCAATAAGTTCAGTTAGAGAAGTAGAATTTTTAAATAATATCTGGTTCATGTTGCCTCCATGTGAAAATATTCTCATAAAAACATTAGATGATGTTCAAAACATTCATTTGATATCAATCAATTTTCTTCAATCACAAAAGTAGAATTTGATGCAATATCCTATTCATGTCTTCTGTCATATTGCCTCAATATGAAAATCATCTCATGAAAACATTTGATGGCAATATGAAACTTCCATTTTTATTAAACTGTAATTGCAAAATTTGAATTCTCTTGAAAATCAAAGGTCAAATCCACGTCTTCAGTTAATTTATTCCATTTGAAAATCATGTTGTTTGTGAAACTTAGATGATAAGAACTTCCAAAATGTTATTGATCAATGACTTCAGTCAGAAAAAGTAGAACTTTGATGCAAAATCCTGTTTATGTCTTCGGTTTAAGTTGCCTCCATTTGAAATTCATTGTCTGAAGAAATTCCATGATTTTAAAAACTTCTAAATGCTATTGATAACTTTTAAAAGTTTTAATGCAAATCCAAAGGACAATCTGTTAGTTTGTTCCATTTGGAAATTATGTTGTGAAAAATAATAATCATGATTAAAAACCAAATGTTATTCATCAGTAACTTAAAAGCAAATGTGATGCAAATATCTAGGTTGATGTCTTCGGTAATATTGTCTTCACACAGTCGTGATTCAGAAACTACTTCCATCAGACTGGCAACTTTAATAACCAAGTAAAGCAGCTCCAACATCTGTGTATAATAATTGTATTGTGTAGAGTGCTTTGTTTGTTGAGAGCTGGAAGGAATGTTAACTCATATATTTACTCAGCAAAAAAAAAAAGAAGTAAGTGGACACTCGTTGTTGTTCAATGTTTTCGTATAAACCATAAAGAAACCATGAATAAAATATGACAAAAATATATATCAAATTACCAATATCAATTAAGATCAAGTTTTGAACTTTCATGTTTGAATGAGCACATTCATTTAACCTTTAGAAGGTCTGAATCTTAAAGAAAATTGCAAAAATTTAGCAAGTAGCTTCAAACAGATGAACATCTGCATCTGTGAGACATTCTTGTTCAACAGTGAAACAAAACATGAGAAAAAATGAGGAGGATTGAGCTCTGGATGTCAACTGTAGACTCAGGACTGCATGGTTTTGACAAGCACAACCACAAGTTCAAGTGTTTCTAATGAATTTTGTTTTCATTTTTTTCATTTGACCCTACAAGATGGAAGTGCTCATTAACATTTGAATGGTTACTTGCTCTTTTTTTTCAATTTCCTTAAAGGGCAATCCAACCTTGGTAATAAGATGATTTGTGTGAAAGCAGACAAATAAGAACAACAGGATGGTGAAAGTTTGAAAAAAATCGGACAAGGACTAAGAAAGTTATGGATGTTTGAAAAATGAGATCACTACATCTATGCGAATCTCAAATTGGCAATTTGGTGAGTCAATTGTGACATTTTTGTGGACAAATCTCCCATTTGTCGTACACAAAAATATCATTAATTTGCGGTTTTCTTCGAGGCACTTTTACCCTCGGGGCAGTACTCAAAATATATTGGAGATAGCATATTGTTATAGGTCCTCATGAACATCACAGTGACATTACCTATTCGGCCAATTTGAAATTCCCATATGCATAGTGATTACAACTTTCAAAAATTCATAACTTTCTTGTCCGATTTCGTTCAAACTTTCACCAATCTGTTTCTCTGATTTTTCCTCTTTCTTTCAGAGCAACTTGCTATTAAGGTTGGATTTCCCTTTAATCAGACCTAACAGTTAAATGAATGTGCCCATCCAAGCATGAAAGTTCATAACTTATCTTAATCCATGTTGGTCGAGTATTAATTTTTCTTTTGATATATATTTTATTGACGGTTTATATGAAAATTGAGAATAATTTTTTTTTTGCTGAGTGTAATTTTTAAAAAGAATTAATGCCCTTCTGGCAGTCAACAGTGTTATAATTATGAAACATGCAATATATATGTTGATATCTGTGTCATCAATTTTTTTTTTAATACATATTCATCTGTGTGCCTCTATTTTTATTCATTTTTAAAAATAAAATTTGACATTGTTTGATCTGGAGGATATTGTGAGGGAGGTGGGAATTGTTATTTGTTAAGTATTTTATACTCAAGTGTGCAAGATTTTTAGGCGAGATGTTGTTCTTGTTTTTGAAGATCAAAACTAATGATGGAACTTCCACAAAACTTCACTTATAGTGCTATTCCAAAAATGGGATTCCAAATATAAATGGAATCAATAAATGTGTGGTTTTAGACTGTACACTTCAAGTGCTGTGGTACTTTATTTTTAGCGGCACTAGATATTTGATATATTATTATGGTTATAAGATGACACAAAAAATGGTCAATTCTACCGAGTATTTCGTGGACATTAAATTTCAAAAGTTTCTTTAGATTAGGTCTGAAATAAGTTTCATCATGTTTGCTATTTACATGGATCAAAGATAGAGGTATTTTGTGGAAAATGCAGTTACACTGAATTCAAATATAATTCTACTTTGGATCGCACATTATATATCTTACTGAACTAATTTTGTATGTAAAGAATAAATCTGAAATATACTGGATTGCAGTGGAGCAATCGTGTTTTGAACATTAAAGTTCATTTAAATGTCTGTTGGTATTTATGGAGGATGCAGAATGTGAGTTTACATGTAGTTTAATCAAGTTTTCCAGGATGAAATACCAATTGGATCTTCCTGTTTTGTTTTGTTTTTGCATACACTTTAGTTCTGAAATAGAATTTGTATGATTTTTTTTAAATATTGTGATTCAATATAAGCATGTCTAAACTGGGCAGGTATGGGTTGGATCATGGACCTACTCTCTCTCGTAGGTCCGTGGTTAAGAGTAGGTTCATGGTTAGATTCCCAAAATTATTTTATGAAATTTCACTTTGAATATGTTTTGTTTAAAAAGAATCTGAATGACATCCAATGGCAGTTGGAACATTTTTATGACATTTGAAATATTTTGATTCAAGATAACTGAATTTATTATAATTTGGATACATGCAAATATATGTTTTAGTGAAGGATACCAAAATATAAATTTACATTTGCATTTTTTAGAATAAAAAAAAATCCAATGCGAAATCTCTTCTTTCTTTTTTTTAAAATAATTTTTGTTCAAAGTTTTTTTTTTTAATTGTTATTGAGTATATTGGTTGAGGAAAACAAAATCTTAATGCATCTGCTTTTTTTTTAAAAGAAGAAAACTTGGCATTTTTAAATATTGCAAGAATTATTTTAGTATTTAATTCAATACTCTTATAAAATGTCAGTTTGTATGGCATGGGCATGAGTATTTGTTACTATTTTTGGACAATCAATTGTATTTGGACCATTTTTTTTTTTTTCTTGTTTGTACATATTTTTCTAAAAATAAAACTGAGATGAGAAATGGAGATCCATCAAATATACAATATGAATGAGATCATTGTTATCAAGTTTTTTTGTTGTTTTGTTGTTTTTGTTTTGTTTTATTTTGTTTTGTTTTTGGATGAGAGTGTGTAGTGAGGGAGATACAGAAGAGAAGGAATAGATGGGTCATTCGATGTCAAATCATCCCCAAAGTTTGAAGTTTCAACCCTGCCCCCTTCAAATTGGCTCACATTTGGTATATGCATGGGGTAATGGACTTTTCCACAGCTGAAATTTTAGGTTTTAGCCCCATCCGGCCGCTTAACGATTCTTGTGGTATAGCATCACTGATCTTTTACTTAGAGATCAGTGTTTGGCACGCATTCCACAGGCATTTCGGCCAAAAATAGACGTTTTTTTTTTTTTTCACTTTTGAAATGACTATATCTCTCTCACTACCGTAAAACGTGGTGAGTAGGAACAAAAAGTGGAAAACTTTTGGGAGGTAATTTTCATTTTCAAAAATATTAATGCAAACTCGTCTAATTCATTTATGTAATACATACCTCTAGCTGTCCACCCGTGAATTACATCATGGGAATCAATTAATATTTACCCGGCCCAGTGTGAAATATAATATGATGTCCTGAAATATGTTTACAAATGAGATGCGGTCAAAACTTTCTATCTTCAGACCCACTTAAGTGAATCATCAGATTTTGCACCAAGACCTCGCAAATATGGTATTGCATATAACTCCCGTGAAAGAAATTAATTGCAATTGGGTTAATATATATTTTATGTTCATTTTTCTTATATTAATTTTTCCCCTGAATAACCGGGGTGAATAGGAACATACTACAAAGCAATTCTGATTAAGACTATTTTATGATAATGCGTTCCGATGCTTCTGAAAGCATTGTCTTTTCAAATACCCATTTAATACAAACCCCTTCCCCACTAAATTTAAGGGTATTCGTATACAAGTAACAGTTTGAAGCACATATATTTCATAAATTTCCATGCTGTTCCTATTCACCCCAACATCGGGATGAATAGCAACAGTCACAAAATTCCAAATAAAATTAAATCTGATATTGATGGAATTTCTTTTACAATGTGTATGTCAATAGAAAGGTAACATGGATAGACTTTTCATGGCGCCAAAACATTTGCGACTGGCGATGTAATGAAAATTTTATAAGGCAAAATGTATCAAAACTGTTCCTAGGTATACACCGCTGTTTTACGGTACTGGGTATATTTTTTTGTTGAAAGTGACATATTTGGAAAGTTATCCAAAGCTGCCATCATTTTCCATGTCCAAATATCAAAGTTCAATGACCTTTAATCTTTGTTTTAACCTTGAATTTTACCGTGAAGGTCACGTATTCTGGAGATGAATATGAATTTATACGTCAACAATTTTTGCAAATCCTATTTAAAAAATGGAATAATATTTTTCATTTGCTTTCCAGCTTCTTTTAAAGTTGGCAAAAATATGAATTGCCACTATTTATTCATTCATTTATTCAAACATATTTATACAGGATGATAAGATCAGTTGTAGGACTGTTCTACATCTTGGTCCTGGTATTAAAAAAAACATGAATATTAACATTAAAATACAAGAATAGGTATATATTTAATACAATAATAACAAACGAAAGGAATCAATAGTAACACAGAAGTATAGTAAATATAACAAATAAAACACATAAGTGAAGCATTCATTCATTTTAAAGATGGCAAAACTTACATAACCTTGATTATAAACCTATTATTTTTTCTTAATCTCTCTTTTTCTTTTTCTTTATTTCCTTTTCTCTTTTCTCCCCCCCCCCCCCCTCTTATTCCTCTTTCCTGAAAGGGGGGGGGGGGGGCCGCGCATCACCAACGACCGGCTCTCTCTCTCTCTCTCTCGATTCTTCCTCTTTTTTTTTCTTTCTTAATCTCTCTTTTTCTTTTTCTTTCATTCCTTTTTTTCTCCCCCCCCCCCCCCCCACTCTTTTTCCACTTTCCTGGAAAGGGAAAGGGGAGGGCGGCCTGGTCGTCACTCGTCACCAATGACCGCCTACATTTTGAACGCATCACCACCTATCTTTTTCTGGGGGGGGGGGGGAGAAAAAATGCAATAATCAATTTAGATTTAAATTCATTCAAATTTCATGCATAAAATAAAGAAAACATAAAATACACAAAATATACAGAACAAATTTGATTTGATTTTGATTTTATTTATTTGTCAAGTTCAAATATACACATACATAAAATAAAAATTCATGAAAGCTTGACAGGATGACCCATGAAAGCTCGAGAGCTTATTTACAATGGGGTCCTAAACAGAGCATTACAAGACAATTATGGAAATGTATGGCATTAGTTCTTATATACAGATGAAACATATTTACAGAAAACTATAACAGCAACAAAACTGAATGAAGAAGAAAAAAAAAGTTAAACCCAAGAATAAAACAATACATATAAATAAGAACAAGGTATAGAGAAAAGAATATTGATCTGAAAATCTTAGCCATATCACACAAATGTGTAAATCATGTCACTTGTTTCTGTTCTCTTAGACTCAAGTGATAGGAAATCTTTTAGAACTCTCTTAAAATGTGCGAAGTTTCCTATTGCTTTAATGTGATTAGGGAGGGAATTCCAGTGTTTGATTGCATTATAATAGAAGCAGTTGCCAATACTGCCTACTCGTTCGGGCAATGTAAAGTTATATTGACTATTTCTTGTTTCGTAATTATGTAAATCAATAACAAGATTAAAGTTGTGGCCAATATAATGATTCGCCCTCGAGTGATATATTTTGTGCGCGTGATGTAGTATGAGCTGTTTTGATCTTTGACTGACATCAAGTAGTCCAACTGCAGATAACTCATTATAGCCAACGTGCGTTCTTGGGCCTAAACAAAGAATAAATCTAACCATTTTATTTTGAATGATTTTTAATTTCTTTTGTTCCGACTTGCCTAAATTGGTATACCACGCGGCGTTAGCATAGTCGAATAAGCACTGAATGAGAGCAAAGCACAGTATACGTCTTGCATGTGAATTCATGCAATTTTGGTATCTGTACAAACATTTCAAACGGGAGTTAGCTTTTTTTTACTATAGAATCTACTAAGGATGAAAATGAAACCTGGCTCGTTAAGTGGACGCCTAAATATTTTACAGATTCTTTTCTCTGAATTATTTGATCTTTGTATGCTACTTTGAAACCATCAGATTTTTTAGCTTTGCCTTTGCTACAAAACAAAATGCTTTCTGTTTTACCCAAGTGTAAAGAGAGCTTGTTGTCTGTCATCCAATCTACACATATTGACAGCCCTTCATTGAGTTTTTCCTCAACAGATTTTGGATTATAATTTGAATAAAGTAATACACTGTCATCGGCATATAATAATAGCTTACAATCTTTTACACAAATACACATATCATTTATATAACTCGTAAAGAGTATTGGGCCTAAAATGCTCCCTTGTGGAACTCCACAAGTTATTGGAAGTAATTTTGATTATAAATCATGGATTGCAACCAGCTGGTGTCGGTTTGATAAGTACGATCTGAACCATGCTAAATTCGCCGTACTGAATCCCATTACTTGTAGTTTTTTCAATAATATCTCGTGATTAACAGTATCGAAAGCCTTTTGTAGGTCAAGAAGCACCATACCAACGAAGTGCCCATGTGAGGTTTCGGTCCTCACGTAATCTGTTAAATGAATTAGGCTTGTTTCAGTCGAGTAGTCGTGACGAAAGCCAGACTGAAAATCATATATTAGATTTTTTTCTTTGTAGTATTTTTCAATTTGAACAAGAACCGATTTTTCCATAATTTTCGAAACTACACTTAAAGTGACTAATTGGTCTATAATTTCCAACATCTGTTTTGTCTTTCTTTTTATACAGCGGTGTCACTTTAGCTATTTTCATATCGTCAGGAAAAGTACTCGTCATAATAGATAGATTGATTATAAAACAAAGAGGTCTAAATAAAGTCTTTGCGCCATCTTTCAAAAATTTAGCAGGAATCAGATCTAGACCCGTACCTTTGGATACGTTTAATTTACGTAACTCATTATACACAAATTGCTCAGTAACTGGTAATAGCTCAAAGCTATCTTCAGTTACACCTTTTTCTTCGTAAAACTCATGAACACTGTTATTATTATCTACACTGAACAGGTTATTCAATGGAGGTAGTTTGTTAACTAAATTGGCAGCAACATTTGTGAAATAAGAATTGAATTCATTGACTATCGCCATTTTATCATGACACAATTTTCCATTGATACTTATGACAGTCTCTTGAACTCTACTTTTATTTTTTAATCCTAAGTTTTTCAAATTCTGCCAGAGTCTCCTTGAATCTTGTTTGTTTTCTTCTATCTGGTTTTGCAAATGCTCGAGCTTTGCCTGTGAACTAAATTTCGTAACGCTCGATATGATTTAGACAGCGTTTCGTCTTTCATATTTTTCTTCATTTTCTTGTAAGCTGCGTTTCTCTCTCTAATAAGGGACAAAATTTCTTTGTTCATCCAGATTTCTGTTCTTTGCTTTATTCTAACCTGTTTCCGTGGAGCAAGCATGTTTAAGGTTGAAATAAATACGTTTTGAAATTTTGACCATGCTTCATTTACATCTGTACAATTAGTTATCGATGACCAGTCGACGAGAGATAGCTGGGAATTGAATGTTTCTTCGTTATAACTTTTCAACGATCTTAAAGTAGCTGTTCTGTGCTGACCAATTGCAAATTTAGTACTTTTTCGTGTGCAAAAAGTGAAGGAATGGTCACTTATACCAAGATCAATTACACCATGCTGGCTGATTTTATTTTCCTTACTACAGATTACGTGATCTAGCAGAGATGAGCAAGTCGATGTGATTCGCGTTGGTTCATCAATGAGTTGACTTAAACCATTAAGATTTAATAAGTCGATATATTTTTTGGAGAAAGGAGAATTGTGAAGGAGACATAATTATATTCATATCCCCTAAAATGATAATTTCTTCATCTTTGCTCAATATTTTCTAAAGAATTTGACAAATGCTCAATAAATTTATTATTTTTTGGAGGTCTGTATAAAACACCCACCACGATTGGTCTTGATCTTGGTAAAAGCACATTTTAATCCATAATGATTCAGTAACATCGGTTTGCATATCAACGTTAATGTTGAATGCGATATCATTTCTTATGTATAAACATACACCACCTCCAGGTCCTGACGATCTGTCATGGCGTACGACTTTATATCCATCTATATTAATTTCTTCATCGTTCACGGAGTCATTTAACCATGTTTCTGTGAAAGCAATGATTGCCAGACTCTTTCTTTTAAAAAGAATTCTTAGTTCCGAAATCTTATGCAGGATAGATCTTACATTGAGATGTACAAAATGAAGACCTCTTACTTCAAATCTTTTTTCAAAATCCTGATGAACGGTCTTGGTTATGTCCATCAATGCGATATAATAAAAGACACATTTTGTTATTAGCAAATGAATATCGTAAAAGAGCGATTAATTCAATAGCTCTTTTATTTCAGAAATGAAAAATAACATTACAATAATGCCATATCTGAAGATATTTTCAAATGCCCGTTGCACAGAAGAAAGCATTTGCTGACGTAGTACTGCGTCATGACACGTCATGTGAGAGTGACATCGTATACCGAAAGAATGCAAAATGAACAGTGGAAACGCAGCACAGTGAATTACTGGCGACTGATGCTAATCCGGCACACACGAGGCCTCATTTCGACTGCACCATTACAGGCACTATATAATTGAGCCTGTGCAGGTAATTAACGCATACGTCAGGAATTACATGTATTTTTTGCACTTTTCATTTTGCAAATCACTTTTTTTAAACGATATCACTTTTTCACGACGTGCAGTACAACGTTGCCAGATCTAGCATAATTCTGCTTTTTGGCATAATTTTGACCGCTTTAGCATATAGCATTATTCTTAGCATAATTTGACCAAATTTAGCATAATCCTAGCATAGTTCTGGTGTTTTCTTTCTTTTTTTCTTTTTCTTTTTTTTTAATTTTTAATTTTTTCTTCTTTTTTTTTTTTGTTGCTTGTCAGAGAATTTTTGAGTAAAAATACACCCCAAAAATGCTGATAACCTTTTTTTTTTTTTTTTTTTCATTTAGCAGAAGTTTTTGCTGCTCCCTAGCATAAGTCCATTTTTAACGCTGGTCACACTGATGCAATAAGACCATTTAAGTTACCGACGGGGTCCTAACTAACGTCAGCAAAATGACGCCTCATGTCATTTTGTCACTGCTGCCTTTACTTTGGTGTCTTGACTCGGTTTTATCGAAAGTTTGAGATTGATCAGATCTTCTTGAATTGCATTCCACCTAATCCTTTCAAGATCTTTTTTTGTTTTCATGAACCGGCTTTTTGTTTTGTTTTATTTTTGTTGTAGAAACAAAGTCTGGATATCATTGGGGTAGGTTTGCTCGTGATTTTTTTGTCCTACTCGAGGAGAGCGACCAAGGTGGTTCTTTCTCAGCTTAAAACCAATATACAAGCTGATCTTAGCTTGCAAATGGCTGAAAGTTTTCAGTGTCCGAACATAATGCAAGTAGTAGTCATGCTAATATTTTATGGTGCGAACGGTAAATATAACTGGTTTGGTTGTCAAAACAATTGTCTACGTATTTACTTATCATTTGGATTTTTTGGCTACTTTTCTGCGATAGGCAAGAAGAGCGAGTACAGCATTTATCTCGAGGAAGCAGAAAACAACTCCAATACCAACAAACACAGTAGTGAACGATTTGGTGGTATCTTTGATGAGACCTGTAGAAGAGAAAAAATTCCAGGAGAGATAGTTACAATTTCTCATTTTTCATGGAATTACTGGAATAATTTTGTTTATTTACTTGGTTACAGACAGTGGCATAATTACAGGGAACTCGGGGGCATGCCCCCCCCCCCCCATCGAACGCCGAAAGAAGAAGAAAAAGAATAAAGGAAGAAGGGGCAAAAGGAGACGATGCGACCCACCAGCGGCATAACATCTCCTTTTTAAAATTCCTGGCATCAAACGCAATATGGTCATGCAACAAAAGTGGACACCGTGTGTGCAGAAATGTTGTGCTCTTTCTACTCATGCACCGGGTATGTTTTTCAGGGATCTGAATCAAAAGTTATTGAGCTAGCCAAATCACCAAATGTAGTCAATTGTCTCGAAAGGGTTAATGCAGAGGAGTGGAAATCCATTAGTTGTAAGAGCCATACATAAGGGATCACTTCATTTGGAGTTGAATCCACTCCAAAGTAGCCGTTGAATCACTCTTTAGAGAGTGAATTCACTCTTTAGAGAGTGAATTCAAGTTTCAAGTTTGAACTTGAAACTTGTATATAAGAGATCACTTCCTCTGGAGTTGAATCCACTCCAAAGTAGCGGTTGAATCACTCTTTAAAGATTGAATTCCACTATTTTGACCGTGGATTTCACTCCAAAGGAAGTGATCCCTAGTATGACTCCCCCAAAATGTGCATCTCCACTCCTATACATTATTTTAGAGAGGGTACTGCTGTGGTTACCTGTTACAAAACCTCCCGACATCCCTCCTATCCCTGCCACTAGACCATCGATGCCCGCAGCAGTCGTAAAGTTCTCGTCTGATGCAAAATACTTGATGTAACCCGACACTGCGAGATAGCTGGAGAAGACACAGCCACCCTGGATAAACGCCACAGCGCACATCTCTGGAAACGTAGTGATCAACGGATCAGCCAGGAAGGTGACTGCCGAAAGCATGTAGAATATGCATGACAGGACGATCGGGTTGCCACCGAAGTAGAGGAGAACTATGAAGAAGACTCGACCCACGACGCCGCCCGCTCCTCCAACTGTCGACACAAAGACTGCTCTGGAGCTAGGGATTCCATGCCATTCGGCTCTGGGTACCAGAAAGAGAACCCAAGCATTTACACAAAATGCGGTGAAGAAAGAGCATGGAAGCGTCATGGTGAAGAGGTGCTCTTTTATTAAAACACAACTTTTAACCCACTCCCTTAAATTTGTAAGACACTCTGCATGCTCTGTGGACGAATTTACCTCATTTTTCGAACAAGATTGTTCCATTTTTTCGTCTTCAGCACTTGCCATTTTCCCCTTCCTACCATCTACCTTTTCGGCAAGCAGATCCGTTGTCTCATCATCGTCTTTCTCTTTCCTTGAAGATCTAGAAGGTCTATCTCTGGGTTCCTTCAAAGTTGCACTTGCTGGGATGGCATGCAACGTAATGGCGGCCAATATGAGCATCGCTCCAACGTAACCGTATGCCTCTAGCGACCTCTCGATGATAAATGGTGCGATGAAAGCACCCGACGTACTACCCAGATTGGCTACTGCAGCCATCAAAACGTAATTCCTTTTAAAATACTCATTCATCATCACCTTCGCAGGCAGATATCCCATGGATAAGCCAATACCTAAAAAGAAAACAAAAGAAGAGATCATTTGACACAGAGAGAAACACGATCTTCCGAAGTTCTGATTGAATCTGCTGTGCCTCCGTACGCCTCAGTCACTCTAGAGAGGCGACAGGTCGCCGACCAGCGACAAACAGTTGGTTGTCAGTACATAAGGTTTTTTGCAGTTTTCTAAAGGTCGGCGACTGGTTGCTCAAGGTTTTTGGTCGGCTGGTGGTTTCTAGTCGATTGTCAAGTTAAAGGAAGGCGACTACAGCATTCAATCGGCAACCCATTGTCGATGGTTGCAGTTTTTCGGTTGTCGTTGACTCGTTGGTCGGCGACCGGTCGCCACTCTAGTGTCACTGAGGGTTAGGGAGAGCACACCTGTCTCTGGCACTGGTAGAGATCAATGGTAACAGCAGTGAAAAGATTAACAGCGCCCCTTCGCGAAGAAGCAGCTTTAATATCTGCCCGAAATCGGCGACATCACGAAACGGTAAATTTCTTGAAATATTCACTCCTGAAAATGAAAACTGCCTATAACTTTTTCATACAAATTCATTTTTGTCTCAAATTTTCACTATGTCCTGATCTTGTCATTGCACCACTGATCTCTACTACTATTTCACGCATCAGTAATTACGCATGATATACATAGCGCCCTCTAAAGCTTTTGAAACGGGCTATCTTCTTGTGGCCGTATCTCATCAATCTCTACTAGATACCAGGAGGATCGATGACGTATTTCCATCATGCCTGGCTAAACCCTGAAATCAACATTGAAGCAGGAATGGACTATAAAGGCCTGGTCAGACCTCACGGATAACAAAAACTATAAGTATAACCTTAAAGTGTACCAACCACCTGAAAAAATAATATGTATGCCGCTAGAAAGTATAAAATTAACCTCAAAGAACTTTATCTGAAATTCTATACATGCTATAGGTCAACACTTTAGGAGTATGAAGGAAATAAAGGATAACATGAAGGTGCTCGCGCGGAACCGAACTTCCGAGTTGGGTTCCGTGCGAGCTCTTATCTTGGCGAGCGCGTACGGATGCGTTGAGTAGTCTACTCACGAGTCGCTGTTATGCTTATAGAGAGTATAATTAAATTTGTAATATCTCTTTATAGAAGTGATATTCGAAGCCCATATTTTGAATATAGTAGTATGACATGGAACCTCTAACATATACAGAGTAAAATATTTTTTGGTTATTGGTACGCTTTAAATCGTCCCCAAATCGCTCTATGCTCTTGTTTATGTGTATTAAAAAAGGCATTGAAAATCGTCGTCGCGGGCCTGAGCGATATTTTTTCATCTCGTTTGCATCGCTCGGCGACCGATTTTTTTTTCTACAGAACAGACATCCACGATAATGAGCCAATCATTCCACTCCTTTGATGTGACGTCAGTTAAAGAAGAGGAGATGGAGGCTGTGTGCAAGTGTCAAAAGTGTTTGATTGACAGAGCCAAAGATTTTATATTTGCGAAAATCGGTGAGGTCTGACCACTTTGGTCGTTATCATTATCGGTACATTACATTGCGTACACTTTATCGTTATCGTTATCGTTATCGGTGAGGTCGGACCAGGCCTTTACCCTTTCAGGACAGGAATTACATAAGGGCTAAAATGATCACATTTTGTTCTTCAAATTGGCAACAATATTATTTTCCTTTTACTGCTACATGGTTCTAATAAGGTGTAATATCTTTGAAAACAATATACATGTACATGGTTTGGAATTTTTCGAAAAGTTGAAAAAAAAATTGCCAATTTTGATTAAAAAAAAACAACACAATAATCTTGAACCTCTCAATGTGTTGCCAATTTAAGGATTTTAAAGCTTATTATATATATTTTTTTTAATTCCTGGCATCAAACGCAATATGGTCATGAAAACTGGACAGTGTGTGCAGACAATTTTGCTCTTTCTACTCATGCGTCGGGTATATTTTTTAGAGCACTGAATCAAAAGTTATTGAGCCAAACAACAAAATGTCATTGTCTTGAAAAGGTTAACAGAATCAGAGTATTTACCCGTTATTGAGAGGCATACTCCTAGAGCTGGGATGGATGTAATAAAGCCAGCAGTAATGAGAGTGGCTGAGGACAAGAACGCACCAGTGAGAGCAATCGCTCGAGGTTTCACCACGCCAATCTTCAGGACATAGGCAACGACAGGACCTGTCGGAATATACAAGGACGGGCACATTAACAACAAAAAAGGCGTTTGTTTCACTCCATTTCTCTTTTTTTTTTTTTCGAGGCGTCATTTTGATTGCGTCATTACCTGCTCTAATCGAGCCTATTAACCCTTTCGAGACAATTGACCACATTTTGTGGTTTGGCTCAGTGACTTTTGATTCAGAGCTCTAAAAAATATACCCGATGCACGAGTAGAAAGAGCAAAAAATTTCTGGACACACTATGTCCATTTTTTTTTGCATGACCATGTGTGTTTGATGCCAGGAATTTAAAAAACTAGAATAAGCTTTACACTTCTTAAATTGGCAACACATTGAGAGGTTCAAAATCATTTTTTTTTTAAATCAAAATTGGCAATTTTTCCAACTTTTCTACAAAATTCTCAACCATGTATATTGTTTTCAAAGACATTACACCTTATTAAAACCATGTAGCAGTTAAACAGTAATACCATTGCTGCCATTTTGAAGAACAAATGTGATCAATTTAGCCCTTAAATATTTCCTGCCCTGAAAAGGTTAAGTCACTTAACATCACTCTTTCATGACGTGCAACAGACCGTAGCAATCACTTTTGCGCGTCATTGAAGAGTATTTGCCTTCTCACTTCTCAAGCTGAAATGGCGCAGGTACTGACGCAATCGAAATGACGCATCGGGTGATGGAGACGTAGAAGAATAATTGTTCTAGAAATGAGAGAAAGAGAGTGAGTCAGAGGGTGTGAAAGAGAGAGAGAGAGGAAGAGAAATTGAGAGAGGGAGAGAGATTGAGAGAGGAAGAGAGAGAGGGAGAGAGAGATTGAGAGAGGAAGAGAGAGAAAGAGAGAGATTGAGAGAGGAAGAGAGAGAAAGAGAGAAAGAAGGAGAGATTGAAAGAGGAAGAGAGAGAAAGAGAGAAAGAAAGAGAGATTGAGAGAGGAAGAGAGAGAAAGAGAGAAAGAGAGATTGAGAGAGGAAGAGAGAGAAAGAGAGAAAGAAAGAGAGATTGAGAGAGGAAGAGAGAGAAAGAAAGAGAGATTGAGAGAGGAAGAGAGAAAGAAAGAGAGATTGAGAGAGGAAGAGAGAGGGAGGGAGAGAGGGAGAGAGAACTTACATGTCGCCGTCATACAGGCAGATGGCATGCTACACAAAAAACCTAAGGTCCTTGTATTAGTTGAAAGAACTATGATCATAACGGGAATGAGGACTCCGAATGACTTGGCGATCGCCATCTCGATCCAATTAATGATGAACTTGCTGACTACAGTAATGTATTTCCATCTGTCCTTGGAATCTTCACTCTGAAAGTCAGCCATGTTGATAAACCTGTTTTAGAGAACAGAAGCACTAGCTAGAGAATAGACCAATTTATTTCGTAATGCATTCAAATAGGCCATTTTCGTAATGCATTCGAATTTAATGCTTACCTCTTTGTCAAACTCCTAGTAAAGAACTATTTAATCCACCTGTTGTAAGTCATTGTATTTCAATAGTAACAATGCAGATTGCATACATTAAGTGTTGCCAAGTCGGACAAGCCCAAATGTTTGTCCAACCTTACAACACCTAAGACATGAAATTCGCATTCTGACTATTGAAAAAGAATAGCTTTTTACAGGTGAATGTAATAGTTTGTTTGCCACTATATAGGCATACCTGTATAAATTCGAATACATTATGAAAATTGCATTTTCACGCTTGCCTAGTTTCTTGGCATTTTACTGGTCCCAGATGTTGGAACGGCCTTCCAATTGAATTACTTAATCACATCAATATTTTTAGACGCAAGCTGAAATGTTATCTTATGAATGCTTATGTAAAACAAGCAGAGGAAGACATCTAGCTGATGCAATTATCAGTACATCAGATGTTTTCCTCCACTGTTATGCGATAGAGTCTTCTCATCTGTTCATTTATTTCATATTGTTAATATTAAAATATTGATGCCACCAGGATCATACTCAGAACGTTGAATCCTTTCTATTCATTCCTATCTTCTTTTTTTATTCATTCAATGTCATACCAAAATCCTGCCGTCATTTCTCCTTTTTTCGCTGAAGTGGTTAAATTTAATTACTACATACCTGATAGCTGTTCCACAAACCACGTAAAATCAGACAAAATTTCAGTATGACTTACGACTTTGCCATTGCGCATGGGTAGTGTGTACATATATAGCGATCATAACATAATAATTATCAATTTTATATCAATTACTATGCTTTTCCGTGCATAAATCCATACATTCACATCCATTCCCATTCGATGCACATTTTAATAATACATGTTGTTTATTTACACTTTTCTTCAACTGTTTCTTGTTCATTCTCACAACCTTGTAAGACTTATATATTGTATTACTCTCTGGAGCCTATAACCAACAAGCTTTGCTTTTACCTTAAGCTCCTTCATATCCCATTTTGTTAGTCATTATTTACAAGTAATGACAAGTAATCCAAAGTGATGTATTATATTTTGATGTACTTATGTTTATAGCTGTTTACAGGTGAATGTAATAGTTTCTCACTAGGCAAACCTTACGAAAATGGCCTATTCACGCCTGCCTATAGAACCGAAATAATTCAGTGATAAGTATTGTATTTCATTTCGTAGCAGGTGAATGTAATAATTTGTCACTAGGCACTTTACAAAGAAATGTTGGCATGGAAAACGGTATATTCTATTCATTTTCGGTCTATTTTTTAAAAGCATATAAACTGTATGTTTCAGACTGAGCAAAAGCATACAATATATTAATGAGTGACATAGGATTCTCTCAGTGTTTGGAGATTCATATAATAACATTACACAAACTTACTCAACACGAGGAGTATATCGAAGCGTCCAGTCGTGTATACAAAAGATCAGACCGGAGGAATATGGCATTTAGGACCCACGCAATCATTTTTATGTTTATAACCGACCAAGGTGTGCAATGTCAAAATACTTTGATGTTAAAAACCTGATTCGCTTTGGTGAATCCCATGTACACATGGAAAGGTGTTTTTTTAAAATATATATATAGAAGCTAACAATGTGAATGCTATGCTTATCCTAGTTTACTAAATATGGAATCGAATTTTATGCATACTTCTTGTAGAAAAGGTGACTTTGACAATCTCAACAACTGTATGCAAAGTGTAATTATTGTACTAATTCAATTAAAGAGAAGGTTGAGTTATGGTAGAGGGTTACAAAAAAACAACAAACAAACAAAACAAAACAAAAACAAAAAAGATTGATAGTTTCTCATTCTTTTTATGTAAGTTTGGAAGAATACTATATGAGAAATCTCCTCTGATACAAGAATGCTGTTCACATGCCCTCGTATTGAAAATATGACGAGAAATATCTGAAAAGTTTGGACCAAACTTTCATACTATATACATGAGTGTGTAGTTATTTCTGTGCATGTGCAGTGCATGTGGTTTTCAGCAAGATCGAGAAAATGTCTCTTCATTTTGATTATTCCAAAACAGCACAAGATATACACCAATTCTTATGTGCTGCATAATCAACCTTTCCCAATTCCTCAGTTCCAGACAGTTTCTTTCACAATGTATAATCGCATGACCAGAACTCGACTTTATCTTTAAACCCGACACTCGGTCTAAAGTCATTTATAACAAAAGGAAAGCTTTGAGCTCAGTCTAACTTCCTTTGTTAAAACTTGACCTTAGACCCGGGCCGGTCGGGTTTAAATATGAGGAGAATACGGGTCATGCTTGCTGTTCTCCAATCCAAGACCTCAGCCACACCAAACCGACTCCAAACCGATCGATTCTTGGCCATTCGGGGGTAATGTAATTGTTTTAAGCTACGTTCATACAGGACTTGTGGTTTCGAAACTTTATAGTTAGCGAAACTTTAAGTTAACGAAACCACGACCCCCTAACCGCAACGAAGGTTCACACAAGCCCTAAACAACAAGCTGAAACTACACGCAGAGCGATCGTCGTGGTTAACCTCGGAAGTAGATGCTACCGATTGTGTGTACAGTACACACACAGTTCCTGTGTTGATAATTCGCGCGAAGGGTAAGACCCGGAAATTTAACATGAACAGCGAAGTCATCGCTAACTACAAGCTTGCGAAGTTTATTCCGTTCACACGGCCTGAAACTTCGACGGAGGACCACCCACTGCTCGTGGTTTCGGCCTTAACCGCAGGCTCGCTTGTGGTTCTAAAACTACAAATAAACTTAAAGTTTCGAAACTACAAGTCCGTTCATAAGGTCTGAAACTACAAGATAACTACAAGTTAACTTAAAGTTTTGAAACTACAAGCGAAACTTTAAGTTTAGCTACCATCGTGTGAACGTAACTAATATCGGCCTGGTGTAGATCTCGTTGGTGTGATTGGGGTATTAGTCACATATCCAAACCGACTCCAAACCGATTCCTACCGACCAATTCTTGGCCATACGGAGTAATCAAGGCCCCGTTGTTATCAATAACAAGTTACAAGAACTGTTATAAGCTAGTGAAATCCTTGAATCTGATTGGCTGAGAGCAAATTCGTCATAGAAATGGGACAGTTGTTATTGATAACATTAGTTTTATAAAACGGGGCCCAGCTGATGAGGCTATGCCCTGGGTAAAAAAGGGTCGTATTCATAGTCAGTGACTCAGTGATCGAGACCGGCCCCAGGCCGACAACAGGCCGAACAAAAATTATGCACCCGAATGGCCGAGACATCAGTATAAAAAAGGCCTGCAGGGGTGTGTTTCATAAAGTGTTCGTAAAGTCACGCATGACTTTACGAATGACTTAAATATGATAAGCCAAAAGGGATGCTCAATCATTTTTATCTGCATCAACTAAAGTTGAACTGTGCAGTTGTAGATTAAACATTCTTATTACAACAAACATTTTTAGTGCAAAGTATATTTTTTGCCATAATTTAATCGAGGCTATTGGAAATACAGTCACACGTTGTTAAAACATCAGGAAAAACTTTGGGCATCCTATTTGGCACTTCATATTCAAGTCGTTCGTAAAATCATGCGTAACTTTACGAACAGCTTTATGAAACACACCCCTGGTCACTATTATCAGTGGCGGATCCAGGGGGGGGCAATCCCGGCCCGTGCCCCCCCCCCTTTTGAGGGAAAACAATGCAATGTGCCCCCCCCCTATTTGCGATTGTGCCCCCCCTTTTCGAGGAGAAAACCTTTTTTTTTTTTTTTTTTTTTTTTGCTTGTCAGAGAATTATTGAGGGGAATTGGACCCCATAACCCCCCCCCCCCCCCCCCCCCACTGAGCGACTTTTGGAGGGCTGGCGAAATTTTTTTTTTTTGCTTGCCACCCCCCCCCCCCCTCCCTCCAAGCAGTTTCCCAAAGTTGACAATCCTGCATTTGTGTGCCCCCCCTTATACGAAATCCTGGATCCGCCCCTGACTATTATAGCCTTGCCTTTTTTTGCAGGGTTCAAAAATCATGCAATAGAGTTTTGCCCAAACCTGGACATTTAGATTGTGATAGTCCATGGATTGTCTCAACTCTACGTATAGACCTACCTACCGTACTGCAGCAATGAAGGGGTAATGGCTATCCAGAGTGCCAAAGATAAAGATAAACCCAACAAACTCAGATCTATATGTCACAACACTGAGGAGCCCGGGATCGATCAAGGAAGCTTATGTCTCCACAATTCTCCATACTTCTGATGCGAAAATAGAACAAAAACTTGACACATGCGAGTATAATTTAAGGCCAAATACATCAAGCTTATAGATGCAAGCGGCGCCACTCTCTGTGCATACTGGTGATCAACGTAGAAAAAAGGAAAAGAAAATACCAGTAGGTCTATACACTCGAGAACTTGTAGAGCTGTCTGCATGAGTAGCTCCTTCATAATGAATTATGACATGTCTCTTAGTTAAGCCGAGGCCCAAAAGAGGAAAATATATAGGGCTTACAATTGTACATATGTTGAAGTAGGCCTAAGTGTACTAAGAAATGAATGTTGTGGTAAACAACCCCCCCCCCCCAAAAAAAAAAAAAAAAAAAAGAAGAGAAAAGAAAAGAAAAGAAAAATAAGAGAAGAATACCTGTGCTTTAGTCCGTTGATTTCGCGCGTACAAGGGGTGTACCTGCTTCAAAACGTTGCCTCGACCTTGTAGACAACCTTGCAAACGAAGACATTCTACTTTGTAGTGCGTCGGGAGTAGGCTGTGGAGCTGCTTAAAGAGAAGTTTGGGTTCTGAGATAGGTGAAAATAATTTGTGAGTTTGGAAGAATTTCATAGTAGAAATGTCCCCTGAAAAGGATTGCTCTTCGAATTAATGCCCTCATATTCAAAATATGACGAGAAATTGCTAAAGTGTTGGGGCCTAACATTAATGCCACCTGTGTGTGCAGTCCCATGCATATACAGTTCTGTGTGCTTTTCAGCGAGATGGGGTCAGTTTCTTGTCCAAAACCTCACAGTATACACCAAGTGTTATGTCGACATAATCAACCTTTCCCAATTGCTTTGAGACAATTTCTTTCACATTGAAATCGCATGACCAATTCTTAACTTCAACAAACGACAAAGGGTGTTCTAGTCAGAATACGTCATAGATGAATGCCTGCATTCCTTTTTAAAAAGAGTTGTTGAATAGACTCTTGTTTTTGACTAGACCCATTTAATAGGACTTTCGAATATTCTTGTGTTGGCAATTTAAAGTACACAAGCTCTACCATTCATTCGTTAATTGAGGCAGGAGGGGAGGCATGGACAGAATTAGTAACATTGGGTACGTTATAGCGAGATCCTTTGCCCCTTGTCCTAATCCCGATTGTAAAAAAAAAAAAGACAAGAGAACATTTCTTTATAATAGATGTAGAGTTGATAAATAAAGGGGAAACAATATATATATAGCCGCTTCTCTTAAACTATACGCTTCTCATCATATTGAGAAACGTTTATTATTTTATTGTGACATATCCGTGAAGTTTAAGATATTTTGAGCTGTAAAGCGTTTCCAAGACAATGCGCCTAGTTACTTGTAAACTAATTGCGCATTATCTTGGAAACGCTAGAAGGATAACATTTTTGTCATGATCAATCGATAAAGGCACTAGAAAGTGTCGAAAATTCGTGACAGGAACAAATAAACGTTGGATTAAAGCATGCATGACACGTGGATTTTATATCGATCATATATATATATATATATGGAATATATATATATGGAATATATATATATATATATATATATATATATATATATATATATATATATATATATATATGCATACATTAATATCGATTTGGCAGTCCTCTGATATATATATATATATATATATATATATATATATATATATATATATATATATATATATATATATATATATATATATATGCATACATTAATATCGATTTGGCAGTCCTCTGATATATATATATATATATATATATATATATATATATATATATATATATATATATATACAGTGCGTCCCAGAAAAAACGAAACCCTAAAACAAAGGGTTATTGTGACCACACTATGTGCTCTATGACAATAATTATCTATTTTCCATAAAGTATAAGTATTGTGCTTTTAAATGATACCTTGATGGCATCCATCCGTACATGCCTTACCGAGAAGCAGCATTTTGAAAATGACATGTAAAAACTCAGTTGTGCCGGATTTGGGTAAAACCATGAAAACGTTAAGATCACATGTATGTGATCATGACCCAAAATATGCAACAGTGACTTTTAAAACCCTATTAAAAGCCGTTTTCATCTGTTTCTTTTAATAATGAGGATAAGGATAATGCCCTCATCATAAAATAAAGGATGGTCAATGTTGGGGGTAAAGAAAGGGCATGTTTTTTATTGAAATGGCACCTACAATCGAAATGAAAGGCAGTTTTTTGCATTTTTCTGAACTAGAATTTCTTTTAAGAACAAAGCGGACAAAAAGATGAAATTTTTCATAAAAATAAAGTAAGTGACACTTTCCATTGTCATCAAATGAAAATGCAAGGTAGAAAGGGCACATAAGGCAGGAAAAATATCAAGACTATGGCAATTTCCCACCTCAAGAGGGGCACCTTTTCAATCACAGGAAGGGCACTTTTTCGTCTTTTAACCGATATTTATTGATATTGGAAATTCGGGGGGCGAATGCCCATGCCGCCACTGGAAATTGGTTATAGACCCGTGTTTTATAAATTTCTGATTGAATGTATGCCATCACACAATGGAATTTCACGTATCATATCTCTTAAAGCCGGTATTTCAGTTTAGTCATTTTGGATGTGATCCTAACATTTTCACGGTTTTACCCAAATCCGGCACAACTGAGTTTTTACATGTCATTTTCAAAATGCTGCTTCTCGGTAAGGCATGTACGGATGGATGCCATCAAGGTATCATTTAAAAGCACAATACTTATACTTTATGGAAAATAGATAATTATTGTCATAGAGCACATAGTGTGGTCACAATAACCCTTTGTTTTAGGGTTTCGTTTTTTCTGGGACGCACTGTATATATACACACACATACATTTATTTAGACCTGCACAATATTATTTATATACCAACTTGAATTTAATGTGCCGTAAATGTTCCGTAAATAGCCGTTTGATTATATATATTACCAGGAAATATAACGAGGTCACAGCACCAATGACACATAACAAGCCCAAACAAAAGAGTGATCACCTAACGGGCTTATTGTGTGTCCGCTTGGTTCTTTACTGTATGCGATCAGCAGGCTGAGGTAGGGAATAACAAGAGATTTAGTACACTACTACATGTAATGATGAGTCGGAACTCACTTCCTGGTATAATGGTATACATTGTGTAACTGTACTATACCAGTGTTGCTTGGTCCTATAAGGACTCATGATGGGTCATGACACTTGGCGCTTGTAGTTTTGGGAAGCAAGTTTGGGATACGCTGTAAGAAATATATATATATATATATCTTTCTGGAGGTATATCGGCGCCACCGAAGACTTTAAGACAATCTGTACTTCGGACCAATCAGAGGACTGCCGAATCGAGAGTGTTTTATTTACCGAGAGTCATGCACATCTGAACCACATAATAATAGACTTGTTATACCACGAAATGACAGCGATAATTGGCGGGATACGCAGGGACCACTAATATTTGCCTTTTGGTTTAGACTGATTTAGTGTTGATTTTTTTTTTCTTCAACGTGTCATTTGCGACATTGAAAAGCGACATCGTCGACCATGAACAAGCAGACGCACAAGGACGTGATCCAGGTCTGGCACGAGGGCGTGCAGACGTTCGACCAGGGGGACGTTGACGCCGCTCTTCAGACCCTCTTGGGCATCAGTGACCCCTCCGCCACGATTCTCTTCAACATCGGTCACGTCCAGATTAGCCAGTATCGCTTCGAGGAAGCCGAAGGGGTAAGAGTAGCCTATGAGTTCCTTATATAAATCAGTGGCGAATCCACGAAATGCTGGGACAAGCCCTCCTCTGAAAAAATAAAAATAAGAAGAAGATACATGTATATAAAATTTGCTGTCGGGTGGCGCCATTAGGGGGCACATATTCTCTTTGTACTTAATGAGTGGTACTCCGACCAGTTCTCAGGAAAAAAAAATTTGCTCCGGGGTTTATTTCGTCATAGATACAGGATTAGGGTAAGGGTTGCAATTTGGTTTTAGGTTAGGGTTAGGATAAGGGTTTGGTTTAGGTATAGTGTATAACTGCGGAGCAATCATCGCCGGAGCATGTGTCGTAAGCAGCCAAATGTGTATTTTTATGTCGGAATAGGGTGTGTGGGGAGGGGCAAAACATGTGCCCCGGTGCCCCTTGGAGTCGCTACTGTTATTGAAAGACTATCAATTTCATTATCTGGAGATGCGAGTAGAGTAGGTCTAGTGGTTAGCTCTCTGCCCCCTCACCTATGAATAAATCGACTCTGAAGTCGCGTCTTTACGTTAAAGGACGGTATCCAGTCTGAATGATAGACCCACATGTCTGAATCAAGTGCTTAATACCTCGAAACCCAATCACATCAACTCCTTGGTCACATTCACATTAACACTGACCCCATGATACTTGTGCATAAAACGACTATAAACCAGGTGTTGAAAAAACAGTGGACACTTTGATCGTTAATAAATCAAAAATTATACATCGTATCAGACTGAGGTTTATACATTGTAAAGATGAAGGGTGCAAAATCTATTGGAAAGCAAATTTCAAGACATTTCTCTGAATACTTTTGAATTACTGAATTACTTTGAATATTTAAGCCCACAAAATATGTGTGTATCAGTATTAATTCAGAATACAACAATTGTCAGTGTGCATTGCAGCTGAAATTCTAGAACACCTTTAGTTCATAACCCAGAGTCATGAATCATTAATGACACTGGACAGGAAAAGGTTGGCAGAAGTGACAGCTGCAACATACAATAGCAGTTGTATGTTCAACTTTACAATGTAATGATTTTTTTTTAGTTATTAACGGTCTAAAGTGTTCACTGTTTTTTAACATCTGGTATAACTGTGCATTAACATGCTTGAACTACAAAGTTTCATAGTTTCAAATTTTATTTATTTTCCACAAACATATATCTTTTACAAGTTTTGTATTTTAAGAACAAGAACATACCATATATGTGAATAGGAACATAGATATAACAGAACATCATTCAATGGACTTACACTGATAAAGCGATAACTGGTATAATGTATATATTGTAATTGTAAAGGAAAATAGAAATTGAGGAGTCTATTAAGTAAGCATGGCTTGTATAAACTTCACATTCTGAACAAAATCTGACTGTTGGAATATTATTGTTCTTAAATTGAGACCATATTTCATTTTTATCCCACGAAATCACAGAATAATTCTGACAGAATATTCCTGTTTGTGACCTGGATTCGTGACGTCTTTTCGATATCCTGTTTGATTAAACAACAACTGGCAGTGAATTACTCAGTATGATGCCGAGTTATTTTCGTCATAATTGAGGTTATTCGGTTGTCGACAGCACACGTCCGCTTTTCTTTACATAGAAAGAGTTCAAGGTGACATATATTGCGTTTCAATAGACCATTTTCATAACGCTGTGAAATTTATACACGCTTGCTTATGTAACGTAATATTATTTTAACCTGTAACAAAGTACTAGTCTGTTGAGAGCCAGAAGGGCGTTAACTCTGTATTAAAGCATATTAAAGCACATTAGTTGTTGCTAGGTCCGACAAACTTTGTGGCATGCCCGACCTAACAACTTAATGTATGCAATTCGCATTTTGACTTTTGAAAAACAATTATTCGTAACTGGTGAATGAAATAGTTTGTCACTACTTGACAAACTTTAGGTACTCGATTTGAATTCATTACGAAAAGAGAGTGTATTTTACTTCGATATCAGCCCGTGGTGTTATTTCAGTGATAGGTATAGCCTACACGCTTGGGTCTCTGGGGCTCTAGCCGACCCGAGAAGTTTTAAATTTCCAATATTCGGGCAACCAGCATATCGTATTCGTGGTATTTGGTCAGAGAAGTGGTCTCTTTGAAACTGAATTATTATCTTGTTTAACCTATTCTAATAACGAATTAAAATACTATATTCAATTACTGCACTGCAGCACTGTCACGAGCTCTTCAAAAAGTGTCAAATATTGTTCGTTCACTAAATTAAAGTTGAAAAGAAAAATGAAAATTTAGACAAAGCTCTGGTGGCTTCGGGGAGTGGAGAGCCGGGCCGTTCCCCCTTTTGAAACCCACTTGGCGTACCTTACGTCCACCACCACGAAAATGTGCCACTCCTTTTTTCTTCTTCTTCTTCTTCTTCAAAAAAAAAAAAAAAAAAAAAAAAAAAAAAAAAGGCACCTAAAAGTGTAATCTTCTTCTTCTTCTTCTTTTTTGCTTGTTGGATATTTATCGGAATTATACTCCCCTCCCTTTTTACAAAGTCCTGGATCCGCCTCTGCCCATTAACCGTGATCTTGATGTCTATACTGTTAAGTCAGAGAAAAGACATTAATGTATCTGGAGGATGAAATTACAAATTTTATTGCGTCGTAAAGGCGACCACTCTAAATTTTCATTTAAACACCTTTTTTGGCCTATTTACAGGTGCGTAGACCCATCTTCAGGATTGGGTTTCAAACCCTGGATCTTCCAGTCCCATGCAGGGCTACTGCTGTGAATTAGGTTATTGAATGGTGTAGTGGTCCAGTCCTTAGAGAGTTGGTTCAGTGTTCGAATCTTTGCCAGGTGCTTGTGATGTTGGACAATGCATTTCATCCAGAGGAAATGTAAACCTACAGTGCACAGTGTTTATCGTGCCGACAGATGTGGTGACGAAACCCCGTAAAATCATTAATTAACTAAAATTAGGAGAAAAATATAATGAACTCACACTTCCTAGTTTTCTCCCTAGTTTATCCCGCACAAATACATGACTTTCCATTTCCATTTTCCTATTATTCAATCCACCCCCACAACAGGTGCTTGTATTGTTCTGCTCCAACACACTTTTCATGAGTGACAATTTTAATGGTGAATTCACCTATTAAAAATTATTAGCATGACGGTGTTGTTCCTTTTGACGTAAAATGTGTATGACTGGATGATTCTTCCAACATTCGTCTGTTTGTGTATATAAGGATATAATTTGTGAGCCACGCGTCGAACACCTGGAAGTCTACATAACTTTTTTTTTATACCGGGATTTTGATAGGAAAGAATGAAGCTAATCGTGTGATTTATATTTCCTTGTTGCCTAGCAGTAAGATGTAAGCTGTTAAAGATCGTTTTCGTAGCCAAAGGAGGAGCCGAGGGCTGTCCCCTTCAATTATGGATTTTTTAAAATGAAATTTTATGAGCTTATTCAACATTCTGTAGGTACATTAAAACTTTGGCGGCAAATGTGAGCCTATCACTAGCATTCAGCTTGGGCTAACTGCCACCTATATAGAACCTTTAACTCTTTCGAGACAATTGACCACATTTTGTGGTTTGCTTCAATATCTTTTGATTCAGAGCTCTAAAAAATATACCAGATGCACGAGAAGAACAAGCAAAAATTTCTGCATACATTGTGTCCATTTTTGTTGCATGACCATATTGCGTTTGATGCCAGGAATTTTTAAAAGGAGAATAAGCTCCAAAATTCTTCAATTGGCAACATATTAAGAGGTTCAAAATCACTGTTTTTTTATCAAAATTGGCAATTCTTTCCATTATTTCGACAAAGTTTGTAACCGCGTATAGTTTTTTCGAAGACATTACATTTTATTAGAACCATGTAGCACTAAAAGAAAAAATATTATTGTTGCCAATTTGAAGAACAAAATGTGATCAATTTAGCCCTTGAATAATTCTTGTCCTGAAAGGGTTAATGAACATGATGAAACAGCTGTTTAGAATTATACGATTTATTCAAAGAGACCAATGATGCATTAATTTACTAGTCAAAACAGGATCCCTAGAATTCAAACTTCAGGATACATTTTGTAAAATGTACAATGCATGTATATTCAAATTCGGAGCCAGGATTTTCAGTAGGGGGTAGGGGCGGCGCAGCGCGCCTGCGAAATATTTGTAAACCGAGAAACTCCACAATTTTCAAATATCGTAAAGTTAAACGATTATGGGTTGCTTCGGGGGGGGGGGGGGCTGATTTTTTTCTCTATATCGATCCGCCAATAATAATTTAGAATTCTACTCAAATCAGCATTTGAAACAGTAATATTACACCCCCCCCCCCCAATCATGCTACCAATCACATATAATCATTAAGAGACCTAGGCCTATTTTCTCAATATCGATCTGCCAATAATAATTTATTATGGGTTGCTGGGGGGGGGGGGGCTGTTTTTTTCTCTATATCAATCCGCCAATAATAATTTAAAATTCTACTCAAATCAGCATTTGAAATAGTAATATTACACACCCGCCCCCATCATGCTACCAATCACATATAATCATTAAGAGACCTAGGCCTATTATGTAATTGCGTAAATGATTTAATGATGAATGGCCGCGTATTTCCAAGAAAAAAGCTGTTTCCTTAAAATCGTATAATTTCAACATTTTAAAGCACACCCACGCTAACCTCTGAAAGGACGTTGTCAGGGGCGATATGCTATTTTCTTCCTGATCAATGCTTCCAATTTCAAGCTGAGAAATGTACATTTGTTAAAAACATGATGTATTCAACTTTCGTATTGTTTGTACCAGGTACCGCATGATTTCCGACTTTCCAGAAAACGATGCAGTAAATATAATATATGTGGTTGACAGGATATGCTTCTCTATCATAGGCGTAGCCAGGGAGGGGGGGGGGGGCACAATAGTGTTATGCCCCCTGTTCATCCGCTATAAAAAAATGATGCATTAACCTATCTAAACACTAAACTTTCAATCAAAACGCAATGAGGCAAAAATAATAATAATAAGAAGAAGAAAATTACTCTCTCGCTTCGCTCGCTCGCAAATATCCATGAGTCATTGAACTCTTGATACTAACACTACAATATATAAAAAATAAATTTAAATCGAACGCATAGGCGTACGAGGCGGGGGCTGGGGATACGACCCCCTGAAAGTGTTAGTGATATGAGGGCAACCACCTTCTCACATTTGGGCACCGAATATGTGATTTTCTGTACATTTTCACTGCAAAAAATTGGGAGTAGATGGGTGGAGCACAATTATTATATTTCAAAATACCTTTCAAATTTTCCAACAAATTCCACCATGACTTTAACTTGCTGCAATTTCAAATTTTGTCGTCTATCTACATATAAAGACTTAAAAACAAAAACAAGATTTCTCATTTCGAAAGGGCACATTTACGTATCTTATAATGATATCTATCTTGTTTACCCAGGAAATATATTCACTTAAATAAAGAGTTTTAACATTGGCTCTATTTTCCGATTTCCCCTTGTAGTGCGTATTCAATTCAAATTTTAAAAGTGTCCTTTGAATGTACTTTTCAGTCTATACAATGATGCGAGGTCTCTTTCTTGCAGTTGGGACGAGATTTTTTTTTTAGATGATTGTTCTTTCAGGGATTTTTCAGAGGGGACCTTGATGTGTGTGTGTAAGGTCAGATATGCATGGGAACGTTGTATGAATGCTTTCCCTTTTCAACTAAACGAGTGTTTCAATGGTAACCGTCGCGTTTGGATTGGTGCTTTGTTAACACATGCATCAGATATTCAGATTTTAAAAAACTACACACTAGACTAGTCGATAATATTGTTACCTTTAATACATAAATATCCTGTCATGATAGAGAGGGTGAGAGGGGAGAGAGAGATAGAAGAGAAAGAAATAAAGAGGGAGGGAGAGAGAGGGCGAGAGAGAGTGAGTGTGTGAGTAACAGAGATAGAGCGAGAGAGAGAGCGAGAGAGAGAGAGAGAGCGAGAGAGAGAGAGAGAGAGAGAGAGAGAGAGAGAGGAGAGAGAAAAAAAGAGAAGGAGAATGAGAAAAATGGTTAATAATCAAGGACAACGTCTAATTATAATGATGCCATCGTAGGTGGCGCTCAGGATTTATCATGATGATAACTTTTTTTTAATACTTGTCGACTGTCTACTAGTATTCTATTGCTATCATGCACACGTACGTTCAACCAAAAAAAATGTGCTCTAATGTCGAACCTTGAAAGAAAGGAAAACCACAATATTTGTAAAAGCTGGCTGTATGCTGATAATTCGCACTTTTCAGTAGGTGATGGACAAGGCTATTTAAATTGCCTCAATTAGATTTTTCGAAAGTATTTGCGATCATTCTGAAATAAAAACTCTCAGTATGTTGGCCACCAGAATGTTAAAAATGCGGATTATAAAAAAAAATAGTATTACCATTGTATTTATTTTTATTATCATTATTAGTATTTTGGGGGGGGGGCGGCGGTGGGGATGGGGATGGGGATAGAGTATATTCTCCTTACCCGGATTGGTTACGCTAACAAAGTCAACCTCTAGTGGAGTATAGAGGATATTATAGGGCACATTCAGATGTTCTATTTTTAAAAAATCGTGCTGTTCTCCGGGAAAGGTTAAATGTCAAAAAGAGAACATGATTTTTGCTGGGCCCCCCCCCCCCCCCCCCCTCTCTCTCTTTCTCTCTATCTCCTCTCTAAAAGTTATATTTTAAAAAATATTCATAATTTATGCAGCATAAAATCAGAAAATCTATAGAAACTAGTAAACATACCCAACTTGTGATAATTGAATTTGGTTGCATTGTATTACATTTCAGATAAATATAGGCCCACTTTTAGCAAGGAAGTGAAATACGTATTTCCACATTTTTACTCTTTAAAAGCCAAGAAACAATTTATTCGAACGATACGGACACACCTCAAAGTGCACTTTGTTCATAATAGTTCTTCCGTCTATATGCATTTCCCTTTAAACAAGTACACCGATTCTCCAGAGAATTACGGTTTTTCCCCGGTTGTTTTTATTGTAATTATATACAATAACAATAAACAAGCCCCAACGAACATGAAGTAGGAAGCGTTACTAGATGATTAAACAAACAACAAACGTAAACAAAATAGTAAGCCGAAAATTATAGTTTGCACAGTTATTCTTAAAGTGATTTTGTAGAGGCTTGATAAAATCTGAGCTGCCTGGCCTTACATGCTATCAGTGTATGTAATATGGTGTAAAAATGAAGCCCAGGAAAAAAAATCACTTCAAAATCATCACGTGCTTCACAAAAGTAAACATATGCAAGTGACCGGAAATGCCAGACTCATTTCCCCCCATAGACTCAGTGTTAGACTAAAGCGAATGGCCATACGCTTTTGTAAATGGGAGTATTCAGTCATAGATATCTTTGTAATAACATTATATATTTGAAAACTTTCTGTTCCTGGTTATTTATTCATCCTTCTGAAAATCATTATACAAGACAGATATCAAAATTCAACAATTTATGAAATCAAGCCTCCACAAAGTTACCAAATCCCTTTACTGACATTGAAATCAAGTAATATCATCTGCTGAGAGCCAGAAAGGTGTAAATCCATATAATTGGACACAAAGTAATGACCTTCTGGCTTTCAACTTTGTGATAGTCCAACATTCACGTGAATACACTTCTTGCTCACTCTAAAAAAAAAAGGGAGAATTTTCACTCAATGTTCACTCGCCCTGGAGTCAAATCAATGGTTACTTTTTTTTTTCTTCTGTTTTTTCTCCCGATTTGTTTTAAAATGAAATAATGTTATATTATGTTGTTTTGTTTTCCCTCTTATACTGTTTATTTATATGTATGTACATGTATATGTGTATGTATGTATTATTCACATGTATTTATTTTGTTATTTTCGATGTGATATTCCTTATTATACTGGGTATGTCTTTTTATATATGCACGTACGGATTTGCAGAAGAGCAATTGGCTGAAGCAGATGTTTTCGTGTTCAAACAAAATAAAATGAAATGAAAATGAATAAATAATGAGTGCTCTCTAAAATGAAGGGAGTAAATTTTCACTCTATTTCACTATATTTTCACTCCCCCGGGGAATCACGTCAGTGATCAATCGATTTGTTTAAGAGTACACCCGCATATTAATAGGGTTGAGGCCTTAAGCAGTTTTAATATAACTGAACGTTTTATTGTTATGCACTTTGAATCTGAATCTGCATCTGATTTTTAAAGAAACTTTCTCTTTTAAATGAGCACTTACTCTGTTTCTCCTTTCTGAACTTGGATCCTTTATTCGATTCTAAATGCTTGAATCATCCTGACTGAAGTTTGAGGGACAGTGCATGAGGCATCGATGCTTATTTGAACTTTGTGAAAGTTTGTGATTTTTTTTTGGCGTGGTTTATAAATAAATCTAAAACAACACTATTGACTACCTTTAGACTCAATAATACAGGTTCACGGTCTGACCAACACTATATTATTCAATAGTTATTGTGTCTGACTGATATCAAAACCAATGAAACTGAATGATATCCGCTATAGTGATTGGCACCCCGAGGCACAAACTTACCGCGGACTAGCCGTTGTTATAATTATGAAAATGCAATGCTATTTGTGTGGGCAGTGGTGAGTCACGGGTATATCCCCGTCCTTGGAGACCTTGATACGGATAGGTACCAGTTCGGGTTTAAAAAGAAATTAATGTCCAGCTTGGATGTGGATTTAAACCAAAAAAAATTTACAAGAACGTCGAAATTGCACGCGTTTGCTTCGTGTTTGATTTCGCCGAACGGGTGCAAACAAAATTACAAAGTGATATCTTAGTCATCATGGTCACCTAGACTTGAGTACCTTGATACGTATAGGTACGGTCGGGTTCAAGAATATTATCGTTGATAAACACTGGCGGACCCAGGGGTGGGGGCACGCCCCCCCCCCCCCCACCATCCCCGGTAAACACTATCAGCCATGCCTTATAACTATAACAATAAACTGGAAAAAACAAATATGCACAAAATTTGTACACGGGTGTCCCCGGCAAATGTTTATATTTTTTTGTTCTTGTCTTGGGACTCTTTGGGTAATAATGTATCTGGAAATATGTGAGAACTTTCTTGTTACCTGACAGCACTTTGTGACACACGTGCCCCCCCCCCCCCCCTGCCTTCTAGGGGCGAACTGGCCATGGGTAGTTTGAGGAGTTCTCCCCACCGGTCGCTCGATAATATGGCTTGAGCATAACTCCTTGGCTTGAGGGTGTATCGATTTGTGGTCTGAGCAAGGAATTATCACAGAACTCCCTGGTCTGAGGGCCGGTTGATACGTATCTTATAGGTTGAGTAGGCCGATCGCATCAAAATTCCCCCCAGCGAATTTCATTATATAGTCCACCCTCCAACTCCAACCCCCCCCCCCTCCCTTCTTGAGCGGATCAGCCATTGGTTAAAACAAACACCAAGTGTATTGCCTGCTAACGGGTGCAAAAAAAAACAAAAAAAAAAAAACACACCAAAAAACCAAGGGGGAGGGGCGACACGGTCTAAATTATGCGAGGCAGAGAGGGAAAGAGAAAAAATAAGAGAGAGAGAGAGAGAGAGAGAGAGAGAGAGAGAGAGGGGGGGGGGATAGGGGTTTATTTGTATGTTTAGCACACAAATTGTGTCGGCATATAGGCCTATATGACCCTTGTCGTTAGAAATGTGTATTTTAAGAAAATCATTTTCTTGAGCAAAATATTTTTTTTTCATTCAAACTATGTGTTATGACCAGTTTTCACAAACGATGAAATCAGAGGACCCAAATACACCTAAATGATTTTTTATTTTCTTATTTTTTTATTTATTTTTTGCTTGTTAACAATTTATCGGCGAACTGTATACTTGTGGGTAAAACTTGGCCGGCCATCCACCCTAATTAAAAATGTTTCTGCGACGCACCTCATGTAAGGTAGCAGCTCCCGTAACACACCTCAACGATGATAAATATCTTAATTCATAGCATGAATTCATTGATTTTTAAAAATTATTAAAGTGGTATTCTCTTGTACTTCCGGAAGTGTGATTCAGACTTCGAGGAAACACCATGCCCCTAAAAAAAGTAGAAGGGAAGAGAGAGAGAGAGAGGGGGAAAAAAGAGAAAGAGATAGATAGAGAGAGAGAGAGAGAGAGAGAGAGAGAGAGAGAGAATATCAGGCCTTCACTGTGAATATTCACATGTGATATTGTAAGCATTATTATCCCCCCAAAAAGAAGAAGAAGAAGAAGAAGAAGAAGAAGAAGAAGAAGAAGAAGAAGAAGAAGAAGAAGAAGAAGAAGAAGAAGAAGAAGAAGAAGAAGAAGAAGAAGAAGGTGAAGAAGAAAAGGAAAATGTGTGTATGAGTATGAAATCATTGCCTGTATTTGTGAAAAAGCTCTTGATACAAACAGGAGATTGTCAAGGGGGGGGGGGGGTGAGAAAGAGAGAAAGCCATGAGAAAATAGGCATTTAATTAAAATTTGTACAAATACAATTTGATTTCGGCTTTCTGTTTATTCTTGCATTTTATTCCGATGAGTGCAGGGCGAAAAGCTTTATTGTGTGTTATTTTGAAAGACATTCTTAAAATTATGGTAGACATGTGGTTTCTTTTAAAAGAAAATAAATAATTCAATGAAACGAAATATCGAGAATATGGAGAATAGTAGGGCTACACTATGTCAAGATGAATGAATAATTTGTAAATACAAGAGGATCTTGCTAATTTATTAGATTTGGCATGAAAATGTTGAAATCTCTCCCTTTCTCAGAAGAAAACCCCGCAATACCAGCTTCTAAATATTTGCATGTTATGACTAAGTTTTGTGGCAGTGGAAACTTTTTATCCAATCGACAATCGAACCTGTTGACCATGATGAATATTCATGTGATGTATGACGTAAAACATATTGTAGGAGGGGCTTAATTAATGTATTGGACGTAAGGCTGCAGCCAACAGGTGTGAGGTGTTTGGTGCAGCTAAATTCCGTTATTATTAGAATGGTTCCGTTTTGACAGTTTATAAATGGAGAGATTCATGGAATAAAGATGTAGTTGAGGAACAATTGTGAGAAGTGAGCATGGTCAGCGAGCCCTCTTCTTAATTTTATTCAGCTGTGACTGATGTTTTCTTCGTGAATTGTTTGGGAGCTGGTCGACAACCTGGGTGTGATACTCCGGGACCTTGCCCGCTTGCCATGGTCATGGATACATGCACTGCCACTGCACTGATCATCAATGTTGTGTAGCATAATTTTTTGATGAAGATTGCAAATTATGAAATCTCGTCTTTAACTTGTTAACATTCATTTCTTATCTTGGTCCCCTATCTTGTTTGTCTGTTTGGATTGAACATTTACTTCCAGTTTTCTATCCTGCACTGTTTTGGACCTTTTTCTCACAATTTCAGCTGTGCCTTTAACTTTAAGTTTAGGCTTTAGCTTTGCTTTGCCTTTGGCTTTGCCTTTGATTGCTGTGATTACTGGAAGATCTACCTGTGAATGATTGAGCATACAATTACATTTCCAGGATTTCAATTTGAATGACGTATTATTCTGAATGTGCTCAGCTCAGCCTTATGAGAAGACAGTGCGGCGATGCGCTTGGTCGTGAACAACTGAATTTGTGATACGTAACTACAGACTACATGTAGACTCTATCCTGCAAAGGCCCGTTTATAGTGCAGTGATTCATCAGAAAGTGTGAATCTTCAACGAGGGGGTGAAAATTGTTGCTGAAATGACGCAGATGTTTTCCTCATCACAAATTTCCAACATCAACCAGGACAGATATGTTGGCTTATGTTGCTGCGATAAGGGACAGGGAAAATCGTTGGACTTTCAGGGGAACCAAGTCGGTTGTATCACAGGACACCGAACAAAGCAGTCGATCAAAATAGTGCCCCTGCGAGGGGATCCATCGCCCCAGAGGCAATCGTTTGTGACTTGTCCGGTCCATGGAAATTTGGAGAATGAAAACGAGTTGAAAAGGACTGAAAACATGGATAATGCTGCAAAGTTTTCTTTCAAGGAGGTGATCGGGACTTGGAATAACGCCGTAGAAAGTGCGAAGGGAGGGAGATGGGACGATGCCTTCAACAGCTTTCAATCCATCAGGGATTATTCCGCGATAATGAGGTTCAATTTGGGGCAGGTTGCTTGGGTGCTCGAGAACCCTCAGGTAGCCAAAGAGGTATGATTATCAAGGTTTTTAATTATTTCAATTTCGAAACAAGGATCATACATCTAAAATATGTTGTTGCTAGAGAGGGGATAGGGGGGTATGAGTTGATAACACTTCCCCCCCCCCCCCCTCTATTAAATAAATTCTTTTGGCAATTTTTTTTAAATTCTACTAAGCTGCTGGAAAATCTCAAAAGTTGATGACCTGGAACAATAGTGTAAAACTTGGATTGTGTTGATTCTTCAAATTTCAAAGAGTTTTTTGATATTTTAAAGCATTTATTGAATGGGAATATTGAGAGAAAATAAATCAATAGAAAATTTGATAAACTCTAATTTTACTAATTGAAAATTAAAACTTGCATTACATGCAGACCTGATACAGGTTTGATTCATTGCAAGTTGTACTGATTTTAAACTTTCAGTGGCAAGTCACAAGTTAGAAATACTGTTGACAAGACAATACATTACCTGGGGGGGGGGGGGGGGGGGGTTATGTCTCGTTGAGGCCTGTAAGGCATTATCCATACACGTGAAAAGCACCCTAAACGAGGATTTATGTCAAGAGGTTCTTGATATCCTTTTCAGGGAAACCCGTGAAAATTTCTGATTTTTAGATCCTTAACATGGACTTTTTAGGTCCTGCATTGTATTGTACACCCTATTCGAGGATTGGTTCTTCTTGGCCCCTTTGTGGCCAAAAAGGAGGAGTTAAACTAATATTTAATTTGGAACACATTACAGAATGATTTTTTTCATTGAAAAAAATAAAAAAGGACCTCTTTGGATTCTTTTTATCTTGTATTTTCAGATTCGCTGTTTCTGACCGGCTCCCAAATGTACTGTCAAATTTCCTACCCTTTTTGAGGACCTTTTTTTCATCACTACTACGTAGTGAATTTTATACCCTTTTTTCAGAATTGTCCTGTTTTTGATACCCTAAACGAGATCCTTGGGTTACCTGTATGGTGGTGAAAAACCACCTTTTTTACTCGTTTTGCATGCCGTACGGGCCTCAATGAGACATGCATGTACCACCCCCTCCCCCCCCAGTTACATTCCATGGATGCATTGTTGTAAACTACATGTAGCTATTGTAGAGCTCTTATTAGCTACATGTATTACTATTGATTGCATGTTATTTACATGTGGTTTTGAAAGGAACTTGGTTCTTTGCTCAAGGTTTCTAAATGTTCTTATAATCTATTTTTTCTCAATGAGAAATAAATTGAGTAGTTTTAAAAGGTAATTATGTCATGGGTGCAAATCCAGAGGGGGGACAAGGGGACATGCCCCCCCCCCCCACAAAATGTAATAAATTTTTTTTTTTTTTTTTTGGGTTGTCAGAAAATTTTCAGACATTTCGGGCAGGTACAGGAATTAAATCATGTGGTGACCCCCCCCCCCCCCCATGTATTTCAAAACAGACTTGTGTCACTGAATTGTGTGGATATTATTGGATGTACATTACATCCTAAAATAAACTTATTAAAGTCATATTTCTGCCCTACATGTGCATGTACGTAGAATGTACATGTCGTGAGAGTAGTCGGATATTGAATCTAAGGCTTCTCACTCATGATTGTGCAATACATGGTCCATTTACAGGTAAAGTTAAGTTCTGGTCATGAGATTGAATTGTGAAAGTAACTGTCTCAAAGCAATTGGGATAGGTTGATTATATAGCACATAAGAATTGGTGTACATGTATGCTGTAAGATCTTGGAATCACCAAAATGATAAGAAATCAGTCCTGCTGAGAGTCACATGCACTGCACACAGAAGTGTGTAACATTTCAGCTGTTTCTTGTCATATTTTGAATATGAGGGCATTTGAAGAGCAATCCTTTTCAGGGGACATTTCTACTCTGATAAACTTCCAAACTATCTTAAAAAGAATGTGAAAGATTGAGCACAATTTTTTTTTTTACCTGTTCCCAGAACTCAACCTTCTTTTAACTTGTAGCTATTAACATACACGTATGTTACATGAACATAGTGTTTAATTATCAATATCCTCATTTCCATGGTGTACCGATAAACAGGTCTATGCTGTTATTATTCATTCGTTATTTTGTCACATGTGTTATTGTAGGAGCAAAACAAGGGTATTGAATTGTTAATTGAAATTCACATACAATATTGCAGTGGTTATTGTTGTAAGTTTAGAAAATATAATGAGATGATGCTGATGATAATTTTGATTATAATTATTATAGCAATTGATGATTTATGATGATGATTAATGATGATGATGATCATGATTTGAGTCTTGAGATTTGCCACACAAGTGTTTTTAGGTGTCCAAGCAGAGAAAATTGTCTCCTTTCGTTCTTTAGATTGCAGGCAGGTACAGGCCAGGTACATGACCAAAAATATTCAAGAATAGATTGGGGAGAAGGAGAAGGCTTTTCCAGTCAATACTTGTTTGAAATGGAAGTTAAAATTACAACAAAATTACAAATCTTATATCATCATGCCTCGAATATTGTAAATGATATTTTCATTAGATGTAATATTCATAGTGGGATGCATTGATGAGATACTAAATGAGGCAGAGTAAGAGGTCAGGGGGGCGTTTCATGAAAGGACTTGTCAGATATTTTATTCGACAAATTTGCTCTCAGCCAATCAGATGCAAGGATTTCAGTAGTTTATAACAGTTGTCGGATAAAAATCACTGACAAAACGCTTGATGAAACGCTCCCCAGGTAGGGAGTGTTCACAAACATGGGAACTGGAAATTTCTTGCAAGAAGTCACAAATGAGTGCTGTTCATCAGAAGTTTAGTGAGCATATTTAGGGGGATTTCCCTGTTGCCCACATGCACTACCATCCCAAAGCAATCACATTGGAGTTTTGGCAGAATGCCAATGAGACGTTTACTGGGCTTTTGCAAGAAAAAAAGTGTCAGATTTGTCTAAGGTCACCTCTAAAAACATCATTAGTCTGTCTCTCTTTTTCTGTTTTAAAAGAAAACAATTCTTTGTGCTGTTCTGTGAATTTTTACCACTTTTGTGTTTGAATAGAAATCTTTGACGTTTTTCTGCTTTTGCTCGCTTGAAGACATCCTGTTTATTTCTGCGATCGTGCTCGAAAAAGTGAACATTGCCAAGAAAATGATGTTGACATTTTGACGTCACACAAAGGGAGAGAACTTCTTTTTTAGTTCTGATTTCGTCAACTCAAATCATACTTGAAATAAAGATAAAAAATTCAGTCAGTTAGACATCTTGTTTCAATGTGAAAAAAATCAGGATGTTGAAGCAAAATCTTTTTTTTCTGTTGTTTTTTTGTTTTTGTTTTAATAGTGAAATAACTCAGGCATCATATGTACATACCGGTTCTTTGAATTGGCATTTGTTATTGCATATCTGATTTTAGAAATTAATTTTTTGAAGAAAAAATGTTGATTCATTAGCTATAGAAAATAGGAAAGGGTAAAGAGAAAAAAGAATTACAAAGAGGCAGGAAGGAAGGAAAAAATTCTGATATCATGGACTCCGTTACTCATAAAGATTTGTAGACTTATACATTTCAGCCTACATGTTTTCAAAGAAATGTCATTTAGCTTCTTTTTAAAAATATTTTATCCTTAACCATGCTATCAAGATTAATATGTTTATCATAAATAGGACCATTTTGTCCCTTCATAATATTTCAAACATTCACAGTGCCACCAAGTTTTTTATTACACATAACAGTGTAAAAAATACTTTTTTTATTCGTGCCAGCTTGTTTAGAATTCACAATAGGAAATATGAATATTTGCGTGATAATTGTATAACTTAATATTTTGTCTTTATTTTTTTTTTTACCAGTCCTTCTCATTTTACATGATTTTCAGCAATAGCAAGATTGGGCTTACTTGTTATCATTTTCATGATTCTCAAACCCCGCAATACAAAATAATTGTTTAATGTTTTGCATTAATTATCAACCTTTCCTGATAACTTCCATATATATATATATACATGTAGATTCTTTTTCTCATAAGATGATGGACAGTTCATGTCATCCACTGTCTATGATGCGTTGTTAATTAGCAGTCACATAAATGAAGTTGTTTGTTTTTGTTATGAATAATTAAGTGGGTTGGCGTTGGCCTAGTCATCGTCGTGCGTAGGCAGGCACAATGATGATTTCATGACAGCTGCTTTTGCCACGACTTAATAGAGTCAGGTATGGCACTTCTCAGTTTAATGATGTCACTGCCTCTAGGACTTCTCGGAAAGTTTGTAGTGCTCTCTAATGCGATTAGAGAGTGAAGAAAGTGAAGAAAACAGGAAATGGCTATGGCTTGTTGGGAGGGGGACCATGCAGAGGGCTTTTGTGATTCACTTCCTGGGGTCATCGTTTGGGGTTCGGACCAGTTTCTTTTAATCGGTCACAGACTCTCAGACAGAGTGGCTATTTCTGGAGATGATGTATTCTGATGAGTGTGTTCGATGACAAAATCTTGTAATGCATATTGTAAAAACTTCCCAATCTGTTACATGTAGCTGAAAGTGCTTTGATCTATTAAAATTAGAAGAGTCTTACTTTTAATGTTAATGAAATCATTATCATACATGAAGACGCTACATGTGCAGTGGCGGATCTACGGGGGGGGGGGGGGGGGGGGGTTTAGAGGGTTTAAACCCCCCCCCCCCCCCCTTGGGCTGCCAAGTAAACATTTAATGTGCATAGGAAAACAAAAAAGAGAAAAAATAGAGCATGCAAGTATGCTTAAGATCGCAAGCTGGCAACCCTAAAAATGAAAAATCTCCCTACTGTGGGAGGGGGGTATCCCCCCTCCCACACCCTCCCCTCTCGCTCGGGCTCGGTCGCTACGCTCCCTCGCAATACCCAGCTCAGCCCCTCAAACCCCCCCCCCCCTTGGAAAAAAGCTAAATCCGCCCCTGATGTGATTGTATCTAACACTTTTTTTTTTGTGGTAGTCATTGGGGGAAAAAAGGAAACGTGAAAATTAACACACACATTAGAAGAGTCTTGAGGATTGTAATGTTAAGGAAATCATTATCATACATGAAGAAGCTACATGTAATTGTATCTAACAGCTTTTTGGGGGTACTCATTGGGGAAAAAAAGGAATTGTGTGAGCACACACATTTGTAAAGCCATGTAGGCCCAAAGATTTCATGACAAAAAGTTTGATCCTTTGTTACAAAATTATGATTCATGATATTTTGAACAGGATGCATTAAAGAATGTCAGTGGTTTGTAGAGAACTAAATGTAAGAATTTATTTGCTGTTAGAGATTATTTAGATATTGGAGATTATTTAAAAGAAACTCTTTGTCTGAAATATAAATTAATGTTTACATGTACTTGCCAGGAGTTGCATTTGACTATATGTTCCCAATTGAAAGATTTGTTATGGTTACTCCATTTAAACAATTATTATTATCATTAAAACAATTATTGTACAACAACCGATGTATGCAGAACTGTTAAAAATGTACATGATGTATTTGACTTAAAAAAGTCATGATACTTTTGTATTTTCGTTTAATCTTGTGAAAATAATTTTTATGTCATTTCACATTCAAAACTAAAATGTCACCATCTCACATTTTGGTCATTTTATTTTAGAACTTCACAGCAGCTGTAGAGAAGGACCCTCACATGGCCCTGGCCCACTTCCAGCTTGGTATGGTCAACTATCATTTACATCGATACAACGAGTCCAGGAACAGCTATGAGAAGTCCAAGACCTGTCTCCGTGGCAACCGATTCATCGACTACAGGCAGCTTGGCTTCGTCCACAAACTCTATGAGTGCGAGGTACGTGTATGGATGTATTTACGAGAGAAATCAGCCTTCCACAGCCAGAAGGGCGTTAACTCATCATTTTACATATGTAAAATGATGTACTATATATATATATATATATACATATATAGTTTCTTTCAGCTTTGTGAAGTCAAATTTTTCTTTCATTTATCTTCAGAAATTAACAATCAGTATAATGTAGGAATGCCAGTTCTAACTTGAATTCAATTTGATTTGAATTGTGATTTGGTCAGTCTAATTTGAATTTTCATTTCCTTAGTTTGGGTAAAGTCTGTGAAAACTTGACAGAGATTATGAATGAAACCTGAATCTGTGATATCACTTTTTTTTTTCTTGTATATGTTAGGTAGACTAGTTACATGCAGATTAAGGAAATTTTAATGTCTTTTATCTAAAAATTATTTCAGGACGTTTTATGTGAAAATGAAAATTTATAATGATGTGATTTTGTGTACATGTATAATGGTATGCCGAATGCTCTGATACACAATGTTTAACTCTTCTAACTAAGAGAATGATAAAGAAAATCTTCATGTTTTGATTTGAATTCATCTCTATATTGGTATTGAATTTCTGCAGGTTCTATACAATTTGGCCCTAACTTATGCTACCATGATGAACAATTCAGACTACGCTCTGGAGTTACTTGAAGAAGCTAGGAAAGTCAGCGTCGAGGCTCGGCATGGCCCATTGATCGAAAAGGCACAGCAGCAATTATTGGTAAGAATACAAGTACTTAAATCAAAAGGTTGACTTAAATCTGAAGGCGTTTATAAATGGCAGTCAACTGCATATATGCATGCTTTCTGTTTTTGTTTTTTGTGTTTTTAAAAAAAAGAGATGATCAGTGGATGATTACTGTATATTTTCTATTGTGAATACTATTAATTGTACCACTTCTACCCCTGCATTTACATCTAATTTCATTATATGAACTAAATATCATTTATTCCTTACAACTGATAGAAGTACATGATGATAAGAAAACACATTTTGGAATAACTTATTTGTTCTCATTAATTTAATTTTTTATTAGAAAAACAAGAGCATTTCATGATCCAATATGAAAGTGAAAATTAAAAAAAAAAAAAAAAACACCCTTTTTTCTATCACAAGAGGAGAGTCACTCATACTATTGCTATGAAAAATCTGCTTAGTATTGTGGCTGATTTTTGTCTGTAATTGCCAAATTTACAGCCCTAAATGGACTCTGTTTCAATACAATAAATTTTAAAAAGTCCTAACAGGTAATTGAATTTAAAGAGTCATTGTAGCTTCCTTAGTTGAGGAGGTGACAATTCAACCCTTTCATGACAGGAATTATTTAAGGGCTAAATTGATCATGTTTTGTTCTTCAAATTGGCAACAAAAATATTTTTCTTTTAATGCTACATGGTTCTAATAAAATTGAAATGTCTTTGAAATCAACATAGACGGTTAAGAACTTAGTCGAAAAAGTTGAAAAAATTGCAAATTTTGACAAAAAACAATGATTTTGAACCTCTCAATGTGTTGCCAATTTAAGGATTTAAGGATTTTAAAGCTTAATTTGCTGGCATCAAACGCAATATTGTCATGCAACAAAAATGGACACAGTGTGTGCAGAAATTTTTGCTCTTTCTACTCATGCATCTGGTATTTCTGAATCAAAAGTTATTGGGCCAAACCACAGAATGTGGTCAATTGTCTCAAAAGGTTTAAAGAGATAGAATATGAGATTGAGCAATTTTGTGGTTTCTTGGAATGATCAGTTATTAGTGAAATTTCATAGTACAAATTCATGACTCGTGTCTTTTCTTCTAGAGCAATTTTGTCTCTTACAGAGAGAATGCAATTGCAAATTATGCATTTGAGGCATCTGACACTCTCTCTATATTTCTTGCAGACCAACCAGCTTTACGAGCCTATTGTGTTGCCAAGCAACCAGCTTTTCCGCCCGAACAAGAGCAAGGTTGCCGGTTTGAAGGATGTGGATTATCTTGGCAAAGCGAAGGTGGTCAGTGAGTTGCCCGAGTCAAGCAACAACAACAATGAAACAGTAAGTAGGCCCACTTTTATTTATTTTTATTTACTCATTTACTTTATATATTTTTGATATCGCAAGTCATACATGTATGTAGATTTGCTCCAAATTGAGACTTATAAATGTAATTTACAGACCAGAAAAAATAATGTCACATCTATTTTCATTTCATCTTATGATTCAGATTGTGGCAAGTTTTTTTTTTTCATTAGTGTAGTGAAAATTTACTGCCATCTGTGTCTAGTTTTGCGCATTGCAAAATGGGTTTTTGTTGAATATTACATGTATTCTGTTTTATAGAAAAAGAAGCATTAATACATGATAAAATTGGCAACAGATGTAGTCAATTGCAAAATCATAATGTCTCTGTATCATTTACCGTTTTTGGATGCAGCTTGGTTTTTAGTCAGTTTCGCTTTTGGAGCGATACGCATAATCTTTGATAAAGTCATGGTAGTGGCAAAAAGAAATGTCTCATCTGTTTTCATTTTTATCTTATGATTGCTTTGTTCATTAATGTGAAAATTTGCTGCTGTCTGTGCCGCAAAGTGGCAGAGTCATGTTTCTGCTTTATGCTGTGAATCACTTTCCATTGGCAGTTTCATGAGATTCGTCCTTTTCAGAACTGTATTAATGAGCTCCTGAGCGATTTCGATCAGGGTTGAAGTGAACATTAACTTCTGATGTACAACGTACATCATATGAAAGTGATTCATTGTGAATAATATTTTGCCTTCTGTTTATTGCCTACAAAACTATTTTCTGTCATATTTTTGTTCAATTTCCTCCTCAACGATAATACATGTACATGTTAATAAGGTTTTTTTTTTCCCCCAGGATATGTTTTCTTAAATTTTCCCTCATTGACGATACATTTTGATAATGTCAAAATAAGGGCGGAAAAAATAAAAAGGTGGATTTTTCCTTTTGCAATTTGGGGGGTTTGAAAGTTTCAGCATACTTTGTAATTAGCCAGTTTGTAATTACAATTTGCACATGTGCAGATGTAGGTCATTTCATTTGTAGCGAGTACACTAGAACTTTTTACGCTTTCATAGATGATGCGCGCACCAGTTTGACTTCAGTTTTTTAACATGTAGCGCGTCCACCAAAGCAAACAAATTCATGGCCTCATTTGTACCATGTACTAATGACGAACTAGCTTCTCGGTATATTTCATGTTTGTGGATCCTGGTATTAAGTGCTTTTTCCAAGCTTTTATCGTGCTTTTACCATGCTTTTACCAAGCTTTTACCATGCTTTTACCATGCTTTTACCAGACATGCAAGCATACCTACATGTACATGTACTTGAGGATCTTTAGCATTCAGATCTCCCAATTATTTCTCTGGAGCCTACTTAGACCCCTGTTACACCGGAATCCTAAGGAGTCTCGGGGCACCCCGAGACTGGTCTCGGGTAGGTTTCAAATCCGGTGTAAATGGACAAAACCTACCCAAGACCACTTCTGAGCAAACCAGTCTCAGACTACCTAGCGATGTGGTCCGAGACTCCTTAGGATCGGGTGTAAACGCTAACCTACCCGAGACTGGTTTGTGCGCTGCTAGCACGTGCGCTAAAATCAGTCCGCCCACGTCAACAACGTCCACAAACAGAAAGTCTCACTCGAAACCTGTCTCGGGTAGCTTTGCATTAGTCGGTGTATATGCCCAAAAAACAGTCTCGGGGCGCCCCGAGACTCCTTACGATTTCGGTGTAACAGGGATCCAAAAATTTGGGTCAGCTTTTTGGAAACTAGTCTCGGGGCGCCCCGAGACTGGTCTCGGGTAGGTATTTTGGTGTAACAGGGGTCTTAGTTGTAGGGTGCTCCTTTGCTAAAATTGGTACCATGAGCACTGGTTCTATGTCTCTGTGCCAGCTAACAGTCCAGAGGGCCAACCTTTGTCTCCATTGAGCCCTCTCATACCTTGAAAGTTAATCCTTATTCAAACTATCTCAGTGGCTCAAGCAAACATCTTTTGAAATACCTTGGCAATTTGCATTTTACTGTCATACATGTACACAGTGTAGTAAACATACATGTACTGTTCAATTCCTATTCATGGAGTAGGCTATAATATTATGAAGAGGCAACTTTTGAAGCTAACTTTAGAACTTTCACTTTCTCCTGCATTGTACTACCGCAGTACTGCTTTTGTGTGCATTGTGTCTAAATTTGTCTGCATGTTTTGATAAATTCATTTATACAGTGAAAAGGGACACTCGGACTCTAATAACGATTCATTTAGTCACGTGTTATGGATAGCAGTCCTTATGAATAAGTGGTTCTTGTGAATAGTGGTCCTTTTGACTAGCGAGGTTACCCCGTATATGGTACTTGTACATGTAAAAATGAAAATGCAATTTAGGTGCAAACATTTCCTGAATTTATGTTTGGGAATAACATATGACAAATGGAAGGTCAGGTTATCATGTTTTAAGAGGAAAAAACAACAAGACATTCGGCTTTCAAATTTCAGACTACTCACATCACAATTTATGTTTTCACTTGCAGTTTGAGCAAGGCCTCATAAATACACATGAAGGGAAAAAGGGATTACCCAGATGAAATCGAAAGTGACTACTATTGGTTTGTTTATGCACCGGTTGAGCCTTATTTTACTTTTGTTTGACTTTTTCTTCATGTTAAAAGGAAACTGCACATTTAGGCCTTACTATTTCAGATAACTTGCACCAAACTTTATGACCTCTATTCTGCTAGAATTTAAATCCGACCCCGAGTCTTAAGTTGAGTTTGAACAAAAGAAGATAGACTCGGGTCACAGTTTTTTGGGTTTGTTAAACATCACTTTCGACCATGCGTCCTGCTTCAGTGTATTAATAGAATTCTAACCTATGCGACTGTTTGCACAGAAGTAAGGCCTTTACACAGCAAAGGAAAAACAGATCATCCCTATTGAAAGTGACCGTTCTTCCTTTGTTTACAGTCTTATTTTACTTTTGTTTGAAAACATTTTCGTGTTCGAACAAGAGAAACTGCACATGTGGTCATCCTATAATACTCGCACTAATATTAATGCTTTCACTATTAATCTAAAGTTCAAAAGACCTTTAATTTCTATGAATAAAATCAGATGAAATTGAAAGTTACAGTTATTGGTTTGTTTACGTAAGGGATGAGCCTTCAATTTTGTTTGGAAATACCCATTTTAGTATGCGTTCTTCAAGATCGAGTTAACTTGTCGAATATTGAAAAGAAGGCTCTCAAGTGTGAAACATAAGTGACTGTTACGGGTTCGTTTTTATATGCGAAGGATGAATTCTATTTTAGATGCTTTTTGGGGGAAGGGGGGAGGGGAAATCCCACTATTGGTGTGATTTCACATGTTCATTATCAGGAGTCTTGCCTCAGAAATGCTAGAGACTAACACCAGACAGACAACAGACCGACAAAAGAATTCATTACCCCTGATAATGGCCACGATTGTATTAGTTTGGACTTTGGAGTTGGTTTGGAGTTATATAGTTTGGAGTCAGTTTGGCGATGCATGGGACTGAGTTGCATTATGAATGTTTTTGAATAGACTGTGTATTGGTTAGGTGTGTCGAGGTTTTTTTTTATTAATGAGTAAACAAACATGACATGTTACCATGTTATTTTTGTATGTGAACCTGGATATTTCCTATATGTGCAGAGTACACACCTACCCCGAAAAAAATCCCCCTTGTAGGCCAGAAATCGAACATCACTCTTAAATTGAATTATGGTAATTTAACCTCTCCCTCTTATATTCAGTGGGGAAAAAACAGAGATGGGGAGGGGGACTTATAAGGGCACCTTTCCCCCAAGAGATAAAAGGAAAAAGCTGACTTGCATGATAGAAAGGAGACCCAACACCTTAAGAATATCCATCACTATATATTTTAAAAATTACCCCAATGAAAATATTTATGTCCACAGGTTTTATTGTGTAAAATCAGTGAACACGTAGCCTTCACTGATTTGCCTTAATTTAGACCTTAACTTTTTTCCACCCTGCAGGGAGTTAATTGGGTAATAAATTTATCATATGCATAATAAACAACCTGATGAATATATTAAAAGCCACAAAATGATGTCTGCTTAATAGTTAAAATGACAATGAATCACTTCCCTGTTTATGTGTTATCCTGCAGTGGCATAGCCGAGTCTGAACATTGGGGGCACTGGCTTTATTTGTGTGTGTGGGGAGGGGGGGGGGGGGGGAGGGGGAGGCACTGGTACTAAGAGGTTGATGAAAGGTGGATTAGCGCTTGAGGCCATCAATTACGAGGAGGGTGGGAGTTTTTTTTTCACTTTTTCACTTTTTTTTTTTTTTTTTTTTTTGGGGGGGGGGGTCTTTTTCACTTTCTGTTTCCCCCTCTCTTTTTGTTTTAGCCATTTGATAAACCAGGGCTATTGGGGTCCAGCCACTGAGGGGCTTCAGCATTAGGGGGGGGGGGACCACAGGCTTCACTATGACACAGATTAGAGGGAAATGGTTCTACATGTATCATCTTCTTTTTTGTCCTCTTCCCATCTATCACTTTCCTTTTCTGTTCTCATCTCTTTTCTTTCTTTCTTTTTTCCCCTCGCCCTCTTCATACCTACACCACTGGACATGGCAAAGTAATATCACTACATTTATTTAGACCTACTATTTTCCTAATTACTAGAATGATGTGTCATGTTTGTGTCAGGAAGTAGTTACCTAAATATACATCTAGAATGTTTGCACTTAAGGACAAAGTTCAGTCTGTATTACATTCTTACATGTCAGTGGACACGTACTTTCTGTTTGTTTCTTCTCTTTCTTCATTTCATGACTTTTTTTGTACGGTTATTCATGTGTAGATCAATTTCATTTTTTTCCGGGGGTAGCTGTCCAGGGGGTAGTTGTTCGGGGGGTAGTTGTCCAGGGGGTAATTGTCCTGGGGGGTAGTTGTCCTGGGGGGGGGGGGTAATTGTCCTGGGGGGTAGTTGTCCTGGGGGGTAGTTGTCCTAGGGGGTAGTTGTCCTGGGGGGTAGTTGTCCTAGGGGGGTAGTCGTCCAGGGGGTGGTTTTCCGGGGGGTGGTTACTAGATTACTAATTACTAGAATGATGTGTCATGTTTGTGTCAGGAAGTAGTTACCTAAATATACATCTAGAATGTTTGCACTTAAGGACAAAGTTCAGTCTGTATTACATTCTTACATGTCAGTGGACACGTACTTTCTGTTTGTTTCTTCTCTTTCTTCATTTCATGACTTTTTTTGTACGGTTATTCATGTGTAGATCAATTTCATTTTTAAAAATTTAATTCAATTTTATTCAATTTTTTTCTTCATTTTTTTTTTTACTTCAATTGTTTTCTTCAATTTATTCATGTTCATTTAGATCAATTTTATGTACATGCTGTAAACAGGGTACCACTTTTTGTATAATTTGGGTATCCATATAGCCATGTGAATGTGAAAGTACATGTATAGTAACTGTTTTATAACATACTGGATACAAATGTGTGCTTGAATAAGATGTTAACATTTCATGTATATTATACCTAAGTTTGATTAGCCATTGAAGGATTAATTTTATTTCCAAATGCCCTCATATTTTGAATATGAAGGCATTTGAAGAGCAATCCTTTTCAGTTTGGGGAAATTTTTACTTTGATGTTCTTCCATGAACTGACATAAAAGGAATGAAAAAGCTCATTATTTTTCACCTTTCCCAGAACTCAACCTTCTCTTTAAAAACAATATTAAACTGTTATCTGCATAGACATGAAGTTGACAATTTTGTGACAATGGCTGCGCTGCATGAATGAAAATATATTTTCTTGACATTTTTCTCTGGTAAGTCAACCCTCTTCTTTTCATTTTCAATAAATCTAGCAATTTATCATAGCCTTGCCTCTTTATTTTTTTCTTTAATGTAGAATTTCCAAGCTCCAAAGAAGGGCCTCCAACTCCCACAAAACACCTCCTTCCGTCCCATAGACGATGACTTCTCAGACGACGAGGGCCTATCTCCAACCTTCAATGGCTCCTCTTCGCCCACTCCCTCTATGGTTGCCAAGATGACGCACAAGGACACCATTGCAACCTGGTATGAAGGGGTAGTGGCCTTTGAGAAGGGAGATCCAACTGAGGCCTTGAATCAACTGAACGGCATTGTCGATCCATCAGCAAAGATCCTCTATAGCATCGGTATCTTGCAGAAGTCTCTGGGACAGTTGGAGGATGCTAGTTCGGTGAGGATAATTTTATTTACCTGGGCCCAGTCTTATGAAGAACTGTGGTATCATTTTGCAATCATTTTTTAGTCAAAATTTAACTCTTGAAAATTCACGTACGAAAAAAAGTTCAAGATATTGATGGTACAGAAGGGGTTAAAGTTGTGTCTGAATAAGAATCAATGCCAATTATTAGCATCAAGATTTTTTTTTTGTCTCCTTGATAAACATATTTCATTGTCACTGCTCCCATTATCAATCTTAACCCTCAGATGTTGAAGGAGGTCGTTTCAAGGGATCACAATCTCGCCAATGAATATTAATTATTACGGATTTTCTGTTTTTTTTATAAGGATGTGCCTTAGTGAGGACCAACGTTCACAGTTCACATGAATGCCTTTTTTGTGTGCTATATCATTTATCATGTCTCTCTCCTTTGTCACCCTTGATGCTCAGACTTTGAAGGAGGTTGTGTCCAGGGATCCTCATCTCGCCATTGGTCACTTTCAATTGGGTGTGGTCCTTGGTCTCCTTGGGCGGTGCGACGATGCATGGCATGCCTTTGAGAAGGCCCGAGAGACCCTCAGGGGCAAGTCGATTGACTACAAGCAGCTGGGGTTGCAGTACAAGCTCCACAAGTGTGAGGTAAGTTGCTGTGAAAATGCATTAAGCACTTATGCTGCTAAGAAAAAGGTGGTATACTATGAGCAGATCTGGTATGTCTGATGTGGTCACAAAAAAAATCAGTAATCATTTTCAAACTATAAAGTGTTTTTGACAAAAGATGATCACTAAAGCATGATTACACAGTGGCAATATAATAACTTTTTACAAAATATGACTATGTCACTTTTCCCTTGTATAGCTCATGAAAGATTTTTATGTGCTCCCCGGCATTTCTGTTTACGGTATTATGCTACATTTGTATTTTTCATAATGCTTTGAGTATCTGTTATACTGGTTCAAGGATGTTCATGTAATGTACTATACAGTGAAAACCTGCTTTACTGACCATCTGTATAGAGAGGGACCATCTGTGTCTCGAAACTCATTTTGCCGTTTTCCTTGAAAAGTCTTTCTCATTGAAACCTATTCTAAATACTCTGTAAATAAAGACCATCTGCTCCATCTCCGGAGTCTGCTTATAAAAAGCCGCTTTTCTTGTCTCCCTGGAGTGTTCTTTGTATACAGGTTTCACTGCATTATGAAAGTCACTTGTTAATGTCATAATTTCCTGTACAGGTTCTTCATAATCAGGCATGGGCCTACAATGAGCTAGACCAGAAAGACTGGGCTCGGAACCAACTGGACGAGGCCAGAGAATGCAAGGCCGAACCCAGACATGATAAGATAGACGACTCCTACAGGGCTTTCACTGTAAGCATGACATGCAGCTTCTATGATTGTGATTCAGCAGTAACCCCTAAAGCCCTGTTCGGACATGACGCAATTAACCGCTTAACCCATTGACTGCTGAATTCTCTTCTCACCCTTAGGCTGAATTCTCTTCTCACCCTTAGGCCTATTAGGAACTGCCTGGTACCAGTAGGCAATGGGTTAAAAAGGCGTAGTGACAAAACGTTATTTGTAAATTAATGCCTTAAATGGTCTTGTTAGAAATGGTGAATTGCAGAAAAATATCAAAACAATTCCAACATTTTGAAAAAAGATGAAGAACAAAATAAACTTTCCCAAAACAAAGCTTTGTTAATATTCTATCACCATTTATGGTGATAGTATTTCATCACTTGATAAGAATTCGTTATACCGATCCAAATTGAAAAATTTTCAATTAGAAATGACGAAGAAGGAAGTTTCCATGTTCTCCTTAGAAGAAGTTGTGCTGAATTATTGGTATACTTTATAGCCTGTGTTTTATTGTTATTATTATTATTATTATCATCTTTGAAGAATTTGCTTTAGAACAATTTGCTAGAGTACAGTTTGTCAAATTCTATCTATCTACTGGTATTCCTCTATCTATCTATCTATGTAACATAGCTTGGAGGCCATTGGGTGCCAATCTGATGGATCTTGAGATCCAGGTTCTCCATAACTTTCTGTCTTCAGCTGTTCTAGTTAGCTGCTCAAAAGATATTCCTGTCCACTGCTTTATGTTATCAGGTCTTGCTCAAATTCTACATTGTAATAGAAAACACAAGTTGAAAAGATGCCTTTTATTCAGTATCTAGTTTGTATCACAGAGCAGTGAGAGGATATACAAGGGTCTGACAAAGCTATCTCTTTCAGCAAACTCTTCTATCTTCCATTTCTCAACGAACACAGCATTTTGATTAACTTTTATTATGTGTATGATCCATCGCAGAGTGGTCGCTCCTTTAAACTCTATGAGCTTCCAAAGACGCTACTCTTCAAGCCACCCAAGTCCAAGATCGATAACCTGGACAGAAAGGACTACCTCGGCAAAGCCAAGATTGTTGCCAAGTTGCCAACAGTGAGAAGGGTTAGTGATTTACAGTATGATGCGTTCTCATGACCAGTGGAAACTCGTTGTAAAGAGCTCCGATATTACGAGATTCCTGGTATTACAAGGCAATTTTGCTGGTCCCAGGTCTTTATGTTCTTTTGGGTTTTTTTACCCTCATATAAAGGAGATTCCTGATATAGAAAGGTAATTTTCACCATCCCAAGGTCCTCATTATAGCAAGTTTCCACTGTTAATCATTCTGGAACAGTTCTTGTCCTCCCATGCCAGGAAACAGCAATGTTTGAATAGAAATTACAAAATTATGTAATGTACGGAATGTGTTTGCTTCAATAATGGTATAAATAAACTAATTCTGACTTTATTGAAGTACATGTATATGCAGCTACTTTTAAAAATTTAAGTCCACCCTGATATCAAGTTGGTTTTAAATGAAGGATAATTAGATTAAAGAAACAGATCAATGAAAGTTTGAGCAAAATCCATTGAGAAATAAAAAAGTTATGAATTTTTGAAGTTGTAATTAATCAAACACAAATTGGCAACTCCATGGAGTATCTTGTGAGCTCCTCTCCCATTTGACCTGTACTAAAAAAAAATCATAAATTTCCACTTTTTGGAAATAAAATATTCAGTCATACATGAAACCTAGATATAATCATTGTACATATGTTTTATAGAAAACCTGTATGAGACAAATGTATTTCTCCATCAACAACTAAGAAAATTAATATTTACAAAATTTCCTATGCAGACCAAATGCGAGAGCAGCTCGCAAGATACGTCACGTACAGTTGCCAATTTGTGTTTGATTACAACTTCAACTTCATAACTTTCTTATTTCTTGTCAGATTTTTCTCAAACTTTTACTAATCTGTTTCTCTCTTTTTTTCTGCTTTTATGGAAATCAACTAAGTACCATGTTAGACTTCCCCTTTAAAGGATTACTGAAAATGTTGTGATTTCAGCATAGTCAACATTTCTTTGTTATGGTATTCGTTTCATCACAGGGCTCCTCGACTCCTCCACCCCCCAATACATCCAGCTCTCTTGGTGTACCAGTACTAACTCCAAGAAGTAGAACACCAACACCATCTTCTGCACCCTCTAAGGCTCTGCCAGTACCAATCAGCAAGACACAACATTTATCTAATCCAGCCCTTCCAGGTGCATCGGTTCCCTCTAGAGAGCCAAGACCTAGTCTACCGGATACCCAAGCTATATGGAAGATGCCTGTTGTGACAGTTGAATCTTTGCAGAATTCCAAGCCACCAAACAGGCCTCCACCATCTCAGTCTGGAGGGTTCAACCCTAACAGAGCACTGCCGCAGACACCACCACCCAGTAGTCCTGTCCCTCAAAGAGCTCTCCCTGGGAGAAAGATCAGTTCTGATCTGGCACCTAATCGTCCAATACCTTCACCAGCTCGTTTAAGCCCAGTCCCTGATAGACCGCTTCCTGTTAGCCCCGGGAAGAAGAACAGTTCCGAGGTACCACCAAGTCGTCCTCTACCTTCACCGACTCGTTTGAGCCCTGTCCCTGACAGACCGCTTCCTCAGAGGCCTGTCCCAGAAAAAACTGGTGATGGTCCCCCAATTAGACCACTGCCAACACCGTCTCGTAGCAGTCCAGTCCCAGCCAGCCCGGTGCCACAAAGGCCTGTCCCAGAACAGAATGGAGATCTTCCACCTGGCAGACCTCTGCCGACACCAAATCGAAGCAGTCCTCCTCCTCCAGGTAGACCATTACCTGGCCCTCCCCAAAAGTCTAGTACCCCAGAACTACCTCAGAGGCCATTGCCACAAACACCTAGCAATTCTGATAATCAGAGTAGACCGTTATCCCTTGCTGATAGGCCTGTTCCACCTAGACCTGGCACTGCTTCACCAGAACTTCCCGACAGACAAGTGCCCCCACCTCCTGGGAAAGATGAACCAGACTTACCCCCCAGGCCCTCGCCAATTGCAACAAGAACCAGTGACCTAAGCAACAGACCAGTACCGCCTTCCCCAAATGCAGGTCGCAAGTTACCTGGGATTCCTGTTATGAATAGCAAATCGTTTGATTTACCTAACAGACCGATTCCTGCATTACCAACAGGAGGCCCTCCAGATGACTTGCCATCGAGACCGCCTCCTCCAAAACCAAGCCAAACAATGCCAGAACTGCCTCCCAGACCTATGCCTGGTTCTCCCGTCAGGCAACCCTCCGCCGAAAGTCTCCAGACAAGACCGGTACCACTTCCCCCTGGGTCCAGTACAGGAGAACCTGAGCTTCCGCCAAGGCCAAAGCCTGGCAGTGGCAACATCTTTCAAGATAGACCTGTTCCTCCACCCCCTTCAAATGCAAACAAGCTCCTAAATCCAGGAAGGAGGTCGTCCAGCCCTGGACTGCCAGAACTACCACCTCCACCGCCCCCACAGAGAGGTCAATCTCCTGTTCCTCCACGCAAGCAGTTCAACAACCATGTAGCATCTAATGGTGGAAAGCCTGCTGGTAACAAGGCCAAGCTGGTCAAGATTGTGTCAGACAGCCCACCTGTTGTGAGGAAAGCTGCTGCTGTCACAGTAACAGTGCAGAAAGAGGTAACGGCTGTTGTTAAATGTCTGTGATAGAACATCGATTTGTTGGTAATTGTAATAAAATAAACCTGAATAATGAGAGGAACTGGCTGAATGTTTTTCTAAATCATGCAGTTAATACGTTTTCTTTACCCAGTCAACTTTTCGAAACACCAGCATACCGATACATGATTGGGACTCGATGATCTGGGGAGCGTTTCATCAAGTGTCTTGTCAGTGATTTTTACTGACAAATTTGCTCTCGGCCAATCAGATGCAAGGATTTCAGTAGCTTATAACAGTCGTCGGTAAAAATCACTGACAAAACGCTTGATGAAACACTCCCCTGTTGTTTTGAACTACCAGCTTGATTTACTCATCTTTGTTTTGTAATCAGTATCACTCAGCTTTTTATGTTCTCTATACAGTGCGTTTGGTGGAAATACACGTGTTATTTATATGTGGTCCTGAATTTTCAGTGTAAATTTTGTTTAATAGATTCTGAGAGAATTCTTCTTTTTATTATTTTCTCGGCACATCCACATTGGTGGGATATTGACAGAAATGCTTGTGTCCTGATGTATAATGATACGGTCAAGCTAAATTTGCATTGTCTTCACTGATCAGTCTGCGTCCAGACTTGGCAATGATTCTGTAGACATTATGCACTTAATTTTTTGCAAAACAGTCATCAAAATTGTGAAATGAAATGAATGAGGTGCATAGTAGATACTTGATATTTTTGTTTTGTAATCAAATTTTTCAAGAGTGTAATAGTTCTATAAAGTTTTTCTTTCTTTGAATTCAAAGAACAAAGGAAAGATTTTATTGTGACCGAAGATATTTCTGTCTGAATTTCACAGATTTAATTACTGTTAATTGATCTTGCAGGAAAAACCAGCCCCAGCATCAGCGGCAAAACCCAAGCCTCCGACCGCAAACAAGCCCAACGTGGCTGGAAACCAGCCACCTATCCTGGCTTTCAAGCCGGAGCTCAAGCAGCGTGTGGGTAAAGGTCCAGGGCCGAACAACCCAGGCAAGCGGAAGACGGCCCTTGTCATAGCTGCTCACCAGACTGATGTAGAGGGAGAGGTGTCTGTAGCAGAGGGTGACCTGATCACCATCACAGGAGAAGGTATGTTGAACCTGTTGGCTTTGTCAGTTCAAATATGAAATTATTGTTTAGTGCTGATGAAATACATTAGAACCTTGTTCTAGCCCTGATATAATGATAATAATAGTAATGATTATATATTAATAATATTCTGGATTATATAGCACTTAAAACATCCACAGTACAACATAATGAAGTTTCAGTTTAACAAAGAAATTTCCCCAGGAATTTCTTACAACAGTGTTCTACTGTACTTCGGTAGGTGTGCAAAAATGTAGATTGGTTTCTTTTATATACTACCATCTCAATAACGAACTCAATATTTGCAGATCTTAAAGTTGAAGACTGTAATATATCTTGGAGTAAGTGTTGAGGCAAAATGTCAAATATATAATTTTTTGAAGTGATGCTCTGAAATGTCAGTTATTTTTTTTTCTTCAGAAATCAAGACCATTAACTTTATGTGTATCATTTATTGATTCAGAACACAAAACATCCCTTTATGTATACCATTTGTCATTATTGTAGAATGTTGGACTATTATGTGCCTGTAATGCCACCAAAATCAGAATCTTAAAAATTATGCCCACAGAACATAAAATGGTTTTAAAAATCAAGTTCCTCACACTATACACCCATCACATTATGATAACAAGTCATACTAATCTCCATTTCTGTTTCTTCTTTCGAACACTCGCAGCTGGCGATTGGTTGGAAGTAGAGGTGAAAGGTCGCAAAGGCCGTGTACCCAGGACCTGCGTCAAAGACTTCAGCAAGCCTGGGGTGTAGTTCAGTGAAGAAGAGACCGTCGTCTTTCAAACATCGACCTTTATAGCAGAGTCGTCTTCATTGCCACACAGTTTGTTGCTTCTGCTTGCAGCTATGTATTGTCTTTTTGTATTGAGAAAGTATTAGGGAATCGGAGTTTTTGCAGGTACAGTGGGACTTGTTATGACGAGCACCTTGGGGCCCATTGTAATTTCTTTGCTTTATCAGGCGTCTCACTATATCAATGCTACAAAACATTAAAATAGAATGAAAATGGGACGTGCATGATTACCTCGTTTCATCAGATGCCTCGTTATAACATAGCTCATTATAACAAGATTCCACTGTTTTCCTTTTTAGAGGAGCAGTTATACTCTGTCACGACACAAGTGACTATGTGATGAACTACCGCAACGTGTACTTCAGAAGTGCATATTTATTTTTCCATGTTCGAAGTGAGCATTTTATGAGGAAGATGGTAATCTCTTCACTTAAATGTGCTACGAATCGGGATATCTTTGAACCAAAGTGCTCACTATCATCATTATCAAGAAATTGAATTGTAAATTGCTATATTTGTGGATGAAATCTAATCTTTTATACGAAATAGAGTGCACATTTTCCTCTTTTGTATATGACACAAGTGGTGCAAAGCATACTTTTGAAATATGAATGTGATGTACATATACAGCTTTCTCAAATGATATTATTGTAGAGATGACAGAATGAAATTCTATATTTTCAAGATTCCATAGATAGTACAAGTACATATTAGAACTTCATTCTGTGATATTACTGTATGTACTCAAATTGTCAAAATGAATTTTAATTGTCTGTTTCTATTTTTATAGATATTTTATGCAGTACCCGTTTTACATGTCTTTGTTTCTGTCATCTGTGTTGTGCATAGACTTTTAATAGTTAGTGGTGTGTGAACTTTTTATTGATTCACGTTATATTTTGTGGCCTTGTGTTTCCACATTATGTGTAAAATACTATGCCTTTAATAATTTTTGATAAATGCCAAAACAACATAATGTACATGTTTATTCTCTCATAAAAGTTTGTATATTATGCTCGAGGATTTCTTATAATAAATCTATATATCTTTTGTCTTGTAATTCTCACTATTTAGTGTTTTTATATTTTAGCTGTTTTATGAAAAAAAATGTTCATAATCATTTGTAAATATGTGTACATGTAGGTAAATGAACTATTTGTGTGTCTTTGTAATATGTTTTCTCTTTTCTTGCTTCTATTAAGCCATGAATTAAAGTATATGTAGTGTTGTTCTTGGATTTGATTGTATGAAAATGGTTGTCACCTTTTGCATCCATCTTTCATTTTAATATTTTTTATAGCTTGAGAAACTTGTAAAATTTGTTTTCTTTTACAGTCACCAAGTAACCTCTTGAGAAAAAAAGCAGGTACATTTCACCAAAGTCATTTATATAATGTATGTTCATGTATATTGTCACCTTTTCTGTATCAATCTTGTAATTAGGCTGCATTTTATGGTAAACATTAGGTACTGCATTGTTATAATTCAAAATGATTTTTATTTATTGATAGTTGTGAACATTGGGAACTGCAATAAAATGAATTTTCACAAAGAAGTTGACAATTGTGTGAACTTTGTTAATTTATTATGGCTAAATAAAACCATGTACCTCTATATTTCAAATCAGGTTCGTAAGATTTCTACTTATTGTCCAGTTAAAGCAAGGGAAAATTGGGATATATAATATAAATCTAGTGTAAAGTTGCAGCATATCATTGAAATTAATGACAATCTTTAGTTCTGGTCACTGAGCAAAATGAAATTCTCACCATATCAGACAAAATTTGAACTGAATATTCAATACTAAAAATAAGTGACATTTTCTACATCAATTTCATTAAAGAATGTCTTTACGATTTTGTCAAAAGCAAAGAGAAACAAAAATATTGCATTAGTCACAAGTTTCCTTGATTTCTTTCCAACAATTTCATAGGATCATACTGCACTGTATGAGCAAAAATTATTCAAAAGAGTTTCTTTTGAATTATAGTTTATTTGAAAATTTCCCCAGAAATAGAGATTATCTTGAATCAAATACCTTATGGAAGTTGCATATCATGGTGAGAGAGAGAGAGAGAGAGAGAGAGAAAAGGAAAATAACAGAGTGATTGAGAAGAATGTGAAATACACACTAGAGAGAGAGAGAGAGAGAGAGAGAGAGATGCAGTGGCTTTGAAGACATCTCGGATTACAATACCTAAACGTCATACCAGATGGACATAGACTTAGGCAGCTCAGCAAAATGTAGTGGCACAAAAGATGCATCCGGAACACAAAATGCATATATATATATATGGCTAAAGTCTGAAAATCGTCATTTCATAGCATTAAGGTAGAAATACACCATACAGCCATAGAACAGGTAAAATAACCTCTACTACCTTTGCTTAGGCACAATACTACCAAACCTGTTATCACATTTGTCAAATTACAACTTTTAATTTACTACTATCATCAACGATTTCGTCGTTTGTGTTCCAGACGCGTCTTTACGTGCCACTCTGTTTCGTTAAACTACATTTGATCAGTCACAATCGACAACTACAGTTCATTGATTTAAGCATCACATGATTTTTCTTGATTAGAATATCGATATTCATCATTATTCAGAACCTTCATTGTATTTGTTAACATTTTTCTTATGTTGACATTTCCATATCGCGTTGCCATTTCTTTGAAAATCTGATCACAGACAGATTGTGAGGTGTGCTTTAGATAGGACTTAAATTTTGTAGGTCCCCTAGTTGCTCCCCTCCAACCATTCACTGGTGTTGGCATTTCAAACCCCAAACTTCAGTGGTCTTCAACACATCTGACCACTCTTGGTAAATGTATGGATATTGGAGGTTATGCATTCATCCTTCTAGACCCTTGATAGGACTTTCAACAATAGGTACCCTAGTGACTCCTCTTTATAGCATGCACATGCTTTGTTGGAAACCTAGGTTGAGATACAAACCAACATTTCTGTCCCGATCAGGCGAATAATAGTCTTTTTGTAATGAATTCAACCTTGTCTTGGATACCACACCAAGTGGTAGATCCTCAAGCATTGCATTGGCTTTACATCAAACCCCAGTGATAGTGTCCTGTCTGTCAGTCCTGGTGAATACGATTCCATCTCTGATCAATCCATTCAACCTTGTCCTCCTACTCCTTCAGATGGGAATTCAAGCGGTACATGTAGGTTCCCTGGTTGATCTCTAAACCTGCATTGGCTTGACGTCAAACCCTGGTGATAGTGTCCGGTCAGTCAATCCTGGTAAATACGATTCCATCTCTGATCCATCCATCCAACCTTGTCTTCCTAGTCCCTTGAATAGGATGTAAAGTGGTAGGTTCCCTGATTGATCTCCAGGCCTGCAGTGGCTTTACATCTCACCCCAGATATAATGTCTGGTCATTCCAGGTGAATTTGATTCCACCTCTGATCCACCTCCTGCATCACTTTAACTGCTTCCCTACCCTGACTAAGCGGGACAAGGTCCGACGGTCTCACCAGCGGCTGGCATTCCTCGATGGCTGCAGCTATGTGATTCAGTTTCCAATGTTTCTTGAGCAGTGCATGCTCAACACTAAACGGTCCATCATGGGTTCGTCTCACTTGCATAGCTATGGCGGAGGACTTAAGTTCTTGACCTATATCATGAATGACCTTCCTTAGATATTGAGCAGTCTCTGCGTAACTGGTAACCTCTGAAAACAGATGAACACAAAAGGTAAATTTACTTGATGAAAGTATTTGTCTGTGTGATATAATCACAATCGGCCTCTGCATCAAAAGTTACATTTACGCACAAGTAGAAATATTAGTTTACTTCATTCTCATACAATCAGTGTTGTGTTTAATTTTTGGAGTTGCATTTAAACACCGAGTTTTATACAAGAAGCCCCAGGAGTGGTAGGTACTGGCAAGAATGCTGCCTCTATTAAAGAGTTCTCTTTGAATAATAATCACAACAACAACAACTACAATAATAACACTACTACTACTAGTGATAATAAAAGTAATCAGCTCTTGTTTAGCAGATATTACATATTTAACAATGTCTCCATGCACATCTAAATAGCTTTGGATTACATGTATTACCCTGGCCCTAGCCTTACAGCAAAAATGAAGGCAATGAAGCATTCAAGGTAGGGCTGGGACTAAAAACCGGGTACCCGAGTCCCGCCCGAGAGCCTCGGGACCCGGGTCAAAATATTAGATAACCGATACCCGAAAATGAGTATTTAATTATCACCTATGTATGTACACGACAAGGCGGTAGATGAACGTCGAACAGCCATTTACTATTTACATGTAAAAAAAATCTATGTAGCGCTCTAGCGCACCATTGCAGTGATGCGCTTTTGATTCGTTCAACTCACTGTGAAACATAACCTTACACATTCGTATACACAGAGAGCAAAGCTCACTGCCGCTATTCGGAGACTGCTCATTGGTTCATTGAACCCATGACATAATTTGCATTTAGTGCCCTTCCCCTTCTTTGCAGTGAACGATAAGTCTATGAGCGATTAACGGGCGTAAAGTTTACAAACTCATGCATATTCAACAGTCGCTCCACACTCGCACGTGGCATCTTACAACTCGTACACTATTGAACAGGTATTTTTAACATCGACGATCACGATCTGACACTGTCACAATATCCTGAAACTTTAGCAAAGAAGTTACCAATTACTGAAATCAGATTAAGAGTACATGAACGATATATCCAAAATAATATCCTTCATTGTTCATGCGAAAGTGAAAAGCAAGGCTGTGAGAAGCAAAGGATGTCTACAGTGCGCGCGATTAACATTTTCATTCATAAAATTGGGCTTGTGACGTCATTTCATGAGCGGTCCGTTAATAACAAGTCATGACAAGTCATATGCCAGCCAGCCAATGAAGGTATGCGCCTTTTTTTTTCTTTTTTCTTTTTTCCTTTCATATACCGCGGCGGCATTGGGCGGAAAGGCGCTTTGCATAAACAGATCGAATTTTAAAAGGGAACCGCATGTGTGTGTTAAAGGATGAAGTGGCAGTCGGACAGAGAAGAAAATGTTGGCTTGATGATTTTTTTTGATGAATGATGACTTGTTTTATTCTTTAAATGTTAAGTTTATTCATTTTGAAAAGAAATCTACAAAGCGGTTCAACGGATGCTCGTGAAGGTTCATTCAAACATGTTTTACTCTTTAAAACGTAAGCTTGCCTTTCCAAATGAGGTTTCATATAATGAAGATTTCGATTTCGGTCTGAGGGTCTTAGTTTTAGCTTAAAGTCATTTCTCAGTTCGCCCATCATTATGGTCTTTATTCTTTTAACAGTATCAACTGAATGGTTTTTCAACCATTACCACTTCCGACTTACGAGAGTCTTTGAGTTCAGGTTAAAACTAATATAAAAAAAAAAAACACACAAAAAAAAACATGAATACAATTCAATTAATATTAATGAACAGTGGGGGGGGGGGGGGGACAATATATCTCGATAATACATGCAGATGTACGCTAGGCTATTCATAGAATTAATGACACTCTGACAGAAAACACAGGTACAGCTCTTGTTTGTTTTGCAAAGTCCCTTGAAAGAACGTATTTACATGTATATTGCACATCGAAAATGTCAAAATGAAAAGTTACGTGTTGACTTCTTGACTGTAGAGCGAGAAAAAAACAAACATGTCATGGACACATTTAATATATTTATGTTTCCTTTGTTTCATTTATTATTGTCTCCGATCTCCATCAGGTGGTGGAAGGTGTGGGGCAGTTGAGGGATGGGTTCATAATAAGAGTTATCAACTATATATTGTCTAAAGGCTGGTAGGCTTCACATTTTTAAACACAAATCAGACAAAGGGATTAAGAACTTTCTCTTTAACATTTACTAGTAGTGACATTTATGAGAGAGAGTCAGAGAGAATAATAATTAACCTCCCGCCCCCCCCCAAAAAAAAAGATCTTGTTTTTCAGTTTCCGTCATAAAACTTGCACTTTCTAAATTCCAAATAACTTGAGAAGCATGATCTGATGAGTGTGTGTGTGTGTGTGTATGTATGTGTACTGGCGAAGAGAGAGGACCCGGCATGTATTGATGATTTTTTGTGTACTAGTAGTGGTACGTGTGCGTGAATTTCAATAATTGGCGGGTTGATCACACGTTGAGAATGAAACTGTCGGTGAGACGATGACCGCGTGCGTGAGGACTCGCAGTGTGTATAATTAGAGTATGAGGAGTGTAGATACTACAGAAAGCTCGTCATTTTCGCCAGGCAAATCAATACTCCGTGTGAACAGTGAAGTTTGTCTACAAAGTGAGTAAGTGACTCGATCTCTACGATCACGATGTCAAAATTCCCAAGAGCTGCCCGTACAAAATTATTAAGAATCATCATGATCATCGTCTCAAACGAGTTTTTCTTCATAAGATTTCTTTGTATTCCCCTTCCTTTTTTATAAGTACATGTACATTCATGTATTTTGGATAAACATGTGCGAGGGACGGTTGACCGCGCGTGACTACCTAAGGCGCTGGCGCGCTGGCATGATTAAACGGTAGACAATTTCTACAGATTAGATTTAGGCGGCTTATGCCTATCCTGTCTTGCGCCCACGCGATTTCCTCCACCTGTTTTGTTGTTGTTGTTGTTGTTTTTGTTTTTGTTTTTTCCTCGAATGGTTTATTTCAGTTGCCAAACACAAAGGAGTTTTCCCATAGTGTTTGTAGCTTCTTAGGGGTAAATATTGGCTTGTAATTCGTGTTATATCATTTTCGGGTAACCGGGAACCCGCCCGAAAAATAGTCGGGTTCCCGAATTGAAAAAATACCCGAAACTCCCACCCCTAATTCAAGGTATTACTTCCTACAGGTACTCATTTTAACTTCACCCGAGTTGAGCGTGGGAAACGTAGATGAATGTCTTGTCAAAGGACGTAAGTGCTGTGGCAGATATTCAAACCCGCATCTTGTATTCCACACTCCTGTGGCATATCAACTAGACCATAACATCTCTTTGGAGACTTACCCAGTTCAAAGTCTGGAGGATCAAACATGGTGCAGGTGATGTCTGTCAGAAGGGGGTTTGTCCGTCCGACCGGATGTAACAGACCCCTCACTGCCAGCTCGTAGGCCTCCTGGCTCTGGATGTCGACGCCTGACTGCCGGATCAGTTCTCGTTGGAAGCTGCGATGGATGTTGGAGGTGATGCGATCCAGCTTCTCCATGGTGATATGATCTATCAAGAGAAGAGAGGACAGAATAAGACATTAAGTTATCTTGCATAAATGGAAATTTGTGCAATCACTGGACTGTATGAAGTGCATGACATCACTTTCTTTTTCATCGAGTTTACAGACCTCAATGAAATATCAGTTGGATGAAAAGCAGTCCAGGGCCCGTTGCCTAAAACTTACCATTAACAGTAACTTTGCCATCAATCGTAACTCCCATGGAAACCTTGATTTTGATTGGCTGTTGAGTGATGTTACCATGGTAGTTACCATTGATAGCAGAGTTACCATTAATGGTAAGTTTTATGCAACAGGGCCCAGAACAAGGGCTCACGCTATTGAATAACTTCCCAGATGGAAAACATGGATGTCAAGATGGATATTTACATCTTAAGGTGTATCCTACATGTAGTTATGGATTTGAAGTTGAATCTTTTCCAATTTACAGGATACATGTGCATGGGAGGTTGCTGAAACGATGGCCTATCATACCATCACATCAATATAAAAAGGATATAGAGCTCATTGACACTACATGGCTGTTACTCCATTTTTACACTGATGCGATGATACTAAAGGACAAGGTATTACCCTGTCAGTGGTATTGGCACTGTTTTTCATAGCCATAGGTCCCTGTTTCAAGCCCTATCACATTTCTTTTAACCTATCGTCTACAAGAACTGGATTCCTCTATTATCAATAGTAATATTTGTACTATCCATGATTAGAAGTACAAAATAGAGCAAAATTTTCAACAAGATATGTACAATGAATATACACACATCACAGGATTGGTAAATATGTGCATTACGATTGGAGAGAGTCAACTCAGATTTAATAATGGGTTGCCTGATATGAAGGCTAGAGAATCAGTCACAGGGCCAGCTTACATCTCCCCTCCATCGTAAAAAAGGCACAAGATTTACTCAATACACAGTATTTTGTGATAAAGTGTGCACATGGGGGTCACCACTTGTGTAGGTCAATAATTGCTGGAGAGCTGTAATTATTCACGAAACTATTTTGCAACAGGGTCCAGGAGTCAAGTCTTTTTATAGCAACATACCATATGTCGTTTTCTGCCAGATCTTGCCTTCGCTGTCATGTGTGTCTGTCGCCACGCCAAAGCGCCCTCTAATGGTGTACTGCCGTGGTAACCTTGCTGCCTGATACTGGTTGACAAGCTTATTGCCATCCCGTACAGCTAACACTGAATTCAAGCATACAAAATATAGATGGGCATATTGAAATACACATGAAAGGGCATAAAGGTGAAATAGAGAAAAGATAGTGCTACTTAAATGGATAATTCTCCCTATCGCATATAGCCGATATCAGCCGATATCAGCTCCCGATTCTGATATCGGGAACAACGATGTTGGCACATAAAGTTCCGGTTCCAGTCTATAGCTATAGCGAGCATACACTGATATTTCCTTGCTTTTTTCGTGCGTGATTGTTCTGCTGAAAACACGTTCTGCATCATCGGCTCAACATCCCACATTGGGTGGCTTCACAGAAGAATCCCATTTAACCCATTCATGACAGGAATTATTTAAGGGGTAAATTGATCACATTTTGTTCTTCAAATTGGCAACAATAATATTTTTCTTTTAGTGCTACACGGTTCTAACAAAATGTAATGTCTTTGAAAACAATATGCATCATTAGAAACTTAGTCGAAAGTTGAAAAAAATTGCCAATTTTGATAAAAACAGTGATTTTGAACCTCTCAATGTGTTGCCAATTTAAGGATTTTCAAGCTTATTCTCCTTTTTAAAATTCCTGGCATCAAACACAATATGGTCATGCAACAAAAATGGAAACAATGTGTGTAGAAATTTCTGCTCTTTCTACTCATGCATCTGGTATATTTTTTAGAGTTCTGCATCAAAAGTTATTGAGCCAAACCACAAAATGTGGTCAATTGTCTCGAAAGGGTTAAATATCAACTGTATAAAAACATGATTATTTGCTAGATTAGGAACAAAAGGGAGTTTTTGCTAGGCTGACCACGTCTTCTAACACATTGTCAATGACGCTCTGGCCGGATCCGGAAGCTCAGTTGCCAGCAATCACATGCCCAAAAATTAGAGCGCCGCATGCATTCGGATTCGGAGAGCTATATGCGATAGGGAAAATTGCTGCATGTTTCTATTAAAAACTTCTGCAGTTAAATGGGAGCTCAGACATGAAGCTCCTAGCTATATTTGTATCAGTTACTTGCCTCTCTTTTTGTTCTTCTTCCTCCCCCTCCTCTTTATTCAAGATGCAAGTTTTACTTGCTTTCCAGCGGTATTGCATGCCTTCCTCTTCTCTTCCCTCCTCCTCCTGCTCCTCCCCCATCTCCTCCCCCATCTCCTATTGCTCCACTTACTCCTCCTACAATCCTTCAAATATATCCAAGTTCCTTACCCAACACGCCACAGGCCTTGGTGTCCAACCCCATGGACACCACAGACACGCCAATGTTCCTGTAGGCAGGTCCTCTCACCAGTGGATGGTCTGCGAAGCTAGGTACTTCCACAGCCTTCAGGGCACCGGGATTGGTGGTTGTAACTCGGACATCGCTCTCTTGGACGATCTTCACCAGGGTGTTCTGAGGCCGCTGCTTCAGTGAATTCAGCTCTGCAAAACAACAGATGACAGAAATTAATGTTTAACATAACTAGCAAGATACTCTATCAATGGATTACAAGCCATTTATCCAACTGAATACTTGTACTACATGTTAGTCTGTGAAAATTCTGGATTAAACCCATAGGAAGCACTTGTGAAAGGAAACTATATGTACATGTACAACCAACTCCAAAAGGGGTAAAAAATGAACCTAGTCCAGAAAGGCAAGCAAATCATGTTGGTCTAAATACATGTATTCTTAAATCATTCATACTACTTACAACAAATTTTGGGGGCATTTTGTTTTAAAGACACAAGATGTAGAGTCTACAATTTACTCAATTTATAAAAGACTAAATACGTAGGGAATGTAAATTTGAAAACTGGCCAGGTTAAACTTAGTCCATCCTTTATGATGCTCTTCTTATTTCTAATTAGGCAAATCCAAGATATTTGATCGTTTGGTGTCCCATCCATTGTGGAATTATGGACATAAATTCACTTTTTAAGTATCGTTTTACATGATATCTGGTCTGATCTAAGCTCTAGTAGTGGTACCATCTTTAGATACACCATAATCTTAGACGTGATTGATAAGGTACAGGATAAAATAGCTTGGATTTGGTTCCACTTGCCTTCAAGGAGGGTGGTTTTGACAATATGCTTGACTTTCTGAGGTGATAGACCTTCTGGCTTGTACACTGCAAACAGCCCACTCAGAGACCGCCATGCCTTGCGAGCTACCTTGAAGTCAGCAGACATCTTAACTTAAATTCTTTGACAAAGAAACTTGAATGATGTCACACCTGTTATGTACCATCGAATTCTGAAAGTGAAAAAGAAGTTGAAATTAATATTTTTAATCCTATTTCAATATACAGTATATTGCTATTGCCTAATTGTTGTTTCATATAGTAAAAATTCAATTTATCAAATGTTATTCCATTTTCCACTCAAACATAGACTATACCAAATTATTTGGATAATATATACAAGGGGTCTCATCAGGGCTCATTGATCATGACAGGTGAAACATGGATTTCTTACAGACTGGTCAATTTCATGTGGAAAGAAAAACAAACATTTTTGAGAAGTCTACCTTACTTCATTCCCATCTTGTCAAAAAGTGTAGCAGAGTCAGAGAAATATGAAATAATGGTGTATTATAGACCAAAAACTCTGTATCTTGTTCGTTAGCCTCTTATTTTGGTAGGGTTGGCTCTTCACTTAGAGACAGAAACGGGCCTATTACTCTGCTGTGCAAAACGAATACACATTGAGTCACACACTAATAACAGTTAGAATACGGTTGCAAGATTTTCAAATAGAGAATACCTTGGACCCTGAATTACCTGAAAACGGACCTTTAAACGGATTATTCAGTCAAATTGGTAAGTTGAATCGATTCCTTAAATACTAGAGCCTAGGTCTGATCTATTTATTAATTTACAAAAATATGTAAAAAAATAAAAATATACAGATTTTTCCAACTACATGCCTACTGTTCATCGGCGGTCAGTACGTTTGCACAGCAGAGTGACAGGCCCGTTTCTGTCTCTAAGTGAAGAGCCGACCCTACCAAAATAAGAGGCTAACGAACGAGAGACAGAATTTTCGGTCTAAGTGTATTGCCATAGCTCCACTCATGGTGCATTAATGTGTGCATCCCACAACCTGGCACATGTATGAGTGCCCCCCCCCCCCCCATTTTGCCCCTATCAACTTTGCCATTTCTAAATTTTCTTTAGCAAGCAAGTGAACAAACAAAGACAAAAATTGTTGACACTTTGGCTTTTGAGTTTTGTATAGTCAAGGATTGTATTTCCGAACAGCATGGTATTACCGAACGCGTACAGTTAAGCGCATAAAATGGCTTTCAAACGCGTGGGACTATGCGTATGTTCTCCACATTATGGAAACAAAAAACATGGTACAAGATCATAAAATGAGGCAAAAAACATAAGTAATATCTTTGGAACTGCTCTCTGGTCACCCCCAGTCGTCACCCCGTTGGCCCCAAATTGAGGTAGGTTGTGTCTTTTTCCCCATAGGTTTCACATAGGTTTCGGAAATACAATGCCTTTTTCAAGGGACCAAAAGGGACCAAAACGCCACGTCGTTGGGAAGGGGTTCGCTCGGAAGGGAATATCGTATTAGATCTACGTTGTCTTTTTCAAATTCCACCAACTTCTTTTTCTGTAGGATTTAAGCATTCATTATCTAAGTTTGACAGACATTTGTTTGTTTGATATTTTATTTGCAATCGTTGATTTTCTGAAAGGCAGTGTATACAGCCACACGCGTGTGGCCGTAAGGTAAAGACACACGCGTGTGGCTGTATACACTCACCGGGCCTGAGGATACAGCCACACGCCTCTACTTAGACTCTAGCTACGCAGCGGCGCAGCACGTAGCAAGTGCATAGCACGAGCGATGTGTACCGTATATTTATGCAACAGTACATGTTGCAAAACTTCATCATGAAGGTTTTATCTCTTGAAATTCACTGACATAGACCCTACAAACAATATTTTTACTTCATTTGTTATCAGATGACAATGAAGTAAAAACATTGTATATTTTTCTATGTCAGTGAATTTCAAGAGATAAAACCTTCACGATGAAGTTTTGCAACATGTACTGTTGCATAAATATACACATCGCTGGCAGGGTTGCCAGATCGTGGCTAGTCTTCACAGCCAAACTCAACATATTTTACGGCCAAATTCGGCCAAACTATTTTTTTTCACGGCCAAATTTCACGGCCAAATTATATCTATTTAGAAATGAAATTAGGTATACCCCTATACACAAATTAACTGTCTCATGCACTCCCCTAGGTTTACAATAAAGCCTGCTTAAATAGTTTGACATGATATTGAGCGACAACGTGCAAGTTTCTATATTTGAGTCTAATAAGATGTGGTCATGCGAATACTAGTATGTATACGCATGCTTATAATCGACCGTGCCCCCGGCCTGCAGCACAAACTAGTGTGTAGACTAGGCTAAGGGAGTGTTTCATGAAAGGACTTGCCGGATATTTTATCCGACAAGTTTGCTCTCAGCCAATCAGATGCAAGGATTTCAGTAGCTTATAACAGTTATCGGATAAAAAATCCGACAAGTCCTTTCATGAAACGCTCCCCAGGGCTTAATTCATGCATAACACACGCCGTAGCAGACGCGCGCATGCACATCCTATTGCATTTTTACATATTTCAAGTGATTTTATGGTTACATTTCCTATCTGATTATGAAAAAGGCCAGAAATAAAGATTCACGGCCAAGATTTCTGTTTTACGGCCAGAATACGGCCAAATTAATTTGGCCGTGAAATTTTTTTTTTTCACGGCCAAACTAAATTTTATACGGCCAGATTTCTGGAATCTGGCCGGAAAAAAGGCCAAATGGCAACCCTGATCGCTGGTGCTTTGCACTTGCTACGTGCCGCGCCGCTGCGTAGAGTGTAAGTAGACGCGTGTGGCTGTATCCTGCCGCCGGGCGAGTGTATACCATGTATACAGCCACACGCGCGCGTGTCTTTACCTTACGGCTACACTGCAAGGAGCTCGAACGCGTAGCGTTCGAGCTCCAGGTACAAATAACCGACGTCTGCATCGCCATGAGTTTGGTTAAATTTATTTGTTAGTTTTTGAAGGTAAGATGAAAATTTGTACTTACATGTCAGGATAATTACTTTATATATGCAGTAGGCTTTCAGATTTCACGATTTGACGATCATTTCGATGAAAAAAAGATAAATTTCCTCTCCGAGCCGATCTTTCCCCGTGTTGTATCGTCGATGCAAATGACTCGTATTCACGGTGCGCATGCAATTCAGCGCATGCGCACCGTGAATACGAGTCATTTGCATCGACGATACAACACGGGGAAAGATCGGCTCGGAGAGGAAATTTATCTTTTTTTCATCGAAATGATCGTCAAATCGTGAAATCTGAAAGCCTACTGCATATATAAAGTAATTATCCTGACATGTAAGTACAAATTTTCATCTTACCTTCAAAAACTAACAAATAAATTTAACCAAACTCATGGCGATGCAGACGTCGGTTATTTGTACCTGGAGCTCGAACGCTACGCGTTCGAGCTCCCTGGAGTTACCTTACGGTCACACGCGTGTGGCTGTAGGATCTATACACTGCCTTTCTGAGCTGAAAAGTGTTTGGTATAGATCCACTTTTAATAGATCTACTTCACTGCTGTAACTTTAGTGCTCGTATGTTTTTTAATGCAGCCACCCCCCTCCTCCCCCCCCCCCCCCCCCCATCGAACATGTCACAAAAACTTCACCGACATCACACAAAGTTGAATAAGTCGGACTTAGCTTAATTCCACAACATTCAAATCCATAATATCAAACAGCAGGAGTAAAAGGAAAAAAAGATCAACTTGATAATAAGCAATATCATAACCCTGCAATCAATTTATTCTTTGAAATGAGTAAATCTAAATCTATATAAAGCTAAAATATCAAGGTTTCTTCCTACCAACATCAAAGCCGTTTACTCTTGAACCTGTCGACTTAATTTTAGCGTTCACATATTATGGTATCTTCAAAAATATACCGATCGAAGAGAAATCCGAAGGCCTCCGTTGCTGCTCCGCCTGCTCCGTTATACGAGGCCAGAAGAGATGAAATTGAGAAAAGAAAAGAAAAAGAAGAACAAATAAAATAAAATAAATAGAATGAGCCACCTCAGCTGTATTGATGGAAATTTTTGACCACGGCAGTTCATCGATTTGGAATGAGGTGAAAGCTTGCATGCACCCCCCCCCCCCCGCACTCAAATTCAAAAAGTCAAATTCAAATTCATTTATTGATTCAAAATCCAAACATACAGGATCATTCTCAATTTTCACTCAAGAAATGTAGTGTCGACGGTAGGCCTAGTGCGGGGGGGGGGGGGGGAGAGATTTAATGCAACTGATTCAATCGCTACAGATACATTCAAAACAATTTTGAAAATAAATTGTGTACATTTACGTCATGGACTTGCCTAGGCCTACAGGACTCTGAGGATCCACATCTGGAAACAAAAGTATGCTGCGCGGCACCCTCAAACTCGCTCCCATGCCAGGTCCAATGAAATAATTATGTAGGAGTTTGTTTTATGTTGCTTGTATTAATTACTACTGTATACTCTCAGATTTACTTTTTATGATTTTTTTTTAAATTACTGTGTCTGTATTTAGCATTGTTCAATAATGATTACAACTTTCAAAAATCCATGTATACTTATCAGGGGTCGCAGAGAGTTTTTGAAAGTGGGGGGGGGGGGGCTGATCTGATTTCACTCATTAATGACAATTTTCGAGCCTTTTCCGAAATATTTTTTTAAACGTGTCTACTTAAAAAAGTGGGGGGGGGGGCTGCAGCTCCCCCCCCCCCCCCCCATTCCGCAGCCAATGATTATGATGCACTGAAACAGACAAAAGATGATTAGGCCGAACTGAGCAGCATAGGCACATTATATTCTGCTGAAATGTAAGTGGATTATTTTGTCTGATTCTGCACCGGGTCTGGGAATTGAGATTGGTTATGTCAGTATGAGAAAGTTTTCGGAAACTTGGCGGTGAAAATGCTTTGCTTTACCCCCAGGCACAATACTATTGGTCAACTCGCATTGCTTTTTTTTTCTATTCAAAATGCCGAAAGGCCTTTCGATTCACTAGTCAACATCAACAGTTTCTAGAGTGGAAGACAACCCAAAAGTTGCCATGAAGAAAGTGTGTGTGTGAGAGAGAGAGAGTAAGGGAGAGAGAGAGAGACTGAGAGAGAGAGAGAGAGGGGGGGGGGGGGAGGGGGGATAAAGGGAAAGCCTATAAACTTGATTGTAAATGTGATTATTTCAATATCGTGAAGAGAAAGCACAATAGATACCCCATTTATAAATTTACCAGGCGTTAGAGTCACGAAGCTATAGTGGAGAGGGGAAAGGAGGCAATTCCAAATAATATTGGCGATTTAATATACGAGGTGGGCAAATAAATGATTTCTGTCTTATTCACTTGGCTGCCCTCCCATGATGGCTACACTATTCTTTCCATCTTGTAAATGCGACTATTAGGGGCATATTTGAAATAATCATTTTCACTTACAATTTTACCAATTTTTACAATTTTTATGTAAATTTCACTTTTGATTGCATTGAAATTGTTATTGATTATGATATCTGTCTTCAATATTTGAACTATGTATAGTTTTAATTGTAATGTTCATGACAGATTTCTGCAGTATTGTTATGAAATAAATTCATTCATTCATTCATTCATTCAATACCCTATAATTAGCCCCCTCACCTTGTCCCATGAGTGATGCATTAAGAAGAAGAAAAAAAATCACAAGTGACACCGTAGCTATTTTGTTCTAAATCTAGTCGTTGAATTCAGTTTTATTGCAAGACCTCACGCGCGAAATTGGAGAGAAATCAAAATCTGACTTAAATCCTCCTTTCTAGTTACGTGATTTTACAACTGTAAACATGATCAAGAGAGGACCAACAAGGATAGTTCTAAAGCTAGAAGATCTTGAGGAGTTCGATAATATAAAGAAGGAGCTGGAACAGAAGCGAAGAGTTGAACAAGTTGTGGGCTTGAGCCCCACCGAAAAGAACGGACAGGCAAGCACATCGAACGGGGCAGCGGCCCAGCAAGAAACAGTAGTTCCCGCTGGTGAGGTTGTTGACGCGAGGACTCGAGATGAGAGAATTCGCACACGAATTGGGTTCGATCCCAGGCCTGTTCCTTCCACGTCAAGTCGAATTGGAGAATTTAGAGGTGGCGAATGATCATCCAAAGTCCAACTAGACCTACATTTATAGTTTGACTCTGGACTCTGCTCTGAAGATCTGTTAATGTAGCTGCAGACATGATGAGCAGGAGCGGATGGATCTGATCTCTGCTTGTAGGCCTAGCAAGAGTATTAAGGAGCACACTACGGACATGATCAGACTCAACTATGATCAGATGATCAACGTCAATATTGAAAAGGATGTCCAGCACAGGAACATGGATAAACGAAAAGTTGATTGTGGTCTTAGACTTAGACTCGCAGTCACTCTAAAGGCTCAATTTCAAGCTTGTTGCTGTAATTGACACGGAAAGAAGTTCTTTCCATGTACTTCCAGAGAATGCTTTCTTTCCAAGGAGAGGTACGATAATAATTTTATGTGTAAGATGATGGATGAAAATATATGTGCTTTTCAAGGATCATTTAAAATAATCTACATCTTTTCCATTGATGACAGCTGGTCTGATTCTCTGTCCATCTTTAAGGACAAGGGCAGAATATCTACTCTTTGATCTTGAAGCCACTGTGCGAAAGAGGTGGAAAATTGTTGGATCCTACAAGTAGATAACAAATGCTATTCAGGATGTGCCAGTCATTATCATTTGGAGAATTCAAGAATATGAGGTGCTTTTGGAATCGAAGGGTTCCAACGGTCATGGAAAAGCCTGGAAAGTCAAGGAAAGTCGTGGAAAAGAAATAAAAATCTCCCATAGTTCATGGAAAGTCATGGAAAACAATAATGGGTGTGAGCCTTGTGTCAGTTGTGTGGCTATGGCAGCCTTCCATCACGTACATCACATAATATATATCACTGAATGTTATTCATATGCTGCTTGGATGCTGCAATCCATACCAAAATAGTACTTTTCTGGTCATGGAAGAAGGCAAACATGGTGAATAGAAAGTCATGGCAAATCATGGATAAATCTCAAATTTCTGTAGGAACTCTGAATCACATGTTCATGATTGGATGAACTAGTCGTAGAGCAAGAGCATGATTGCTAGATAAAAGTAATCGTGCCTCTGACTTTGCCTGTACTTCAGTTTGAATGTAACTGGACTTCCATTTACTAATCTACCAGTCTGTAATGTGTAAATTGTGAACAGATATCAAATAAAAAGAAAATCAAAAAGTTTGTTACCATTCAGTAAAGAAGTTTAATACTTTTTTATAAATATTTCAATGACAATTGATATCCACACCCCAAATTGATATGTTTAGATGCCAGTGTATATCAGTTTATGTTCTGCCACTAAAATATTCAGTTCACTTAAAATGAATATATGAAATATATACAGTGGAAACTCAGTATAACAAGGTCCTTGGGACCATCAAAATTACCTTGTTATAAGCAGGAATCTCGTTATATCAGGTTAAAAAAACAGCAGAATATGAAGAGCTGGGACCAGAAAATGACCTTGTTATATCAGGAATATTGTTATATCAGACCTCTTTATACTGAGTTTCCACTGTATAATCTGGAAATGGAGTCATCCTGGTTTCTTTTTTCTTTTTTTTCTGCAAAGTTGCAAATGATAATCATGCCCCTTCCAAATATCTAAAATTAAATTGATGCAAAGAGTAACAATAGGCTGCTTACATGTAATATACTAATATTGACTCCCTGCATTGGTACATTGCCCTTGTATGATATGCAATATCTGCAATTTTTGAAGCCTGAATACTGGGCCGGGTAATGGCCATATGACTGACAATTTTGTCCATCTTGATCCACTTATTTTGATGTATGATTGTTATTTTTACTTCCAAAAATGCAAAAGACAAAATCTACCTTGAATTCTGAATAATGTGAAAAAATACATGTATATGCTGCAAAATACAAGATAACACTCGCTATGTTTTGCAAAGGGATATCTTGTACAACCGTATCATTATGTTTTACAATGCTTCATTGTTCAAACTTTCAAGTGACTACTTTTAAGCTAGTTATTTCAATCCATCTAATGCTTAGATGATTAGGATTTCAGTATTTCCCTAGATATTTCTCACAGCTCCACATATCCTTTCAATAGACCGCTTCGGTAATGTATTCAAATTTTATGCCTACCTGTCAAACAAAGATTGTTCTTGACAACCTGAAAGCTTGCCCGAGGCTTGCCGGACATAGCAACAAGTAATGTATGCAAACTGGATTCCAAGCATTGAGGCTCATTTATAAAAAGCAGGTTAATGGAATGGCTCATCACTAGGTGCTCAGAGAAGAAATGTGCATAAATTTGAATACATTACAGAACCGGTCTATTGTATTTTTAAAAAAATTCTTTTCCATGAAAAGACATTTTTGATCTATCTTTAGTGACTTCTTTATATTTCAGTTCAACTTTTCTGACATTCATTTAAATTATGGCATCTGCTAACCCTTTGCCTCTGGGAACCAGGTGTTCCCTGTATTAACCGTATGGGAATTTGAGAATTCAGTAGCCAACGGGTTAAAGTGTACCAACCACCTGAAAAAAAGAATTTGTATACCGCTAGGAAGTATAAAATTAACCTCAAAGAACTTTATCTGAGATTCTATAGGTCAACAGTTTAGGAGTATGAAGGAAATAAAGGATAACACGAAGGTACTCGCGCAGAACCGAACCTCCGGGTTGGGTTCCGTGTGAGTCCTTATCTTGGCGAGCGCGTACAGGTGCGTTGAGTAGTCTACTCACGAGTCGCTTTTATGCTTATAGAGAGTATAATTAAACTTGTAATATCTCTTTATAGAAGTGATATTCGAAGCCCATATTTTGAATATAGTAGAATGACATGGAACCTCTAACATACAGAGTGAAATATTTTTTGGTGATTGGTACCCTTTAAAAATGTATGCATGGATCATTCTGATCTTAATCTAATGAGGCCTGATTATATGAGTTACAAGTTTGAGTCTGTATACTGTAAAACCAGAAATTTTCCCTTGCATGAAACTATCGCGAATTTCACGAGTGGCCTAGATTGGCGAAAGTTTCATGCCGTGAAATAATCAAATCACCATTGAAACAACATAGGATTACTGCGATTCGCAAAAGTTTCTTGCTGCAAAATTTGCTGTCGTTAACCATTCGCGAAAGTTTTATGTTGCGAAAGTTTCTGGTTTACATGTTCAATACTTTCTGATTAATATGTATACATAGTATGCATTCTGTAGCTTTATTTTGTAAGAAATAACAAGTTGTCCAGAAGAAATTCTATAATAGATATTAAATTTTGTTTGAAATGAAATTACTTATGTTGTTGTTTCTTGTGTGGATATATATTTCATGAGAATAGAAATGAGTATGAAAAAATGTATGTTTATGTTATCTGGATGTATACTGTAAGAGTGGATGTATGATGGATACTGGCATGTTGATTGACTGCTTTATTGGGTGGGTTGTTGATTGATTGATTGATTGATTGATTGATTACTAGAATATCGTATCAATTATTTAATTGGTTACTTTCTTGCCTTTTTAGTTTGGATTTTCCTTTATTGCTTGATTAACTGATTGAATTAATCAATTACTGTAGTTGTTTACCTCTATGATTGGTTGGTTGGTTGGCTGGTGGGTTGCCTGTTCATTTGTTGATTGGTTGAATGGTTGGTAAATTAATTGATTGATTCTTTAATTTATTATTGATTGATTGTTCTGATTGATATATGAATTGATTGAATGTGATTATCAAAGTAAATGCAACTGAATCAAATGACCAAGGTATTACTTGATAGTTTTCATTGAAGATCAACACACCCACACTTTAATTAACATGGTTGCAGCACTGAATATTTTGAGTAGAGAATGAATGTGATGCAACTAACTGCATAAATCTACGTATGTTCATATCATCTGGAGAAAATGCTTAGTACATGTAGGTAGGAACAATGATCTTGTTTGATTTACACAAATTTTCATTTGATGAAAACAATCTGCTACCCCTCCGTGCCTCTTTCCATCTCTTCATCACTCTTTACTGATACTCCTTTTCGTTTCCTATGTTTAATTACATCCCATCTCGTCTTTGTTCTTTGTTTTTTTGTTTTCCCCCCCCCCCCCTCTTCCCCCTCTCTTCCCCTGTGCGACATACATGTATTTCTCTCTGTCACTGTCTCTGTCTCTCCCTCTCTCCCGCTCTCTCTCTCTCTCTCTCTCGCTCTCCCTCTCTCACTCACTTACTTCCATGTTTATGCGTTTGCTGCCACTGTTGCTTTTATCGTTTCTACATTTCACTTTTTCTCACACCTCTGACCCTTTCCCTAGCTCTGGTGACTAATTTTAGTTCTCTCTTTCTGTCACTCTCTCTCTCTCTCTCTCTCTCTCTCTCTCTCTCTCTCTCCCTCTCTCTCTCTCTCTCTCTCTCTCTCTCTCTCTCTCTCTCCCCCTCTCTCACTCACACAAACACACACACCCACCCTCACACACTCACTCTTTTTCTCGGCCAACCATCAGCATGATCACACATCCATACGCGTTTCATGCAAATGGTTTACAAGTACTTGTTAAATCTATTATTTTAATTGGGAAGTTGTATGAAATTATGAATTTACCTATCATTCTATCACTCGGTCAAATGAATCAAACCACTACGCAATACATCAATTAATGAAATTTATTACAGTTTTATTGAAGAATGAAACAGTTTTCATATTGATATGTATGCTGCATTCTTTTTTGGAAATTAGATATTCAGAGACATTGAAGAAAACGAAAAAACAACAGTGATATACGTTCCTTCCTTACGTTAACTGTAGGGCCATTCTCAGTCACGTGTGTGACGTAAATCCTGAAGAATAGTTCATTTAAACCTAATTTTCCAGTATTTGTCTTGTAACAGAAGTCTCTCATTTTGGATATTTGAATGACAATCTTACCCCAAACAGATGGAAGGTAATTATTTTAAATGAGAGTACATCAATTTCTTTTAGAGGTGAAAATTAGGTCGGTCATGTGTGTGACCACTCAAAAAAGGGCGTTTTTAAATGTCTCTGTAAAAACATTATATTTGGGAAATAACTTTTTCTTGTCAAAGAAAAGGAAATCTTTTTCATGTAAGAAACTGGTAATATAAAAAAAAATCAATAAAATGTAATCTGATTTTCCGGCAATGAGGCAAAATTAGATGGTCACGTGTGTAACCAATAGTTTCGCCTTACAGAGAATGGCCCTGTATGGGAGTACAGGAATAGAAGATTTACGAAATTCACTGTTCTTATTGAAAATAAAAAAATACAAGCATCGTATTGTCTTGGAGTCAATGTAATACCTGGGCCAAAAGAAAATACGATTTATGAAATGCACTGTTCTTATTGAATTTAAAAAAACAACAACCAACCATCGAATAATTTATTGTCTTGGACTTAATGTAATACCTGGATCAAAACTCTTAAAGAGTCAAATTATACATTAATACTTGTACAATAGACTAAAAAGAAAAATCAAGCGTTTGCACTATATTCTACTGAATAATATATGTACACTGTTTCTAAAAAACGAAGCTTGCCTGATCATATTCATGTACATGTGCAAGCTACACGATGATGATATAGTTCCCATGTCCAGAGAGAGAGAGAGAGAGAGAGAAAAAAAAATGGCTGTATTATACGTAGCAACCCTAGCTACTAAACCAATATGCCTTTTCACAGGCTTCTGTTATTTTATCACTGCCCAAGGTTCAATCTTTTTTTTTTTTTACTTTTGAAATCTCTCTACTATCACAATATTTGAAGAAATATCAACGTTTCGCTGCCTAGGAAAAGTTAATAACAATTAGGTTTATGGAAGGGTTACAATCCACATTCAGTGCATAAATTCTTGAGAACATGACTAGTTGCAAAAATAGAGAATGCGTCTAAAATCATCTTGATTCTGTAAACATCACAATCTCTTATAAGACCGCAAAGATAACAAAGTATGTTGCATCGTTGTTCAATTAAGTTCAATATATAGATTTAATAAAAAGGTTTCGCATTTATCATATTAATTTTTACATTATACTGTTTTCACTTGTCCCTGTAAATTATGGAAATAACACTATGATCAGCCTCCCTCTGTCATGTCTTTGGTAAGACATCGATATTGCTACAAAAATATAAATGCATCAGGAATTCAGGATGAATATAGTCTTTCCCCGCCTTCTACCTAATAAAAAAAAACCCACGAAAGTTTTAAAATATGCACGATTAATGCAAATAAATCAATAACAAAACGCTGAAAATAAACTACGATTTAGTTTAACCCCAACGGACAGGGCGTCGTCGGGAGGGGGGGGGGGGGGGGTCACCAATTTTTTATTTTAATTAACTGCATATGGAAAATTCAGATATATACGATTAATGCATTTGCCCCCACTCCCTTAATAGAGTACGGATCGACGCCGATGACAAAGCATGCAATCATAAAACTAGTTTACATAATGGTAAGACCACACTATTATATACATTTTATATCTTGATGTGTTCTTGAAAAAGACAAAATTTGCTCAAGCGTTAAATACATGTATATTCATGTACAAAATATAAGATACAAGCACTGGAAGAAAAGGGCATATATTTACAGACAGATGCTTTGTTACAATAACATGTGTTTTACATAGTTGTGCTTTCTATCCCGTCCCTTTCCTCTCAGATGTATAAGTAATATTATTATTAATCAAAATTAAAATAATTAAGAAACTTGAAGTCGAACTTCATCCCGTCACTCTCTCGTATTCATCGACTTGCTGACGGTAGTGGACTCATACTGGGTCTGTCTGGTCGAACTCCCCGTCATATGCGGTGACGTACCACCATCCTGCATCTGTGGTGCCGACATCGTAGACGACGAACTCGTAGTAGAATGGAATTGCGATGTGGCGTTCGTCTTCCGAGTCGGTGACGTCATGATCCCCGCAGTTTTCACGGACGTCAAGATGGTACTCGTCCCGAAGTCGCTACCGGACGATTCCATGTTCGACTGCGTGGAGAAATCCTTCGCGTTGGAGGAGATGAACGTCGAAGCTTCCTCGGTGATCGGACCCACGCCAGCCATCGCCGTGTCCGTCGGCGGCTTCGCTTGGGCCATTGTGTTCATCATCTTCGGGCCGTCCATCTGCGACATCGAATCCCGAAGGTTGAGCGAAGCGGTGTTCGTGCTGATTTCGGAGATGTTCGTCCCCGTTTGGGCTTCTGTCGAAGTGCTGAAGTTTACGGTTGTTGTGGTACCGCTTTCTCGTACAGAGGCCATCTTTGTGTCAATTTTGTCTTCAAATAGCAATCAATAAAATGCAAGTCAATTTCTGTATCTACTCAGTGTTCTATAGCAGAAAGTTCCAAATAAACAATTCGTGGCAGGAATCTCCAAAGCGACACACACACAAACTCTCTTACTTCAGCTCAGATTGGTCGCCAAACAAAGTCTGATTGTCCAAGAGCGATGCCTTCCTTTTATTATCTCGACTGCTTTGTCTAAATTCTCAGAGAAAAACTAGTAAAAATTAAGAAGATGACGTGATTTTTCCCAAAACAGATTTTCAAGCAGGTGGAGTCTCTTTATTCTAGAACAGTGCACTCCCTTAGGTATGGGCCTTTACCTCATGACTCCTTCTGAGTAGGGCAAAAATCATGACAATGAAAAGACGGGGTACGGTTGGTTCCAAAATGGATTGTTTTCCAGAACTGACACGTCATTGTTTCTTTGTCATACTGTCCAATCACGGGGAAGCATTTTCTTGATGGAAAAACACGAAATGAGCAGGGCACACTCTATATTTGATGGGAAGTTCACTACGTTGGCGTAGCCAGGATTTTATTTCTGAAAGGTAGGTGATAAGAAGAGATATATTACTTACAATTGTGGTAAAAGTATAATATTTTTATAGGAGAGATCCACCTGATGTTCCCTTTTCCATAAATTCTATTATAAATTTAGTATGTACTCCTTCCCCAAGTTTCATGATGGATGGACGATATTGATAGACCAGGGGCGGATCAAGGATTTTTGAAAGGGGACATAATTCAGTTATGCAACATAAAAAAGGGGGTTATCACATTTGGTTATGTCTCTCCCCTTTAAATCCTCCAGGAGTGATCGGATCCCTATTCCCCCCTTCATTATATTCTCCAATCAATCAGTTTTTAAGGGTATTAAGGTTGAGGAAAAGAATAGGTGAGGAGCACCAGGACGAGAGAACTTGGGTAAGGGGGATAGAAGGATGAGGTAACATCTAGAAGAATGAAGGTGTTTGATGCACCTAACAAAAATAACGTATGAAAATCTGTATAGCTTACAATTATGGATCCCGATAAACAATTTCATATTGACTTTTGACAAAATAGTTGTGTTTCCGCTTTTAAAATATAAATTAAATACCTCTTCACCTTACAATATTATGATAGACGAATGAGCTTTCCATTTTCCATTTGGAACTTGCTTTATTTAATGGTTGCCGTCTAAAAATGATAAGCAAGATAAAAGATTTTTTTCCTTCTTCAGTTGACTTGTCTACTTGAAAGTAAAAAGGGAGGGGCTCAATACCCCTCCGGCTCTCTTGAAGTATACAGCTAGAGGTGACTATTATTTTCCACTGTTTTCATAACCATAACAAAGATATTGCCAAAGTGGTATGAGTTTTCACTTTTGGTTGTCACATTTTATTGTTATACTCTGTCATCGCTGTGTCATATTTCGAGGGTTGGTACAGCCAATTACAGGGAGACACTTGGCATGGGAACTTGTTGGGGTTGGGCTTGGTGCAATGGACTGCATAATTATTCAAAGAAAATATTATCGCACTGTTGCTAACGCTGACTGTAGACCATCAAGGACAAGGCGTAACTTATTTCTTTCCGTCAAAGTTTTTTCCTTAAAAGTGTTAGTAAAGAAAGTGAAACTCAATATTATATACAAAATGATTAAACTGTGAGAAAATAAAAATCAGTAATTTCAGCAAGATGGTAAAACTGAAAATTAATGGGTAAAACAGAATATCTTTTTCCCCCACACATGAATAATGTGAACATAACTTTCTTTTAAACAAGTCATTTTCAATCAACTTAAGTCAACTCATATCAGACAACGCAAGCTCAAAGTGAGCGATCTATTTTGATACACTATCTTACAATGAACTTGAATAAGAAATGGTACATAGCATGGGCCGCGAAACTGGGGGGAATGGGGGGGGGGGGCTGCAGCCCCCACTTTTTTGAGTAGACATGTTTGATAAAACCTCTGGGAAAAAAAAATTGTCATTAATGAGTGAAATCAAATCAGCCCCCCCCCCCCCCCCCCCGCCACTTTGAGAAACGCTCCGTAGCCCCTGCATAGATATATGCGGAGTTGATTTTTGTTAAAACGTGTTTTGGGGTTTTTTTTTCATCCATGGGACCCGCACAGATGAAGAACATACGACAAAAAGAGGTCGCTTTTTGAGAATTCTGTATTACAAACACAAACTATGATGGCGTTCTTTACAAATCGGACAATTTAATTTCCGATGACCAAACAGTTAAAGTGTAACATAAATTATAATATTACTCGTGTGTACATATTATAAGCTAAACATTGATGCATGCAGGTAAACCTGTAAAGGTGTTTGTTTTTGTTGTTGTTTGTTTATCTTTACTGTGGCTCATCTTGTTTGCTGATTGCCCAATACTGATTAAAATGTAACAAATAGAACGACTAAATGTTAATTCATATAAATTATGGTTACGACAAGTTCTTAATCTATCATGGTAGATTTTTTTTTTTTTTTTTTTACATGATGACAGTATGTTCAACTATTCACGATTGGACTGCTGTTTTGATGTAATTATGATGGATTTAAGAGTCCACTATGGGCAGTGAGTGGTGTGGTTATGGGCACCAGGAACACTTACCCCTAATCGAATGGCGAAAAGAAAAAGAGAGAAAAGCCAGAAAAGAAAGGGATAAGGATTAGGGAGAAAGGACGAGAAAAGGAGATGACAGGATCCCCTCCCTCACCCCGTTTCGGTTGCCTTGTTAATTCTCATTCAATCCACAGAGTTAGTACGCCCCCATGATGCCAGTGCTCCCTCAATGTCTACACTGACTAAGGGCTAGTCACATGAATCACCACCGCACACCATACGATCGGTCTGCGATCCGATTTGTGAAATAAATCGCTATGGCATTTAATATTGGCATTTTAACAAAGGAAATCTAGCCTATTCAGGTTCTGTAAAGTAATATGAATACTAAACATAGGGTTTTGGTGAGCTGTCAGCTTTCTACAGGGAATAAGGGCAAAATTAGTTTCAAATCGTAGGCAGTCGTACGATTTTTGTGACGTCACTACGATTCGGAGCCGATTTGGCCATTTCACCAACTCGAAAACTCGGCAAAGGCCGTATTATCGATTTTACTATCTGTATGACTATTCAGACCCTCAGTCAAAAATATTTTTCGTTATTAAATGATTTGTCAAATGATATTACATTTTCTTCTGAAATCGGATCGCAGACCGATCGTAAGGTGTGCGGTGGCCTTTAGAGATGTTGGGACGACCAGCTGAGACTGATTGCTATCCATACCTATATTGTGTACCGTAGCTGTAACGAATTGACAGTTCGAAGAGGAAAACTGCACAAGCCACTCTCCGCGACGAAATTCTTTGTCACACCAAAATAATGCAAGAAAGCATAGAGCGACATGACAAAAAACTGCATGCGTCGGGTCAGAACTACAAGTCAACACTTTTATCAATGCAGTAAAGGCGCCTCAACAATTCCTCAATACACGATCAAAGAGAGAAAAGGAAAGGGAGAGAGAGAGGGGGGGGGGTGGAGAGGGGGCCGGGAGAGGAAGAGAGAAGAATAGAGAGAGGGAGAAAGAGGGGAGAGAGACTGTCATGGCAGAACTACAAGTCAACACTTTTATCAATGCAGTAAAGGCGCCTCAACAATTCCTCAACACATGATCAAAGAGAGAAAAGGAAATAGAGAGAGGGAGAGAGGGGGTGGAGAGGGGGCCGGGAGAGGAAGAGAGAAGAATAGAGAGAGGGAGAAAGAGGGGAGAGAGACTGTCATGGCAGAACTACAAGTCAACACTTTTATCAATGCAGTAAAGGCGCCTCAACAATTCCTCAACACATGATCAAAGAGAGAAAAGGAAATAGAGAGAGGGAGAGAGGGGGTGGAGAGGGGGCCGGGAGAGGAAGAGAGAAGAATAGAGAGAGGGAGAAAGAGGGGAGAGAGACTGTCATGGCAGAACTACAAGTCAACACTTTTATCAATGCAGTAAAGGCGCCGCAACAATTCCTCAAAGTCATGCCCAAAGAGAGAGAGAGAGAGAGAGAGAGAGAGCGAATGAGGGGGGTAAAAACCCAAGAACGACAGAATACACCTTAGCAAATTTTTGAGCATGATATTTTTGAACGTGGGCGAGTAGCCGAAATAATATCAAGGGCATCGGCAATAAAAAGGTTGTTTTGAAAACTGCTGCTGCATTGAATTGAGAACAAAAGAACTGAGATTTGGTTACACACACATTGTATGCAGGCAGTGGAATTCAGAAGACAGGTTCACGGTCGATAGTGCATGAAGGGAGATATGAAGAGAGAGAGAGAGAGAGAGAGAGAGAGAGAGAGATGTGACAAGTAGAGAGAGGGAGAGACAGAAAGAGAAGGGAGTAGCAAAAGACTGTTCTACATTGCAGAAAACGAGATGTTTAGTAATTAAACCCTTTTGAACCGTAAACAGGGGGAAATGTGTAGATTGTAAAATCGTGGCACCCGTTTTAGGAAAGAGAGAGAGAGAGAGAGAGAGAGAAAGAGAGAAAGAAGGATATTAGGGGAGAAAGTGAGAAATTGTGAGGATGAATTCAAATCAGTGATAGTTTTTTATGAAGAATATAGAAGACTGAGAGTGAGAGGAGCTAGAGAGAGAGATGGGGGGGGGGAGTGGGGAGGGGTGGGGAGTGAGATAGGGAAAGTATAGAGAAGGGAGAGTGGGTATGCAAGAAATAGAGAGAAAGTAAGTGTGTGCGTGTGTGTGTGTGTGTGTGTGTTAGGGAGAGAGAGAGAGAGAGGGAGAGAGGTGGTAATGATTTGTGAAATTTTTGAAGGGCCCATGCCAAGCAAATGCATGTTGACCTCTGTTGATTTTAATACCCTGATCATCATTTATGTGGCCCCCCAAAATTCTAAATATATGTCATATATTTTATAATGATTTTTCAGTAATTTTCTTCAGATTACTGGGATCCCCCCACAAAAAAAAGCTGCATAAACCAACATTCCCCTTGTGACATCACTTGTCAATCACCATCCAGAAAATATTAACATTTTAATAGATATTGCTATGTCTGATTGTCACTGTCAAGTGTTTTCTCACAATAGCATTCTACAAATACACCTTCACTTACCTTTCTTTTGAAGGTGTATTACATCATGCCATTTGAGAAAACACTTGACAGTGACTATCCGACATAGCAATATCTATTGAATGTTAATATTTTCTGGATGGTGACTGACAAGTGATGTCACAAGGGGAATGTTGGTTTTGCAGCTTTTTTTGTTTGCGGATCCAAGTAATCTGAAGAAAAATACAGAAAAAATATTATAAAATATATGACATATATCTAGATATTTGTTTGCAACATAAATGATGATCAGGGTATCATAAATCAACAAAAGTGAATATGCATTTGCTTGGCATGGGCCCTTTAAGTTCAACTTTTTTTTTGGACCAAGTTTTTGTTTTCACAATGCGTGGGTATTCCCGTCGTGCGCCTCCACACGTGACTATGTAAAGTAAAATTCTTACCCTACGCACCCGAAACAATTGCTTGGCTAAGAAATGCCATATATTTGTTTAGTTTCTATGAGTGACTTTAAACCATGCCCACATCTACAAGAATATCTCATACTCCTGCATCAGGCATTTTCGCTCGGAAAATGATTAAATTTTCCGAATTATAAACAAAAAGTGAACGACAAATCACTTGACTCTTAACTGTCATTTATTTCTTCACCATCTATTATTTGACTTAAAGGCCAAGTCCACACTAATACCAAGTTGATTTGAATAAATAGAGTAAAATTAAACAAGCATAACAGTGAAAATTTTATTGAAATCGGATGTAAAATAAGAAAGTTACGGCATTTTGAAGTTTTGCATTATTTCTTGAAACAGTGATAAGCATAACATGGGCAGTATGCAAATGAGTGAATTGATGATGTCACACACTCACTTATGTATTTCCTTATGTATTTTATTATATGAAATATCATATATTTCAATTTTTTTCTTCAGTAATGTAAACATATGGTTTAACTCCTTATGGAACTTGTAAAATCATCATAATTGGAAATTATTTTGATACAAGGGAGAGATTCTTTACTATCACATCCATAAAAATTGAAATATTTGAAATTTCATATAATAAAATACATAAGGAAAAGTGAGTGTGTGACATCATCGGTTCACTCATTTGCATACCGCCCATGTTATGCATATCACTGTTTCATGAAATAATGCAAAACTTCAAAATGCCGTGACTTTCTTATTTTACATCCGATTTAAGTGAAATTTTCACTGTTATGCTTGTTTAATTTTACTCTATTTATTCAAATCAACTTGATATTGGTGTAGACTTGGCCTTTAACTATGTCCACCCCAATAAGGTATATTCATCTCCTGAATCGGCAATTTTAACTTCGACAATTGATTATAAGTTTTCCGAATTGTCAATAAAAAGAGAACGACAAATCAAATGAGTAAACTTCTAATAGGCGATTCCTTGAAATATATGCCGTACGAAGTTTCTGTTTCATCTTTTATTTTATATACGAAGAATGAAAATAGCTAGACAGTAAATTTTTTTCCTGGTATAACTCTGACCCACTTCATTTTTTTCAGTCAGTCAATAGGATAGGAATGGACTAATGTTCCGTATGACTTTCTCGAAGTAGCCCATTACTCTCTTATCACTTTTCTTTTAATACGTCCTCTTTGCCCTGTTATTATTATTTTTTATAACAGTGTTATAGCTATTCAATTTTGTATGTTTCATCTCATAAAATATTCATTAACATTGTTCCTCGTCTTAACATTTATTAATTGAATTCTGGAGCTTATGACCCTTCCAGAATTCTCAGTCAATGCCTACTTCTGCTACATTACGTCATCAAACGTTTTGTTCCATCGTCTTATTTTTCGTGTAACTCTCTCTTTTACCATTTACCATCTGACCATCGGCTTACGGAGCAGGGGTTGGAGGCTGCTGCCCCTCACCTCTAGAATTTTGAAATCACCATTAAATTTTGGGCAATCGTCACCTCACATCCTGGCAACTGTCACTCTATATTCCGTTTGCGAGGTGGTCTTTCGTACGTTTTTATTTTATCCAGTATTTTTCATGACGAAATTACATTGTCACTATGATAAAGTTGTTAAATACTGCTTGCTCGCTTCGTTCGCTCACAGAATAAAGTAACTAGAAAATTAATATTTTAAGACAGTATTTTTATGCAAGTTGAAAGGAAAAAACCCCAGTACATTGTTTAACCTCATTTTTTTAAAGCCGTTAAGTTAATACGCTAATTTGCTATTATAATTAAATAATAATTAAAGTGGACGTTTAAGGCAAGAAAGACAAAGGAGTTTCATTTCCCCATTATAGTCACTATAACCTGATAAGAATTAGAATTTTCACTTTCTACTTTCCAATATATTTTAAAGTATGATATGAAACAGTTATATGGGCAATTTAACTTTGGTAATTTGTTTATAGAAAATGAATAAAAGATCATACAATCGAATTACAATCAACACTAACATAATTACAAATGTAATGCTGGCAGGCTGCCCGTTCATAGAACTGATTTAGGTTCGATTTCTTCTTATTTTACACTATCAGCTCCAAGTGGACCTGCCATCAAATAAATTCCTATAGGATTAACTACGACATCATTTTCAATCATCCTTTTTGATCACAAGCCAAAAAAGTCACGGCTTATTTTGACAGCGTGATCAATATTGAATAGTCATAGGTGCCAGTGCACGCCGCACCTATTTCTAAAAAAAAAAAAAAAAAAAAATTGGGCACAAAAAAGCTTTCATCACCTGTACGGGAGATTAGTCCTACGAAATGTGTGAATATTATATCACATTTTGATGGTAAACATTCACGTGTTGTGATAGCTGCATGTGGTATGAAGGAAAAGATTCCAAAGTTTTGTTGATGTTATGGTAATGTAAACATTTAGAGATAAAATTGCAAATTAATGCACGGTTAGATTAATCGACCCTGTTTATTCTACAGGGAATGAACTGCTTTAGGGCACCGTTGTCGATTCTCCTACATGCAGTGAAACAGAAAAGATAAGTTCCATCACATTTCAATCTCAAGCAAAATAATAATTATACGTTTTGGGCTACGTTCTTTATACTAGTTCATAACACCAATATAGCCTCTTAAGTCATATGGATCTACATTATTTGTGAAATAACATGCAGCAAATAATTATTGAAAAGGAATCTTACTTGTCATATTATACTTTTCACTAGGCCTTGTAAAAGTCTCCCCAATTTTTTATCCATAAATATTAATATTTATTCATGAATTTGAATTTGAATTTGAATTTGAAAAAAATTTAATATGTTTCTCTTGAGGGAATTGGGCAGCCTTCTAAACATTTTTACCCTCTATACCATTGTGACATGGATTTCAAAACCTATTTTGTAGTAAATATGTGATTTCTGGCGTTTTATATGGTACACTGCTAATGAAAACAAAGCTCTAAACACAAGGAGGGTAAGTAGAGAAGTAAATTGGGAATGGGTGTTTTTTAAATAAGCAAAATCAATGAGAGAGAGAGAGAGAGAGAGAGAGAGAGAGAGAGAGAGAGAGAGAGAGAGAGAGGGAGAGAGAGAGAGAGAGAGAGGGAGAGAGAGAGAGAGAGAATGACAGAGAGAGGGTTGTGGTGAGAAAATAAATAAATAAACTGAGTGTACATATACAGCAATATTATCCTGATTATATACTAGATAAAATCGTGTCAACTTTATATTCCTGTCATTGCTGATAGATCTTATCTTATATAATTATTTCAAAAGTATATAATACTTGATAAATGAAATAGAAAAAAAAGAAAAACAAAAATTATGACTTGACAAGAAAGAAAAGGAAAAAATGGGTAAAGAGAGACAGTGTGTGTGCGCGCGCGCGCGTGTGTGTGTGTGTGTGTGTGTGTGTGTGTGTGTGTGGGTGAGTGAGAGAGAGAGAGAGAGAGAGAGAGAGAGATTATTATAGGGAAAGAGAGAAGAAAAATAGCAAGAAATGAACAGAACTAACTATAGAGAGTTGACACAGAACTAGTAAGAGGTAATGCTAACTGAATAAAATCTAAAACAACAACCAATTACCGTACTCTAATCATTTCATGACAATTAAGTTTATAATTTCTTATTTTTTGGTTTAGGATATAAATTATTAAAAAAAAGTTGTCAGACACGATGACAGAGAGCAGTTTATCATCTGACCTTTTATCAGAAAAATAATCATATATCTCTTCCATTAAATAATTTGACAAGAGCAAAGCCCAGGCTTATGATCTATGCGTCCATCAATCTAAAATGAATTACAAAATTCTGAACTCTGATCCGTTTTTAATTTTGCACTTTTTCCAGCAATAATGTACAGTTGACCCATAAATTTGACTCTTAGCCTGAGGGATTTTCTTTTCACAACACAATATCACCAAAAATGAATAGAGAAACCCTTTTTCCACCCAAGCATGGCCCCCTTTATAAGAAAAAAAATCTTATTTGCAACGCAATGAATTCGCAACACTCAATAGATATCAATTTTTTTTTTCCTTCAGTTTTTTTTTCTTTCGTATTATCACTGCGCCAGAGCGGTGAACGTACACAGCCCTACCCTGTCCGCCTATGCAAACCGATTCGTTCGCTGATTGGTCAATTGTATGACAAGCGGAACGTCACGCTAAACTAGTCATGGAAGTTCGTGACAATTCCTCGGAGCGTTCGCAGTTTTCAGAAAGTGTCGTGTAGACGTATGCTGCAGACGTGTACAAATCGATAGGCACTTTACCATTTCTGATTAAACAAATCTGCAATTGATTTTGATATCTCAAACCATGGATACCTCGTAAGGAGAAATGTCATAAGCTCAAGGACATCGTTTAGCGTTTGTGATAGTCGGGATTCATAGACGAAGTCGGGAACATTGTTTTATCTTGACTCTTGTTCTGGGGGAGATCGTGTTAGTGCACTGGGATCGAAGGAGTATGTTTGGTCAGGTGTACAACAAGCGTCTATAACAGAGATTGAGCTTTATATCAGACCTTCGGATCGCTGTTCCTTGCTTTCACAACAGGTAAATACTGGAAATGTGCTTTGCAGTGAAACTTAATGGGTGGTAGTGTCAGAAAAGAAAAGAGAGATTATTGCGAGTTATACTTTGAAGATACGATTATAATGTTCCAGTTACTCATACTATGTAAACATCTAACTTGACGTAGAAGCCCATACGACCTCCATTTTCTTTATGTGTCTGTTGTGTAAGGTATCAGACTGCATGAAACATGCATTTAACAATCATAGTATTTCCAAATAACCACACCCGTCATTCAGTGTTATCTGCCCTATGCGTATGTGAAGCTTTATCTTGGCCACGAAGGGAATATAACTTTGCTTGAATCAAAGTGAATCAAAGATTAATAGAAATATGATTAAGAGATATGCAGACAATTAGAGAATAAGAGAGAGAGAGAGAGAGAGAGAGAGATGAGAGAGAGATGAGAGGGGAAGAGAGAGAGAGAAAGAGAGAGAGAGAGAGAGAGAGGAGAGGGGAGAGGGGAGGAGGGAATAGCGATTCCAATTAGAGATGGAATACGGGGAGGGAGCAAGGAGAGGGATAGATAAAGATACGCATGGAGAGAGAAAGAGAGGGAGAGAGAGAGGGGGGGGGGGTGATAAGAATATATATACGCCTTAAAGTACATTTTGACGTGAATATAAACATCATAAATGCATGTCATCAGTAAATTAAAAATAACTATTGAGCTCAGAAAGTACTACGCACACAAAGGGAGGGGAGTCAAAATGGGTATCTGTTAAGCTGTTGGTAGTTCCACAGAATTTTATGATCAAACTTTACCAAAACAATGTGAAATTCAGTATTTAAATTTCTACAAATTCGCCCTCTGTCTACAGTATTGAATAATGTGGTAACCAGCATGCCCAAAATCTAATTGGTCAATAAGCAAACCGTAAGTGCTAGGTGAATGTGAATGCATGCAAAATTATTCTTTTCAGTAGGCCGACAGTAATGTCAAGCTTGTAAATTCAGAACAAGCCAATTTTGAGTACATATCAATATCTTGCAGTAATGTCCCTTAACTAGTTTCTTTCTGGAAATTGAGATTTTCTATCCTAACTTTAAAGACTTGAAACCTACTGGTTTGACCTACTTGTGTATGTTTCTTCACGGAACTCGGCACGGGTGACGAATTATTTAACTCCCCTGTGTATAGGCCTATAGATCATGACTTGTACATACCTTTGTGACGAGAAGCCACCTTGCACTTATATGCTGTTGCTATGTCCGACAAGCCTCTACCAATGTTTATTGTTATCAAGATCAAATATTGTGACAAAGGTGTGGCTAAGAAGCAAATGAACATGCAAGTTCAAGGTATTTTGCATACGTTACAGACAAAGATATTAGTATTTCTGATTATTGTATTAATTTGATAGCCTTCCTTGGGCTTGGATCAGAGGAAACAGAAGGAATAATGATGCTTTCGATGTTGATAATGTTCAGTATTTCATGGAACTTTGAAACATACAAGACACACACGAAGAAAAAAACAACAAATGCCATGGACTTGCCCAAGTGTTTTATATCAAACGGGTGTACTGTGACTAAGTTTTAGCTTTAAAATTTGCACATCGGGCTAATCCTGATATGAATGTAAAACATAGCATCGCTAATCAAATGATACATACAATGGTGAGATGACGGATGATTGTGAAACGATCGGAACCTTCTAGAAGAAGAATAGCACCATAATATTGTAAAAGAAGTCGCTGTCATTGTACTCATAATGATTATTCACTGAGCTGTATGAGCTTTAGAATATTATCATCCGGTAATGTTGATTCTACTATACATGAATCGTAAATAATGTGTGCATGGTATAGCTCAGCTCTCTCTCCGACGTTAAAAAAAAAATTATGTTCTCACACACACACAAAAAGAGGCTTTTACCATGAACCTTCGGTTATTGTAGATTTATTCCTGTCTTTTTCCATGTCTGGGTCTAAAGCAAATAGTTTTTATCCATGTAACTGAATTACGCAAGCAAGTTCCTGTTTGTATAGGTGCTTCTATACGTGAACATGTATAATTTTCACGTAAATATAATTCTATGAAAACCCATGTGCAGTTGTAGCAAGATTCACGATGATAAGAAAATAGATAATCGTCTTATAAAATTATATCTTACAAGTATTGACCCCCCCCCCCCATACCCCTCCCCGAAAAAAAAGAAGAAGTACATGAAGCTGTTTTCTTTTAAATCACTATGTATTGATATGAGAGGAATTACAAAACAAAGCGGGATAATGTATTAGAGTAAATTGAATTACGAACGGGGGATCTTAATAATTTTTCACCTTTTAATTATTTGAAACATCTCCTAGAGAGAATTACAGTTTATGAAATGTGAGTGTTGAATTAAAATCAATGAAAGCTGATGATGTTTATTTGGAAGCTTATCGAAAATATATGGTTAGAGGTCCTGTGTCTTCGATTAAGAAAACAAACACCAGCTTTCAGTCTTCATTATTGGAATACATATAGATGCAAAAACATACCAAAAATAATGATATAACGTATGCTTTTAGCCATTTCATTTCCAAGCCTCGAAATCATGGACCTACTCTAGTAGGTCCATGCTCGAAATGCAAGCTTACATGTCAATAAATTCTGAACTGCGTGAAAAGTAAATGAGTTCGCAGACATAGGAAGCGTTTGTTTGTGCAATGCCATCTTTTCTTGATAAATTAACAACGTTCTTGCTTTAATTCTGATGAGATCTTTGGCACACTGACTCTTTGATATTTCGGAGATAACACAAGAGTAATCATTTAAGCAGTTCACAAATATTTCTTGCTCATTCTCGAGTGAAATCAGATGACATTGAAAGAGCAGAGCTTCTGCACAGCAGCGCACACATCCACTCCAAAAAACAAACCAAACATCTAGTGACACCCCGCTGTATAAATAATCCCGAATAGACTTAATTTGGGGGGCTGACATCCCCGCATTTTTCTTCATGTCAAAATACAGACAACACAAGTGTCCCGAACAGTATTTGAATAAGGGCCGTTCAAATATGGCAGGCTTCAAAGTACTTCGGAAGAGTGTTCTTGAAAATGAAGTGGAAGTTGGCAATATTGATAGAAGTTTCAATGGTATTTATAAAAATCATTCAAAGGATGGGTTTACTTGGGCATCTCCTTGTCAAATATTTTCTTTCCTTGGACTTTTGACGAGTACGAATTTGGTAGTAATACAGGTACGACGGGGATGAAGATGTGTTCAGATCTTTTCCGTAGAGACTGTAACATATACATTTAAACACCAAAGCGTGTCAATATTCGAGTTTCCACAGCGAAGTCTTTTGTGTTTACATCATATAAGAAAAAAAATTGTACGCTCCCTTTTCTGGTGCTATTAGCAGAAATGATAAGTTATAAACTTATTACTTGAGGAATTTTTATTTTACATAACCATGACATAAATCAAGTATTGTTCTTAAATCAAACTTATATTAAGCATATTTAAATCCAGTCCAATATAACCTAGAACAAAAACTTAAGAGCTCATAGTTCAAAAGTGTTTTGAAAACTAATGAAGCAAATAACGATTGAAATAGAATTATGAATTATGCACACTAATCAAAGTGAAATTATGAATCCATCAATGTACAACGGACAGTGATATTAACAGCGTAGTTTGGGTGCAATATTTAAACCCCAAAAGCCTTTAACTATATTTACCCTATACCTTTTCAAAAATTGAATGTTGCAAGCTAGGTATATTTGTTACACTTTTAAGGGTTCCAAAAATTATCTTAAATGCACCCTAGCGGATTCAGTATTGCACTTCTAAAGGTGCTGATGAAAGAGATTAATGTTAATTAATGGGGATACCTCAAAGTTGCATCCCCAGTTTATAATGTGTGTGAATCATCCAAACAGACGCAATTCATAATAGTCCAGTTATACTGATTTGTGGCATTGTTATGGTAAATTAGTGTGTAAATGGAAACGTTCATTTAAATGAACAATTTTGTGATTGTTACCTACAGTATTATTGTAGGGTGCATTTTGCACGACAATTCATTGTTTGAAAATCACTGATAACTTTTCCCTGTAGGTTGCAAGTCATCGATTAGCATTATGAAAATCTATGGTTGAAATTTGTTTACGTTGTTTACATAATATATGACAACGAACTTGCCCACGCTATAATTATAAGCTATAGAAAGGGGGAAATATGAAAATTCTGATTAAAAAATGAACGAAAAAAAAAATAGGTAAAAACATTGTGCTAGTGCCAAAACTACGACGCTTATACTTCATTTGAAAGTGGTGAGCGATTAAAAGATTTAATTGAGCGAGAAAAAAAAAATCAGTATACAAAATAAGGAAAAACAGCAAACATACCTCCAAACACAAATATCGCTTGAACGGTTCAGTGCGTGCCTTATGTTGCATTACTTGTTTATGTGCTGCACCCCATTAATTAATAATACACCTGTTTGTATAATAATTGTACAGGTTATTTCCTATTCGATACAAAACAAAACAAAAAAAAAAAAGGAAAAAAGGAAAATGAAAACTCATTACATATTTTGTATGCCGATTTCCAAACCGTCATCTGCTTTCATGCAAACAGAGTTGTAGATTTTGGCCGGTACACGAGAAGGGGGAGGGCATTTTCAATTTTTATAGCATGCATTGAGAAGAAAATCCATTGCGTTATCAATCATGAACTTTGAATAATAATAATAATAATAATAGTAATAATACTACTACTACTACTAATAATAATAATAATGATACTACTACTACTACTACTACTAATATAACTACTACTACTAATGACCAGATGATAACGGTTTCTTATAAAGCGCTTTACCAGAAATAACTAACCAAAGCGCTAACATTATTATCAGTACCCCGGTCACTGGATCCAAGTACTGTTCCGCACATTACAGTGGTGCACAATCTCCACTCTCTGGGGAGCATGCCAGCTAGTCACCTCTTTACGGGCGCCCATATGCTATTCCAATCACACTGACCTTCGCATTATACCGGCACCTATTTAGCACCTGGGTGGAAAGTGGCAAATATAAGATTAATGTCTTGCCAAAGGACACTAGCGCCGTGGTGGGATTAGAACCCGCGACCTTCGCATCTCCAGTCCAGTGTTCAAACCGCTCGACTACGACACCTCTACGTTAAGTTATATTCTTGTACAAGAATGAAGATTTCTACTTTAAAATTTAGATAACTACTGTGAATGCCTAAATGCTTTATGTACTTATGCTCGCTCCTTAATCTGCAATGACTCTTCTTCCACCCCCCCCCCCCCCCTCTCTATCTCTCTCTCTGTATATCTCTCTCTTTTTCTCCCACCATTCCCCTTCCCTCCCCCTCTAACACAAACATGTATACACAGATATACATCTATATATTTGTACTCATTTTACGAAAATTACAAACTGACCTAACATATCCCGATATCCGTGATATCTAGACGCCAATAACACCATCACCGAACAGTCTTTTTAATGAGTTTTCACCCCTTTCTATTCAGTCACAGAAGTATATGCGCAGGATTACTGTCGGATGTATATATTGTTGTAAATAAATGCACCTTGATAAAGCCAGCTTTGTTGGTCTGGTGCATGCATTCCCCTTTGTGACACCCACACCATATCACCCAAGTGAATATAGTTGTTGACAGTGTGGGTAACGATTCTACAGCTTGAAATTTTTGGTAGAATTCTAATTGTCTTGTCCAGTGCAATGGCCTATCTGGACATTGGCTTCAGGAAGAGGGGGGGGGGGGGGGGGACATCCGAGCCAACGGTGACCCAGCAAGAAAATAACATTTTCTGGGCCCTAATTTCCGTCGGGGGGGAGGGGGAGGGGCGACGGGCATGGCCTCGGATGTTCCTTTAACCCAACTCTTCAGAATTTGTATGATTTTGATTCACTTCTATCTTTTTGTATTCATTTTAGTGTCATTGGCATTAGCACAATGAATCAATATCTATTTGCGAGCGAGCGAAGCGAGCAAGCAAATTTTGGGCCTCATTTTGTTTTAAACGAAAGTTTTCGGAGATCCATCCGACTTACTGAGTAAGACAATGTTTTGAGAAACCATCAGTGGTAATTTATGAAGTTTTATGAATTTTAAACGCGTAAAGCCAAAGTTGTAAACATTTCATTAATTCTAGTTTTAAATGCTTTTTAGTCGAATAGGGAGAGAGATAAAGAGAGAGAAAGAGAGAGAGGGGGGGGGGGGACTTTTATAGAATAAGTGTTTGTAATAATAATTATTGCGCCTGAGTTTCAGTTATATAATCCTATGCCTTTATCATGACTCTTGATCTAGAAGTGGTTTATACCCAAGAGCTACCAAAGAATAAATAAAAGAGGGGATTATCTGACTTTAAACACGGAGAGCACTTAACAGTTACCCCCTTTCTCTCTCAAAACATTTCACAGCCAATGCACTGGAGTGAAAAGGTAGTAATAGCAAGAATAAAAGAGTGTTGATGTTTTGACTAAACAGCGACCATTATTGTCCCGAGTTTCAGTGGCGGATTCAGGGGGGGGGGCAATCCCGGCCCGTGCCCCCCCCCCTTTTGATGGAAAACAATGCATTGTGCCACCCCTATTTGCGATTGTGCCCCCCCCCCCCCTTTTCGGGCAGAAAACCTTTTTTTTTTTTTTTTTTTTTTTTTTGCTTGTCAGAGAATTATGGAGGAGAACTGGACCCCATAACCCCCCCCCCCCCCCCCCCCACTGAGCGACTTTTGGAGGGCTGGCGAGAGACCAAAAAAAATATGGGTCTCCCTCCAAGCAGTTTCCCAAAGTTGACAATCCTGCATTTGTGTGCCCCCCCCTTATACGAAATCCTGCATCCGCCCCTGCCGAGTTTAGGATGAGTATTCTCCAAAAAATGACAAAGTACTTGCGGTAATAGGTATTTTAGACGTCATAAATCCTTTCCATATAAAATGGTGCTGGGACTATACAATCTTGAGACTGATAAAGGTTAAGACCCAAACATTTCTCCCTCCTAAATAATGAAATTTTACGAGAAAATGTGAATACGTTCCTCAGTTCCAAAGTGTTGTGGATTTTTTCTCTTTACTAAAATTCTTTTAGCATTCATGTGTGTCCCTTTGATCACCTTTTAATCACCCTTTGATATTTTTTCTTCAATTTTGTGTGTTTCTCTCACATTTTTCCGACTTTCATAGTGTTTCACTTTGTAGTTTGCTTTTAGCCCTCTAAGTCAATACAATATATATATAATTTTGAAAAGACTAGGGTATATTAACTTTGTAATTATCTTACGAGATATAATGTTTTAGAACTGCACATAGTTTTGTTTAGGCTAACCATAGGCCTATTTTCTTGATAGCTTGGCTGCGGTGTCTGCAAAATAGAAAGATTATGTAAGTCTTCCATCCCTTGTTAGTGCTTCTGTTGTATTACGTAAGCACTACTATTTTCAGCGCGTCTTCTTTCATTTTTATAACAATTTGTGTCCGATTTGGAGGGGGGGGGGGCACTTGCATTAACCTGTTATTTCACATACCTGAAGCTTTCAGAATCCAAAAGTGAAATAATGAAGTGTTGTTTTCCTCTTATGCAATTATTTAGCATGTTTAGTTGCCAAAATTTTATACGAATCGCTTGGTCATTTTCATCATCACTGCCTATTTCTCTGAAATAGCCCCACCCTCCACTTAGTACTTTAATCATGGTTAATCGCAAACTTAACTGAATCTTATAGTCGTAAAAAAATCAAATTACTCAATCATTTGATAAATAGCTATACTATTGTACCTTACATTTTTACCCATTCATCTATTTCGAGTAGGCATGAACGGGTGTGGGTCCCGGGGGGAACTGGGGTAGTTGTCCCCAATGGTTAGGGGATTATTTCGATGTACTATGCGATGTTAAATTTGATCACTGCGTTTGTTCCCCCCCCCCCCCCACTCTTGAAATTGGATGGACGCCCCTTTGAATAATCAGTGTACCCGTGTATAATGCTGATATACGAGGGTCATTAAATAAACGCTCTTTTCAATAAGATTCAGTAAATTCTAACTATCCGAACCCCTGGCCCCACAGGCCAAACCAAATGCTTTTGAATCATCTGGACAATAGTACAAAAATGCAGCTGATTTGCTTCTTTTCATTGTTTTCTTTGGGAGAACCCTAACTATTATTTGCGATCAGTTATACTGACCAGGTTTCACAGAATGGGCGTCTTTCATGAGGCCGAATTGTTGACAAACGATCACAGTCTCTGTTTCATGTATTGTATTCGAGCAACCTCGAGGGTATAATCCTTATCGATACCGAAACCTGGACCGGGTGTGTACTCACTCCCAGATGAGAAGAACATTTATTTATTTCAGTTTTGTAATCACATGGTCTGTTCAACAGTAAACGGGTCTTTCACAGAAAAAAAACAAATAACGAAATTATTTGGTAGTAGACAACAGTTGACATTGTGGCATTAAGGTCTTTATACTATAGTTTTCCGAGGACGTCAAGTGCATGTATGAAACGAATTTGAAAATGGGGATTATGGAAATATAATTAGTGCATGCATGCACAAGTTAAATTCAACATATATGTATTAAAACAAAAAATAACAACACGGATTTAGAAAGGGGTGATTAAGAAGTAAAGCAAGTGCAGAAAGGGGGAAATATGTAAAAGACGAAGCAGTTTTACCCCCTTCAGTTTTGCAACTCTGACGACTTGGGGGACAAATTATATCATGATTAATAGCCGGCCCGAGGATAAGGTTTAAACATGTTTTACGGAAATAATCTGAACTCGTTTTAAAGATGCATTAACTAAGCCAAAAAAGTAATTAAGTGGAATTTCGACAGGGTGTGTATAACCAAGTTTAGGTGCCCTTTTGGTTGTGCTTGTGGAAGGACAACGGCAGTGTTAAAGAGTTCTTTAAAATGATTGATATTTTTAAAATGATTGATATTTTTAAAATGACAAATCGCCTGGATTCATTAAGGGCAGCGTCTGTAAGTTTGATTCCATTGACACAGATCTATTGAGGTCAAGTATTTTTTAAAGGGTTATTTAAGATCATTCAACCCCAAAGAATATATCCCAGACAGGTATCTAAAAGTACATATAAGAGTTGAAAAACAAAGTATGTGGCATGCATTTTGCAATACCACTGACGGAAATTTAAGAAGATTGGAAAGTGCCTCCATGATATTATCTTAGACTCTATACAGGGTGGCCAAATAAAAGGCATCACCTCTAGTACTTCTACATCTACTAAACTACTACTACTACTACTACTACTACTACTACTACTACTACTACTACTACTACTACTACTACTACTACTACTTCTACTACAACTACTTCTACTACTACTATACTACTACTACTAGTAGTAGTAGTAGTAGTAGTACTGCTACTACTACTACTTCTACTACTACTACTACTTCTACTACTATACTACTACTACTACTACTACTACTACTACTACTTCTACAACTACAACTTGTACTACTACTACTTCTACTACTACTACTACTACTACTACTACTACTACTTCTGCTACTACTTCTACTACTACTACTATTACTACTACTACTACTATTATGACTATACTGGTACTACTACTACTAGTACCACTACTTCTACTACTACTATACTACTTTTACTACTACAACTACTACTACTACTATTATTACTATTACAATACTTCTACTACTACTACTACTACTACTACTACTACTACTACTACTACTACTACTACTATATTACTACTGCTTCTGCTATTTTTCTCTTTAAACAACTTCGGCTACTAGTACTCTAAGCTACTAATAACACTACTGATGGTCACAATAAAACAATTTATTGAAAAAATGTTATACGTCCAGTACAGTTAACATAAATGCCAGCATGGTTATTTCTGTTTTATGCACAATGAAAGTTGAAATTGTGTAGAGAAAAACATACAATTCAAAACTCTCAACAGGTCGGGTTTTTTTAAGCAGGACAACGTTTCATGAGTGAGTTTTATGGTCAGGAGAAAGGATGCTAGAATAGGAAAAGTTTTTGTTAGCGTATGAAGGCAAAATGGGATTCCGCATTCCAGTCCTTATTATAAGAATGAATAGTTGTGCGATGTATGCATTTCTCGGAGTAGAACCTTGAATAGCTTAAAAGTTCCCTTTCTCTCTCTCTCTCTCTCTCTCTCTCTCTCTCTCTCTCGATTCATGTTTGGAGACAACCTCTGTCGTTTTGCTAGCTCATGTGAATAATTGTCGAACCAAATAAAGACCTTATTTCGAAATGAGACTTGTTATGCATGCAGCAACCAAGTACTGAAAGCTAAACGCACCAAGAAAAAAAAAAGAGAAGGACAAAAAAAAAAAAAAAAAAAGACGACGAAAGCTACAGCGGTGATGTATATAATTGTGTCTTGTAATGTTCTGTTACAGAAACTAAAAGTCGTTAGGAATGCTTTTCGGCGTAACATTTACGCCTTCCACTGTCATGACTGCGGTAATGGGACAAAAGTGTTCAAGAGAGAGAGAAAGAGAGAGAGAGAGAGAGAGAGAGAGAGAGAGAGAGGAGAGAGAGATCAAAAAACAAAAAGAAATTATGGAGGGAGAGAAAGAGGGAGATGGATATATTGCCTGAGCATGGTGATGCTGACTGTAATTCAAAAAACGGAAACAATTCGATGTACAATAAGATCTGATATCCGCACTTGTTCCATTCCAAGTTCAGTGCCTTTCACCTTGCATCATATTTTTGAACAATAATCTTCTTTGTACTGATGACAAACTACCGGTGATGATCTAAGCCGCACCCTTTCGCCCGAGCACCTCATGAATGTGTCACGTAATTTAAAGAGAAGGCCTTGAGTTCAGGGGAGCGTTTCATCAAGCGTTTTGTCAGTGATTTTTACCGACAAATTTGCTCTCAGCCAATCAGATGCGAGGATTTCAGTAGCTTATAACAGATGTCGATAAAAATCACTGACAAAACGCTTGATGAAACGCTCCCCTGTTCTGGTAGAGATGAAAATAATTTGTGAACTATTTCGTTCTTTTTTTTATAACCAGATTGGATGAATATCATAGAAGAAATTAATTTCCCCTGAAAAGAATTGCTCTTCAAATACCCTGATAGTCGAGAGACGGTGAGAAATAGCTGACAAATTTCGACCAAACTTTCATACCACATATGGGTGTAGTCCCATATGCATTTTTTTGTGTGAGCAGTGCATGTACATGTAACTTTCAACCACAAGATCGAGTCAATTTCTTATCCTTTTGACGATTCCAAAATCTCACAGTATACACCAATTCTGATGTACTACATAATCATCCTTTCCCAATTGCTTTCTCTCACAATGTAACTGCATGACCAGAATTCAACTGTATCTTTATGTTTTAGCATACGTTCCCATCTGCATTGTCGTACCTATAAATGAAAAATTCCACTAGGGCAGCAACATAATTTTATACCCCCTCTTTTATACTTTTGCATGAATGGGATTAGTGTCATGTTGTTCCAACTCCTATAACCGATGAAGGGTCAGATGATACACCTTCTATTATATTAAATAGTCCTTATATATATATATATATATATATATATTAAAACATTAAAAAAACTCCCCAAACCAATGTTGTTAAGGGACTACTCTGAGAAGTAGTGTTTCACCTTGCAAAAAAAAAAAAAATCTTTCTTAAGTTGTAACAAAATTTTGCCAGTGCAGTTTTGAAATATTGAGTTTTCACCTTTGTTATAAATACATTTGTTTTGTAACCATTTAGCAGGTTGCCATCGATAAATACAGCTTTTAACACATTTTGTGAGGAAATGCATGTATACATGTACATACAACCTCAAGACTGATGCCCCATGATATAGAGGCATATCTGTCATTGGGAAAAAGCAATTAGAAGGAAAACTGATTTGGTATTTTCCAGCTCGTTAGGCATAAATGCACCACTAAAGAGACATGCTCTACAAGCCGCAGTGCCTGCAAGCCAACCAGCTTATCGAAATCGTCTCGTCAAAGCGACTTTTACAATTCCATTTTTGTCCTCGACTCGCTTGACGTACTAACGTCAAACTCAATCACTCAGTCACTCTCTATGAGTATTTCTTTAGTTTAAACGAGAAAAGGAGATACCGCAGAACTGATTTGTGAACAGGTGGAATTTGAAATATTTCTCTTTTAAAGTCTATATTATTATGTAAATATATATACTGACATATATTGCTATCGTAAAGGTAATTTAATTTTTGTCAAAAAAGATTTTTTTTCTTTGATCGAACAAAATGCATGTCTCGAGGCACCTCGAGTGATTTATTTGCAGAAGCCCTTGTAGCCATTATCTGCTTATAATTATGTCATGTTTGTACAAGGTGCGATTCAACTGCGATATATTTCGAAGGAATGGGGTTTGGCGTTTAAAGGGGCGGGGCTATGATCATTTAGCGTAGCAAATTATTTCATGGGGCAGCCCAAGCCAATGTACAAAGGCTACAGTCCACGAGACCGACAGAAGAGTATACAAAGTTAAAGGGTTTACGAGACTGGCCCACCAGGCTGACATGTCGGTTTAGAGGGCCTTCTGACAGTTTCTCTGAGGGTTCACTAAACCGACATTGTCGTGGGCTGTCGATCTACTGCATAGTGAAAAGAAGCTGATCAGATAATCATGGGCCAGTTTCTCGAAACCGTCATAAACCTAAGTTTTTCGACATCCCACAGAAACGCGTGTTATAGAATGGGATATCCATGAACTTGGACTTTTGACGGTTTCGAGATACTGGCCCCCTAAGCTCATCTTTTGCCGACTTCATAATATACTGCCAATTGTTCATGCCTTTTCTTTAGATAAATATGAAAAGTGTGTGATTTTGAATGCCCTGTGCAGTATTATAAAATGAGCTGTTTAGTATCAAATGTTGATATTTGAGTTTAGTATTTACGGTACTGAAATGTACTCTACTTTGATCGCCAGCATGGCATATCACGTTGTCGGTATAGCAATGACTGAATAAATATCAACAAAAGGCTTTGCTAAAAAGGACATATTTCGCCTGGAAGTTATTGATAAGACCTAGGGGAGTTATTAAGAGCTGCCAATCTATCATTCTGTAAGTAACTCATTTCAGGCATTTGGAATAAATTCTACAAGGCCATTATGGTTGGAATTGGATGAGTGGCATAGATTTATGAGCTCCACCTATCAAAAAAGGAGTCCAATGAATCTAGCTAGAAAAAGACGCATTCAGTAGAAATCAAGATATCATTGATGATCGAATGAGATCAAAGATTAAGAAGAGAGCTTTCATATAAATGTATGATGGGGGGCCCCTTGTCTGCGCACCTAACATTTCACTTGAAATTGACAAGCTTTTCCTTTGGTATTCCTCTAATGACTGACCTCATTTTAATCCTCATATCCTAGAGAGTAACTGTGCCGAAAATCTGATTAAAATTCGAATAAGAACAATTTCATTTTCACAAGAATAGGCGACGCTGTCATTTTGACACTAAAAAAGGGAAGGTTCCCTTGTCTGCGCACTCATTCACTTATCATGCAGTTCGGGATATTTTGCATGAAAGGTGGCATTTTCAAGGCATGTGAGTAAAAATGCATAAAATAGACGTTCTTCACCAGTTTTTCCTCATTTTTTCGCTGATACATATCACTAAAATTGATATGAAGATGATTGTGTTCACTGCGTCTTTTGTGATGTTAGAATCGCGCAGTTACGCGTATGCGCAGACATGGGGCACCAAACCATACATAAATGAGACCGAAAATGTCGGTCTACCAGTGAACCCTCAAAAAAGTTGCCAAAAGGTCGGCGAGACCTGCATATCGGCCTCGTGAATCCTTTGATATCCCTTCAGAAGTGCCTGGAGACCGACATTCTTGTATAGGCTGTCGGTCTCGTGGGCTGTCGGTCTCTTTATCTGTAGCCTTTGGTAGCAAATGGGAGACCATTTACTTGAGTTTGAAAGGTTTCGTACTCTCCATTTCTGGTACTTATTCTGGTACACGTTTTTCAAAAATGATTCAAGTATGAAAGACTTGCTTCTAGTAGGTGGAAAATGTTTCTGTCAGCAAATTATGCAAAGACAGTGTATGGCACATAATTATTATAAGTAGTACAGCTATACATTGGGCACAATGGCGGACAATGTTGTGGCGGAAAGCCTTATACTGTTACTCGATATACGGGAGCCTAATCATTTACAAGCTATGCTTTTTAGTTAGGCTCCCCACATTTTACATTAATTTTTTCCCTGTCGTATACCTACATCTCTCGAAACGTTCTATTTACCGTACATTATACATGATTTGAGTTCTTTGCCCGTATGTTTTGTAACCGACTCTTATACTTGTGAAATTGTTTGAGATATAAAAATGGAACAAATAAACTTAAAAACGTCAAACTTCAAAACAACAGTGGAGGAAGCTGGGAGCATATTTGAGGATTGGGGGGGGGGGGGGGTGGTATCTATCGGTCTTTAGCATGTACTGCATAGAATAAACATTATATATTGGTGGAGGAGGGGGGAGGAGGAGGAGGAGGAGGAGGAGGAGGAGGCAGCTTCCCCAAAATCACGTGACAACAAAACATGAATGCCCCCGTTGCCCTTTTTCAAATCATTGTACCATATAACATACTTGTGCGGATATCGGTAAATAGATCATAATTTTAGATAACATGAGGGAATTCCACAAGTTCACCGAGGTTTGTTGGTTTCTGATGAGAAGGGGTCATTGTATGTTTGAGCAAGTACGCGCTCTGCCGCTCACGGAGAAAATGAAAACATTCAGTCTCTTTCACATAACGATAGTACAGGAGCACTCTCCCCCATCGAACAGCGAGAAGGAAAAAAAAAAAAGAAGAGATAGAACGAGGGAGGAAGAAATTGATAGGTGGAAGCAATATAAAAAAAGATGACACAACCCGCTCCCACACCCTCATCCTACTGGGGCCTTTTCCCTAGCATTTCATTCACCTAGTAAAATCGGTGTCCCAATTATGATGCCAGTGCCCCCTCAATGGCTGAACCCACGCTACGCCAGTGGATATAAGATATAAGAGAAAGAAAGAGAGAGAGAGAGAGAGAGAGAGAGAGAGTGAGAGAGAGAGTGAGAAAGAGAGAGAGAGAGACTTGAGAGAGAAGGTAGATATATAAAAATGATATTTGAAAAAAGGGCAAATGCATAACCTGTGTCCTCCTACACAGCGTTCCCACGGTTGACAAAAAGTGCCATTCTCCTCTGACGATATAGTGTTGGAAATAGACGTTGGAACAACAGAATATTGCAACGGGCCAAAAGAACAACAAATTGTATGAATGGGACTGAGGAAATACAATGGCGTGTGGTTTGTTTAGGCTCCATAACCTTTTTTTCTTTTCCTTTTTTCACTTGATTGTCATGAAGTTAGGTTGTTGGAGTTGCATTTCAATGCGAGGTTGGCTAAATATGTGTCATTATTTTCACTTCAACCTTGTCGAAGTGAAAGTATAGTTGAGATGATAAAAATGATGGACATTGGTCACTTTGAATTCCACGGTGTCATCTTTTTCTGAAAAAATAATAATCATGTGATCATTGAAGTGTATAGGAGCCTTCTCTCCAAAATAGAATGAATTGTTTGATATGTCAAGAGATAACAGTACGCAGTAAAGGCTGAAACAATTCTTTTCTCACCAAATTATTTTTAAGGTTTATTTGTGATTTTCTTTAGAAACAATGATAGGCAGTTGGAAATCAGCTTTGAGTAATTACAACAGCACTAACAACAACAACGACAAATTTTAATGTGTTCCATATAACATCAGCATCAAGACCAATATACAGTGCGTCCCAGAAAAAAAAACGAAACCCTAAAACAAAGGGTTATTGTGACCACACTATGAGCTCTATGACAATAATTATCTATTTTCCATAAACTAGAAGTATTATGCTTTTAAATGATACCTTGATGGCATCCATCCGTACTTGCTTTACCGAGCAGCAGCATTTTGAAAATGGCATGTAAAAACTCGGCTGTGCCGGATTTGGGTAAAACCGTGAAAACATCAAGAACCATATGCGAACATGACCCAGATGTAACATGACTTTTAAAACCCTATGCAGTGGCGTATCTAGGTATTCTGGCGCCCGGGGCGAACTGTCAAATCTGCGCCCTCCCCCCCCCCCCCCCCCTGCCCAAGCTCAGATTAATGAGCGTTTTTAATTTAGAAATGATGGCACTACGTGAGAAAGAGTTTTGATGCACATACTCCGGGCTTGTTAGCCCAGATTTGATGAGTTATGGTATAAGCGAGGGAGCAACGCGACCAAGCGGCTTTTTTTTTTCCTTTTCACCCCTCAAAGAAATTTCTTATGAATTTTACCCTTACAACAAAAAAAAGCTATAGAAAAATTTTGCATTTCAAACCCTATAAAACACAATTTCTTATGCATTTTGTCTTGTATTTCTCCCCCTTTTCTTTCTCTCTTTTGCATTTTTTGCACCCCCCTTCAAGTGCCGCCCGGGGCACGTGCCCCCTCTGCCCCCCCCCCCCCCCCCCGTAGATACGCCACTGACCCTATGAGAAGACTTTTCATCTGTTTCTTTCACTAATGATGGTAAGGACAATGCCCTCATCATAAAATAAAGGATGATTAATGTATTGTGGATGTTGGGGGTAAAGAAGGGGCATGTTCAGTATTGAAATGGTATCTGCAATCGAAATTAAGAGCAATTTTTTGCATTTTTCTGAACTGAAGTTTCTTTTCAGAACAAAGCGGACAGAAAGGTGACATTTTTAAATAAATGTAAAGTAAGTGGCACTTTCCATTGCCATCAAATAGAAATACAAGGTGAAAAGGAAACTTGAGGCAGTAAAAAAAAAAAGATTATAGCAATTTCCCATCTCAGAAGGGGCACCTTTTCCATCACACGAAGGGTATTTTTTCATCTTTTGAGGGATATTTAATGATTTGGAAATTTGGGGGGGGGGGGCGTATGCCCCTGCCATCACTGGAAATTGGTATTGACCAGTTTTTTCTTTAATGAATTTCTAATGAAAGCATGCCATCACTGTTCACACGAGGGAATTTCAAGTACCATATCTCTTAAAGCTGGTATTTCCCTTTAGTCATTTTCGCATGTGATACTAACGTCTTCACGGTTTTTCCCCAAATCCGGCACATCTGAGTTTTTATATGTAATTTTCAAAATGCTGCTTCTCTGTAAAGCATGTACGGATAGATGCCATTAAGGTATCATTTAAAGGCATAATACTTCTATTTTATGGAAAAAGATAATTATTGTCATAGATCATATAATGTGGTCACAATAACCCTTTGTTTTAGTGTTTCGTTTTTTCTGGGACGCACTGTATAACAGAATATTTTCAAGTAAATAAATATTTTCAAAGAAATATACATGTTTATTTGTATGATCGAAATGGTTTTGATGAAAATTTGTAAAATTTATTCTTATACATGTATCACGAAGGAGCTGCTAGAACAAAAGTAACATATACTATATATTTGTTAACTATACACGCCAATAGTACATGTATTGTGGTATATTGTTGAAGGCTCTTGACTCTCATACGAGAGGTCCCGGGTTCGATCCTAGCTGGATGCTTACACCCTTGGACAAGGTGGTTACCCACATTTGTCCCCCTCGACCCAGGTCTAGCTGGGGACCTGGCAATTGCTGGGGGTAATAATAATTGCAGGGCCCTCAGGAAGAACAGCATTGATGCTGATGAGGCTTCCCTGTCTAAACAAAATTATTATTTTTATTGTATTCATCCAAAAATCAAATCAAGTGAAACTTGGCCAGTACTATCGTAATATTTTTTGTAATTGATTGAAACTAATGTAGACATATTGAAATTCAGAAGAAAAATGATGTGTATGATAAAAACTTATAAAGTTGAGATATTTTGTCATGCACCAAAAGCCTTATTTTTCCATTGATGGTATATTGCTTACCTATGGTGTTCCTCAAGAAACTCTTTCATCGTTTGGGTTTTCCTTGGTAAGGAATAACTAAATTTCCTTATTTGGAAATGAGAGTCTTGAACATGCATCGGAGTATCTTCAATCGTGTACAAACAAAGTGAAGACAGACAACCCCCCCAAAAAGAAACAATAAACAAAGAAAAACATTCCTCCATCAACTTGCCACGTCCTCCTTACACAAATATAACACCCCCTGAAAAGGTCTAAGTGTTAAACTATTTGACTCCTGTACCAATCAAGGATAGGCTATTATTGCTTCCAGAGGCCGAACATTTCTTTATTCTCCCTCCTATTTAGGAGGTTGAATTCTTGCAACGGTGAAAAAGTAATTTGTGAGCTTTCTCATTCTTTTTATGTCAATGTGAAAGCAGTGGGGGCACCAAGGGGGGGGGGGGCATGATGGGGGGGGCATAATTTTCGGAGTGAAAAAAAATAAAATGAAAAAGAAAAGAAAAGGAAAGAAAAAAGTGAAAAAGGAATGGAGAAAAGAAGGAAAAAGAAAGAAAACGGAACTTGGAAAGCAGTGGCGGTATCAAGGTGGGGGGGGGGGGGCATGGGGCAAATTTGTTCGCTCAGCTCGTGTAAATATCCTCATATTTGGGTAGTTTTATAGCCGAATAATTTCTGTACATTTCCACTATAATAGTGTCAAAATTTTTGCTCGCTTGCTTCGCTCGCTCGCAATACAGGCCTATAACTCCCACCACATAATCAGGCCGCGAGATGATCAAATGTCCTCATATTGGGGTAGTTTTATAGCCAAATAATCCTTTCTGTACATTTTCACCACAAAAAGTTTCAAAATTTTTGCCCGTTCGCAATGTATAACTACCACCTTATTATCGGGCAGCAAGATGCTCAAATGTCTTCATATCTGGGTAGTTTCATAGCCGAATATAATTTCTGTACATTTTCACGACAAAAAGTGTTCGCAATAAATAACTACCACCTCATAATCGGGCAGCAAGATGCTCAAATGTCCTCATGCATATTGGGGTAGTTTTATAGCCGAATATGTAATTTCTGTACATTTTTACTACGAAAAATGTCAAAATTTTTGCTCGCTCGCTTCGCTCGCTCGCAGTATATAACTAACACCTCTTTATAATCGGGCAGTTCAGCTAGATGCTCAAAATGTCCTCATATCTGGGTAGGTTTATAGCCGAATATTCTGTACATTTTCACTACAAAAAGTGTCAATTTTTTTTTTGTCCGCCCTTGCCCCCCAACATTTTCTTTTGCCCCCCATTTGCCCCCCCTCCCCACTATAAAAATCCTGGTGCCACCACTGTGTGAAAGAATATCATAGTAGAAATATTCCCGGAAAAGGATTGCTCTTCAGATGCCCTCATCTTTGAAATATGACTCGAAAAAACAAAAACAAAATAAAAAATTTGGACCAACTTTTCAAGCCACCTGTAGTCCAATAAACCAATTTCTGTGTACAGTGCTTTTCACTCAACAAGTATTAGTCATTATCTTTTCGTTTATAGGATTCCAAAATCTCACATTATACAAATACTTTTTTAAAATTTCGTAATCAACTTCTTTCAGTTACTTTTAGACAGTTCCTTTTGCAATCTAATCACATGAAGAGTACTCAACCTTATCCCTTATGATTGTATTTATAGTATTAATTAATGGTTATTTCAAATCCATACGATAATGTACGAATCGAATAGGAATTTATGTCTTGTACATTACATACGGCATTATAATATGTTCTTAAGAACTAAGCAAAAGCAACAAATACAGTGGTAACCTGAAAAGTAACATGGGTGCAACTTCTACGCAATGACCTTGTGCTCATGCGGAGTTGTCATATGTTTTTTCGCGTATTGTAACGTCTCTTTTCCTTGGTTCTCTATAGCTTTAAAAAAAAAAGTCTTCATGAGTAAAAAATGACTCAACACAGGCGTTGGCAAATAAAACAAACCACATCTTGGACTTAAAAAGAAGAAGGACATTTTTTTCCCCCAAAGGCACATAATGTTAATGGAAATATCGGAAATAATCCGTAAAAGTGAACACGAATTATGAGAAATTATTACATTTGTCCTCATGTAAAAGCTATTGTTATACATGTAGATTTGTAAACGGTTACTCTTAGTTTTTCAAATTCATGCATGAAATATATCAGGGACTATGAGGATACATGGAAAAAATATATCCAATCAAAATAGGAAGGTCACCAACTACATGTCAATAATTTTGTTAGACTATAAAGTATGAGTTTTAATTTGATAAAGCAAGCAGTCGAGATTTTACATGTTGTTGTTGTTGAAATGGAAACAAATTCACCTTACTGCAACTGGGCACATATAGCATAATCACAAAAGCGTCAAAGGCCTTCAAACATAACCAGTCCAAGCCACAAATCCTGCTATTCAGGGCATAACATCTATTGTATGTCATGAAAGATTGCATTTTAATGTTCGCCTGATGACGCGATGATTGGGTGCGCCTATTTTTTTATTTTTTATTTTTTGCATGTACATAATACTTGTAAATTGATACGTATTCTTCATATTGAATAATACAGCACATATAATGTTTAATTTAAAAAAAAAAGTATGCTGACTTTCTGAGAAATTGCTTTCTTTGAACAAGAAACAGGTTCTTGGCTTCTATCTAGAAATTCAAAACCTAGAACTTCGCTAGATTTCCAACGTTATGTATATATAGCCCTTGATTTTGCTTATCTTGGAGCTCAAAGTTCTGTTGCAAATAAGTTATATATATATATATATATATATATATATATATATATATATATATATAATATATATATATATATATATTTGTGCCTATGTCGTGTCTGGGTTGGGTCCTTTTTTTTTTTTATCCCCTCTTTGAAAACCTTTGGAACGGTGCCCACATTGGAACTATAAATATACTGTATGTTCCGACAAAAGGGAGTCATTCGTGACGTTGTGGCAGTCGAGGTGCATTTTTTGTTTCCTTAAAGTACCTTGCACCTGTTGGCTCTTTTCATCAAAGAAGTTCTTGCACTCTCACTTTTGTTAGAGTGACATCGGGTTTGGGCCCAAAAGCTACTTTACTGTTGGAAACAGAACACACAGACCTGAAGGCGTTAAGGAAAACAAGAATTTGATTGAAGATAATGTTAAGAACATGTTGTGGCGAAGGAATGAAATTTCCAACTACCACATACCAAGAGTCAACCTTAGACACTCCTATCAAAACTAAATATCACAACCTGCATTTGATTCGAGAAGGTTCTCCATGAATCATTTAATTGCATAAATATAACATTGGCTTTCCATATAGGCCTAAGCAAAAAGGAAAAAAAGAAATGAATCCGATTAGTATCATAGTGAGTTCATATAAATTTGTCTATTTTCATTCATATTGATCATGAGTCATCAGGTCATCATTAGTTCTTTAAATATTAGGCCTAGTTTTGGCCTGACATTAATTATTTGCTAAAAGCATTATTTAATGACATTAATATTCTGATATCGTGAGTTTTGAAAAACATAACATAATCTTTTCCACCCGAGTTTTAATTCAGACAATTCTTTCAATATTGAAAGAAATTGCGCAGTATAAATTTACAATTATTATTAATATCAATATTGCAATTAAAGTAAGATAGCTTTTTCAACTCTGCCTAAATAACTTATCCTCGAAATTGTATGGACTATATCATGCATAATTATGATAATAATAATAATTGCTGTTTCTTATATAGCGTCTTACCAGTTACATTTGACTGAAATGTTAGCATTCTTTATAATTGTACTTGTTGGGAGTTTTCAGGGGATCGTTGTGGTAAATCGGTGAAGATTCTTGACTCTCATATGAGAGGTCCTGGGTTCAATTCTTGCTTGGTGCTTACATCCTTGGACATGGTGTTTTTACCCACATCTGTCCATCTTAAACATGATGTATTATATTAATACCTGGGTCATAATTATTGCAGAGCCCTCAGGTAAAAGCAGTATTAATACCATGGGTGTCGATCCCGGTGGGGGGGGGGGGGGGGGGGGGGGGAGGATGGGGGTATATATCCCAAAAAAATTTGAGGTGGGGGATGCCCTGTATTATCACCCCCCAATATTTTGGATGAAATAAATAAGAATCGTGATACATTAACTAAAAACTAATAATTATCCAAACTCATGTTTGATCTTGAAATACCATCACATTCTTTAATGATTAGAAGTAAGGAAACAAAAAATGCCATAATTTCAAGGCGAAAATATCGAAGAAAATTCGTTCGCTCGCATTGTTATTATTAATTAAGGGGTTACGTCCATTTGCGTAGATTAAAATGCAAGTTTTATAGACAGATTTTGAAAACGTCCCTGGTGTGGGAGGTGGGATAAAGCCCTCCCACCCCAAGCTCGGTCGCTTTGCTCCCTCGCCGGTCAGCCCCCCAATCATGAACACGGATCGACACCCCTGATTATTACTGATGACGCTGACATATACCTGCAGACAGGACAATTGTTCTATCCGTTGATCCAATATTGTTTATGATCTGCACAGGTTTTGGACAAGTGTTATTCCGACATTGTGACAGACCATTATTGGTTTTCCTTATATGTAATGGCAGTTTAAAAGGCACATAGGTCGGCTCAATATTTCCATTGATTGATAAGCCTATAAGTGCCAAGAGTGTTTGAAGATCTCTGGAATTGAAAGAGGGCGGGGGGGGGGGGGGGGGGGTGTGAGGCACAAAAATTGATAGGAAGCATGATTTCACCTTTGGATGCCAAGGAAAACGATATTTTCTCGCAAATAAGAAATGAAAAAAAGGTGTGTTTCTGAAAGTACAAGTTACATTTATGAGTAGGATTCTTTTCACTATAGTAAATCTTTAAATCATAACCAACAAATGGTTAGAAACTTTATAGACTGTGCGACCGGATATATAAGGAAGGTACTTGGGTAGCGATTTTAGACTCTGGTTCGAATTTTAAAAACTCATTAAATATAATCTTTGATTCCCATCGAGAAGTTTTATGTAATGTAATGTAATGTATACTTAAGTTTATCTTCAATGTTCCATTTAACGTAACCAATCATTCTTCTCCTTTCATTTTGATTTGAGAATCTTACCCGTTAATGTATATGAATTATAATCTCAAAAACACTTTATTCCTGAGTGAAGGCTTTTGACTTCTCATCAATCTTAATTCTTTACCTCTGAAAGGGGGATTCCACCCTGATATCAAGTTGGTTTTAAAAGAAGGAGAAAAAATAAAGAAACAAATCAAATAAATTTTGAGCAAAATCCGATAAGAAATAAGAAAGTTATGAAGCTTTTAAGTTGTAATCAATCAAACACAACTTGGTAATTCCGTGACGTGTCTTGCGAGGTCCTCTCCCATTTGCCCTGTACTAAAAAAAAAAAAATCTATTTTCATAGATTTCTACTTTTTCTAAAGGAAATAATTAACCATACATGCATCCTAGTCTCTAGATATAATCATTGCACATATGTTTTTACACGAAACCTATATGAAACAAACGTATTACTTCATCAACAACAAAGAAAATGATGAATTGTGAATTTTTCTGTTCAGACCGAATGGGAGAGGAGCTCACCAACTTTCATATTTCTTGTCGAATTTTGCTTAAACTTTTAATAATCTGTTTCTCTCTTTTTCTGTCGTCATTCAAATCAACTAAATACCAGGGTGGACCTCCCCTATAATGTTCAAAGCACATTTTAAGCTCAGCATGTTATGATGGACATTCTGCTGAATACTTTGAGTCTGTTTAAAACATTTGTTCCCAAATATGTGGCAGTATTCAGGATGGTAAATAAAAATCTTTTCTTTACATCCATTTATCCTTATTTTTGTGCAAACAGAAGCTTCCGCGGAGCGTGACTTCATGTGCCACTGCTTAACAAATACTGTCTGTGTTGTGTGAAATGCATGTGCCCTCAATTGGAGAAAAACTGCTTTGTTGATGTCAATTTTAGCATGACGTCAGGTCGAAGTGCTACTAGATTTCCATTTTTTCCCTCCTGCATACTTGAAACGATTACAGCTACATGTACCTGTTTTGATTTACGGCTTCCTGTTTATTTTAATAAATCCTAATTGTAATTCTTAGTACATTTACCGCACTCCGCTATGGAAGCGTTAGGAAGAAAAAAAAAATCATTCTGAAGAAGTATGTTTATAGTATAGTACATGTATATTCATATGTGTTGTCTGTTTTTCTGGGAAACTAAAGAACCCATGTATAGCATGGAGAAATGTATTGGAAATTCTAGAAGTAAATGAAAGTATCTTACAAAAAAATATATAAGTGCTGCCACCTGCTTTTTTTTTTAGACATTTATATAAGTAAACCATTAATTCTCATGTATTCTGCATCGCGTTGCAACATGTGTCACAAAGAAAAGGGTTCACGAATTCGATCTTCTAAACTTGCCAGCTTTTGTTTGTAATATAGAATACCGAATGGCATTGATTATCAACCCCCCCCAAATCCCCCCCCCCAAACAAATTAGTCCATTTCAAACTCTGTAAGCCAAACGTAAACACACACTTACACACACCCACACACACACACACACCCACACATATATATACACATGTATATTCGCTACTGGTCAAAATAATATAAATATTCAAATACACATCAACATTAAGGGGATAATCACATTCAATCACATTCAAATACTGAATGTCATGAGATATGAGATAGCATTGTAAGAAATGTTAGGATTCATACCCACCCTTTTTAGGTATTCTGTTTGTAGATTTGTTAATGCAATTATTTAAAAAGATCTTCCGGAAATGTCAGCGTATTGTAGTGCGCACGTTTGGGAATGGCTTGTAGTCATCAGTGTTGGCTTGAGACATCAATAATTTTCTTTTCTTTTTACCTTGATGCCACCCATGTAAACAAATTATAAATAAGGTAGCGACTAAGGTATCCAAGCAAGGGGGAAACATAAAGTGAAATTGCTTGTTGGGTGTCGAAAAGATAATGTTTTGATGCAATGTAAATTCTATATTCAATGTTTGCTTAAAACTTAGTTTTAAGGAATGCTATAATCTCAACGAGAAAAGTTGGGATAGGTGAATTTTGGATCTGTATTTTTTAAATACATGTGATAGTTGTATAGATGAACTTCTGGGGACCAATCAAACATAACACTAAGTATGATTTATATTTACTATTGTGGTTAAAGTGTAATGAGGCCTCATTACAATTTCCTATTTGCTTCTTCTTTCAGAATTACCTGGAACTTCTGGTATTCGACCTACATCAGGTCTTCAATAGCTCTCTTCTTCATCCGAACTCTTGGTTGCTAGATTAAAACAACAATGCCTTCATCAGTCAAGCTCTTCCTAGCTTCATCTATCCTTCTCGTCTTCACGCCGCTAGTGTCGGGGCAAGGTGCCGGAGCATGCCCGACAAATGTGGTGAGCTATGGTGTCTTAGCAGGATCAGTCATGGGAGCGTTTATCCTGGCCATCATTCTGGAGACCAGTGCCATCTTTTGCTATAAACACTGTTTTAAGAAAAGACCACCGAAGCTTGAGCACACTTTCATCACAAGCGACGGGAAAGAAGTGAAGATCAAGGAGAGGGTCGCCGCTCCCGATAGTGGAGAAAGGGAGCGAGACCGGCACAGGGAAACCAGACAGGGCTTGAAGAGCGAGAGGAAGCAGGAGGTCTTCAGTGTATCTGACAACACCGACACTGAAAGCGCTATCCACGGCCCTGCCATCTACCGTTACCCAATCGCAACTGACAAGGAGACGGGAGATAGCATCATGAACGGAAGACACAACTACGAACCAGACCTCGGCAGCAACTACCTCTACTCAACTGGATGGCAGTCATCGGAAGACGGAAGTGGATTCAACAGCCGCAGGGTTAGCCAAAAGGATGAGGTTCCTATTCTTCGTGGTCTGCACAAGGGTTCTGACGTCGACGTTGATTTTTCTTCTGCCCGATTCAAGAGCATGGTCCGACAACCTATGCCACAAGAATGGACCATCGGAATGGCTACGACTGACGACGATTTGATGACCTACCGCTACCACACTGGACTCGGAGGAAAGCGCCGTGCGTCTTCACCAACCTTGGGTATTGACAACCAGGGCTTTGTTAGCTCTAGACCAGGAAGCCCCACAAGAGGTTTCAGAGACTCAACGGTAGTTCAGATAGAACCACGTCATATCACCAATGAGGCAAGAATTTCAATTGATGACGGCTTCCAACATAAATCAGGACGTCGTGGTACCTCCCGGGCTACTCTAGACAGCAACAGGCCAGGAAGTTCTGTGAGAGCTTTCGATGCAAACTTCACACTCCGAGATCCACAACGCTCAGATAGCAGCGACGAAGATCTCTACGACTATGGAGACAGCGAACACTCCGGACAGAGTTCTGCTCATTTTGCACCAGGTCGATATAGAGCAGACATGGGCGGCATTCCCCTGAACAGGCCGGAAGGGGGTTCCCCTACGAGTCCAAGGAGTTTCCGTTTCCACACTGGATTTACACAACCACAAGGTCCTGGTGAGCCTATATATGCCATTCCTCACAAGACTGTCGGTTCCTCCAAGATGGTCCGACCTCACTCTGTTGAAAGGGACAGACACCTTGGACACACAGCCTACTCGGTGATCAACGAAGCACATTCTACTTCCTACAAGATGAGACAGGATCCGAACAACCCCCAAAGAGTAGTACGTGATTCTGCGACACAGTGTGAACTCCTGGCACCACGACCGAAGATTTCTTTCGATGAAGAGTGGCCAAACACGACGTCTTCTAGACATTCGAGGGCCGATCCAGGTGTTCCTACTATCGGTGAGTCCACACCTACCACAACAAATGAATTCGAAAGAGATATTATTGATCTACGATCGAAAGATGTATAACGCATAGAAACTAAATTATTGCAAATGGCGTGAACAGGCGATTTTTACAAGTATATGTTTGGACATATTTAAAAATTAGTTGATTTTATTACTTTTGGCAAGGAAATTCATTACCTTTAAAGCAAATTGGACACAATAATTTCGTCAACACGCACAAATTATGCGAAAATAAAAAAAGTAAAAGAAAGAAAAATTGATTATGTTGAGTCATAATTATGCGTATCAATTAGAACATAATATTATACTGAAGTAACCATTTTTTTCCTCATGATATTTTTATCGAATTCCGGAGACAGGGGAATTATGGTCTTTAGTCCCTACTCCCTTTTAGAGAGATTCTTTTTATTCCTTTGTAAAAGAAAGATTTTCCTTCACATTGGCTGTGTTCAAAACTTTGTTTAACGAGCCCCCTGATGAAGTGCTCATAATATTCTGAAGCTTAGGTAAGATCGACACTGGTATTACTATAGGAACTATGTAATACATTACTCATTACATTTTTTATATAGAATATTTGTTTGATCATGGATACTGTTTCTTAAATATAGAATACAGAATATAGAGGTATATACAATTTTATTGTTTCTAATATATTGTTATCATTTCAGAAGGAAATGTAACCCCAAAAATCGTTGAAATGTGCAAATCAAATTCTAGATCTAACAAAAGAGAAACCTGATTGATTCACAGAATGTCTTTGTTGTTTCTCTGTCTTGGAACAGGCATCATTAAGCTCATGAGACCAGATTCATTCAGAGGGAAGAGACAACGAAGCCCCAATCGGTATTCATGGAGCACGGACGAAGAGGTGCACCAAGTTCGTTCATCTAGCCTTCCTCGGGAGAGGACGTCGTCTTTCACGGAAAGAACAACGTACTCGGAGACGTCACGTCGACCTCGAAGATCGAGATCATCATCACCTGTTCGACGATCACGGTCATCTTCGCCAGTTCGACGTTCACCTCGTGGGCGCTCACCAGATCGCCGATCACCAGTCTTCGGCGTGAGTAACATGACATCGAATGAAAGAAGTGGAATACTAAAGAGAGACATTTGGGCCGTATCCATAAAACTAATAAAAGCCTAGCCATTGCTTTCACTAGGCTTTTAGATTAATCTTTAGTCATTTCAACCAAGCATTTGTTAGCAAGAAGGAGCAACTTGTTTTCTTGCTGGCAATTGCTTCCCTCAGACTAGCAATAGCTTAATATTTGTATTCAGATTTTACTTAGATTCAAAATAGTACCAGTTGCCAACACGTATGGACATATCAAAAGCCTTGATTTGAAGTCAAAGTGATACTTGACTATAAATCATAAAGAAATTATGATTTTATATCACATATTCAATGTATTCAATGTATAACAAAGATTCATATGCGAATACATGCAACTTAGAAAGTCATCTTATATAAATTTTTTGATGTCGATATGTTGATTGGTAGTTTACTAGTATTCCATTGAATGAGCATGTAAATCAACGTCAGAATGACATCGGCATGTAAAAACACTTGCATTTATATAACCAATAGATTGAATTGTTATGCCCTTGTACTTTTTAACTAAAATATCTGAGATGTGATTGCCGTTTCCCTTTCCTATTTGATGATGTTTAGAATGACTGAAATCAAGTAATGCTTAATGAATTTTGCACCTCCGTCAATAGATTCAGCGGACTGACGCATATTCATTTCTCTGCTCTTTTCAGAATGACGAGACAGACATCCCCACCATCGGTGTAATTCGCCTGATATCACGAGATGGTACCAGAACTTCCCCTGGTGGTGATGACTCGAGCAGTGGAATCAGCGTCGGAGATTCCACGCCGCAAGTCGGCCGCCATCCCTCTAATCGTCACCCTGGCTCTATCTATCAATATGCACAAGAGTTTCTGGACGAGGATGAGCAGTTCTACAGTACCACATCAGGACGTCCTAACCAACCGAATTCTGGAGGTATACCAACTATCGGAGTCATAAAACTTGTCCCCGATCAAAGACGTCAGCAGACATTAGAAAGACGTGTAAGCTGGGCCGGTGAAGATGTCGAACATCTCGAAACTTCACATCGACTCGGAATGCCCAGCGTTCAAAGACCTTTCGATGAGAGAGAAACATTCACTTCATCATCAACTTCACAAAAACGACGTTCACGAAGTCCATCTCCTGATAGACAGACAGGAAACTTCCCGACGATTGGAGTTATAAAGTTGGTTCGTCCCGATTCCCTCAAACAACCACTTTGGAATGAGCTGAATCGCTACGTCGAACCCTCTAACCGGTCCTCACTGATAAGACACGAATCATGGGATGAAACTGACATCCAAAAGACACAAAGAACACGATCCACGAAAAGGCCAAAGATGATTGATAGTTATACTGAACCTGCTATCACCTGGCCCCAGTTGATTCACACCGTAAGAGACCTTCTCGAGGAAGAACAGACAATGACATCGAGATCCCCAAGCAAGAAGGCTCCGTTTCTTGGAGTCTTCAAGTTGAAATCAACAAAAGAAAAGACACCAAGAGTATCTGCTGTTTCTAAGGGTACAAGTCCAGACCAGCCTTGGAATCATCTTGTTACTCAACTGGAAGAAGAAATAGAATCATCGGTCATTCGAAAAACACAACAAAGGCCGGAGCAATCTGAACCTCGTACGGTCAGTATTGTAAAATTGCAAGCTCCTCACCAACCCACATCTGCCACCAAAACTACGGGAACCACTCCAGACCTCTCATGGAACCAAGTGCTCAGGATGATACAGAGTGAAACAGAAGAGATTGTCGAAAGGAAGCAATCACTGAAGCAGAAGACGCCTAGCAATCTTGGATCGATTCAGCTTAGATCACAACCTAAAGCACCTATGTTTGATAGTGCGACCCAGCCAGAACTGTCATGGCCGCATATGGTCAAAATCATCAAAGAAGAGACAGAAGAGATGGTTAAAAAACAACACGTACAAAAGACGGAGCCTATAGTTGCCAGAAATGACAAAGGCATACAACCTGAAATGGATTGGCCTGAAATCATTCATCTCGTTCAACAAGAAGTCTTAAAACAAGTGAAGGAAACTGAAGTAACCGCGAAGACTGGTCAAAAGCTTGAAAAGATTCCCCTTGCTGTGTTTAAGCTGATTGGTGCTGAGGATAGACCCAGACTTAAGCACGATCAAACAACAGAGCCAGAGTTATCATGGGGGCAAATGGTGAGGATGGTGCAGACTGAGGTAGAGGAAGTCATCCGGAAGAAAACCAAGACCAAAAAGGAGCCAGAAAGAAAGGAAACAGGTGACGCTAGTACTGAACCTGAACTGACATGGCCGTTGTTGGTCAGAATAGTGCAAGAAGAAGTTGAAAACATCGTGAGGAAGCAGAATACCAAGTCGACATCCGAAAAGGGCACGAGGCCTGAAAATGACTGGAAAACGGTCGTCAGTATCATACAGGAGACAGCAGTCCAGGAGTTTAAGAAGATGTCTCAAAAGAAAACACCCAAAGATGAAAAGCCATCAATGATAGGGATATTTAAACTGAAAGCGGAAGAGCAACCACAAGTCAGCTCTGTCCCACGGCCAAGGATGGTTGAACAAGGTACTCAACCTAGAACACCATGGGATCGAATCCTGAGTAGAATCGAAGAAAACGCAATCACATCCTTCAAGAAAACATCTACAAAGCAGAAGCAGAAGCCCGCTGAACCCACTTCAATTGGAATTATCAAATTAAGGGCACCATCCATCGGTCAGAAAACAGAAACATCTACTCAATCCGAGGAAGTTGACGTGTCCCACAGCTTTACTCAGCCTGAAAGATCTTGGCGAGATCTCCTAAGAGGCTTAAAGCTAGAACTTGAGAGTGAGTATAGGAAAACCATTCGGGAACTAGAAGCTCACATCGCAGCACAGGACGACGAACCTGATTACGCGCAAACTGTTCAGTCACTTGGAGTGTTGACACTGAAGGCACCAAGAGAAGAGAAGAAACGGTTAACAGATAGCTTCACCCAGTATCATACTCCGATCATTACCGAAAGATTCACACAGTCAGACAAGTCGTGGCCAGAACTCATGATGAAAATTGAAGAGGAAACAGAGCGAAAGCTTACTCGGCGCGTGAAGACACCCAAGGTTTCTCAACAAGAATCACAAACAGAAGAGGAAATCCCAGCTCTGTTCTTGGATGAACCCATTGCACCTATGGTTGTTTCTTATGAACATGCAACTCTTGAAATTGACCGAACAGATTCAAACGTTCAAGTAAAGCCTGAAATGGCTGATAGCACATCTTCACCTACAGTTATAAGACGGAGCAACACGGAGACAATGGTCCAGCCAAAAGTTACAGAGAATTCAACTGAGGTGACCACGAAAACAAATGACAGCTCTTCCCAAATGGACAAAATCATGAAAACAGTATCAACCCAATCCAATTTGGGTACTACGAGAGACTCATCTTCACAGAAAGCAATAGAGACACCTAGTGTGCAAGACTTTGCTGTTCAAAAATCTGAGATACAACTGGAAAAGACTAATACAGCTATCCAAGTAAAACCAGAAATAAGCGTAAAAACAAGCCTTGCTGTAGAGGACGGGGTTAGTGTAAGAGACACATCACATCAAATACGTCCCGACGTACGAGAAAAGCAACTTCAGTTCGGGCAAACAACCACTCACGCAATTGTGCAGGTGACAGAGATCAAGCATCTCAAAGACAGTATGGTGCAAACAGAACTTCGGAGTTCAGATTCAAATACTCAAACAATACCCATGCCGGAAATCATTCCTGAGCCAGCAATTATTGTCGAAGCGCCAAATGTTCAGATGAATTTCCAAGAAGTCAAACCGGACACAAGAGATGCCTCAACAGCTACACCAGATGCACCACAGACAAAAGATCAATCCTTGGGGGTTGCACCTGCCCTGAAAGAAAAAGAGGTCCCAGCATGGAAGATATCCCTTCGAAGTTTCACTACCCAATTTGATACCCCACTACCAAAAAGTATGACATCAAGTCAACAGACTTCAGTTTCAGTCCTCGAGAAAGGAACTGCAACCATAGAGAAAAGCCCTGGATTTGCTGGAGTACAAGTATCACCGGTTTATGAAACGCACAGCACATCTATTGAAAAGACAAAGATGTCATCTACGCCTGTGCAAGTTACCATGAAGAAGGACACAAGGAATTCATTATCAAATACAGACGCAGTGTTAACTGAAGACGTGGCAGTTGAGGCAGAAATCGAAATATCTGATGTGAAAACTCAGGATGATAGCACCTCTACCATAGAAATTGATGTGAAAGATTCTACCTTCCAGATCACTGCTGAAACACAGTCCTCTGGTGCACAGGCTAGTTTCGAGCTGGCATCAACATCTACATCTGCCCCAAGACTTGCCACTGCAACAAAAGACGTTCAAATATCCACAAAACTGATGGAGAGACAGACATCAACAGATGAGGTACAGAAGAAGGACGCAAGTATAACTGTTGACCTATCATCCAAGAAACAGGTTGTGAATTATTATTTGGAACAACTGAAAAAGAAGCCAAAGGTTACTCAAAAATCTTCTCAATGCGACTTACTTGCTGTTCCCAAAACGAAGGATGTGTCTAGTGAAATAAGACCTAATCTACGCAGTCAACAACAACAAATGACTCCGATGGGAGACAATGACAGCACCCAGTATGACCCAGTAGAAGTCACCCATAGCAGTACTCAGTTGTCCATCGTCCACCCTAAAGTGCAAGATTCATCAACACAATCAATCTTTTCCACAAAAACATCCGGAGCATTGGCAGTAATTCAAAGTCATGACATTTCAACTCAAGCAACGGGTGAACCAGAAATTATGACAGAGGTTGTAAAGCCTGAAGAAACTCAGTTCAACATGACCTGGAGTGAGCCTCCAAAGATAATCGAAACAACCAATGCCAGTACATCCATTGAAGGTGTGGATAAATCTAACAAGACCACAGAAACGCTTGTTCATTCTGCTGAAAAGCAAACTACAACTTGGACAGCAACTGTGAAGCAGTTTTCACTGCAGTATCACAGTCCTGTTGACAACTTTACTCATCAGATGAGTACATCGGTTCTTGACAAGCATACGTCAACGGACCCAACAATTCCAAGAGATGCCGGTTTGCAAGTTAACCCTGTTTATTCAGCACATGCGACACAGATTTCACGTGCTCAGTTGACTGCCAAGCCGACGCAGGCAATGCCGAGATTGGCAAATACTGGTTCAAATACGGTTCCTGTCGAACCAGCTGAAACAACTTCTCAGCTTATACAGGTTACGCAAGATGTGAGAAACAATGTTTCAAACACAGATATCGTTAGGATGTCAGATAAAATCAGTGAAGCAGATATACCACAACCAAAAGAAGAGATTGTGCAACCGCAAATTGTTCAGCCTGTTCTGATGGCACCAACATTCCCTGAGCCAAAAGTGGTCAGCGTTTCTGTGAACACAGACAACTTACCAACATCCTCGAATACCGGCTCGCAAATCATGCCTGAGATGTCATCACAAGGAGCAACAGCTTTTCCCGACATGGGGACTACATCGACGTCAACATCGCGTGTGGAAGTTGTGATAGGAAAGACACAGACTAGTGCAACAGTCCAGGAAGTTTCCACAAATACATCTCTAGTGGAAGTCAGAAGTACGTCTAGTTCAGCTGACATAAAGGTAATTCCTTCAACTGCGTCAGTTGGTAAACAGGTAAATATTACGAATCCTGTCGCTGATGCATCCATAAATACAGAGCAAGCCAAAATACAAATGACAGCTGTCAACACAGTTTCACCCGACATCAAAATCACAGCAATGAATACATCTCCTGCACAAGAGAGGAAGAATACCTCCTCCCAGTTCACACTAAAGAGCACTGCTTCCTCAGTAATGGCTGTTCCAAACTCAACTGATGGAACTACTCAACATGAGAGTTCTGCCATTTCTTCATCAGTGAACACCGATAAGATTGAACAACGTGATCAACAATCATATGTTAGCATGCCTGCTCCTGTTCAAACTGAGAAGATTATAAAGCAAGAAGTTCCATCGGTTCAGTTTTCTGCTCCTGTGTTTTCTCCTCCACTCACTGATGCCCAGTCGCAAGTTACACCAGACCAGAAAGATTCGAGCTGCAATACTAAATTGGTTGTGGTCACAAACTCAACAGCCCAAATCCAACCAGCCATAAGTACAACCATGTCTGCAATTCATCCAGAGACGGAAAATGCTGCTGTTGGTGTGTTCATAGGTGGACAAGACTTTGCACAACAAGTCAAGACAGAGGATTTGCCGGCAGACACTGTTGACGGCAGTTCAAACACAACTCCCACAGATACTAAGGATGGAGCCAGTAATACATCCTCCTTACCTGTAAGGGCAAATACTGGTTCTCAAATTGCTACACCTACATCTGTTGCAAATGTCTTGGTGAAACCAGATGTTGCCTTTGGGGCTACAATTACAACCACTGTCGAGGTGAAAGATGGATCGAGTAATACTTCTCCTCTTCCGAAGTTAGCAGATAATGAATCACAAATTTCCATTGACACAATATCTACAACAGTGACAGCCAAACCCTCGATCACAGAAGGAACAACCATTACAGACATGAAGAACCCTTCAATGGAAACACAATATGAAAGTTCAGTTATCAGTAGTTCAGCAAACACAGTTATTGTGGAACACGTAGACAAAGCCTCTCTTGTAAATATGCCTGTGGAAATAAAGACTGAACAGGTTATCAAGCAAGAAGTCCCTCCAGTGCAGTTTTCAGCTCCAGTTTTCTCCCCTCCAGTTGCCGAAACTGGAGCCCAAATTTCACCAGAACAAAAAGAGTCAGGTACTATCACACAGTTATCAGTATCTCAAAAGGATTCCAGCAGCAATACGCTCCCAACTAGCGTAAAAGACACATCATCACAGGTCAAACCAAATATGACCTCAAGAATGTCGACAGTGCTCCCAACTACATCAGACACAGCAGCCCATGCGATTCCTCAGGGTACAGACTTCACACAGCAGGCTAAAATCCATGCTGAAATTGCAGATGCCACTGCAAACACAGATGTTACGGATGTAAAAGATGGGGCTAGTAATACATCACCACTTCCAGTGAGGGCACATAGTTTTGTGAACACTGACACCTTGGAGTATCAAGACCAAGCATCGATGGTGAATATACCTATGGAGGTGAAGACGGAGAAAATCATCAAACAAGAAGTTCCAGCAGTTCAGTTCTCAGCTCCCGTTTTCTCGCCTCCGCATACAGATGCTGAAGCCCAGATTTCACCAGAACAAACGGAGTCAAGCACGAACACTAAGCTACCAGCAACTCAGAAAGATTCAAGCAGCAACACCTTTTCTGTCAGTGTCAAAGATACACCTGCACAGATCAAACCAAACATGATTTCAACAATGTTAACAGTGCACCCAACTACATCGGAAACAGCAGCCCATGCGATTGCTCAGGGTACAGACTTCAGCCAGCAAGCTAAAATACAAGGACAAATCGCAGATGCCACTGAAAATACCGATATTACAGAAGTAAAAGATGGAGCCAGTAATACATCACCACTTCCTGTGAGGGCACACACTGCCTCTCAAATCAGGGCTGACACTTCCATTGCGTCCATGATGGCTAGACCAACTGTTACCGAGGATTCGACTGTAACAGTTCCCCTAACAAATACCACAAGTGAAACACAATATGAGAGTACCACTGTTAAAGATGGAGGTAGTAATACATCACCACTTCCTATGAGGGTGCATAGTTTCGTGAACACTGACACTGTAGAACACCAAGACCAAGCATCGATGGTGAATATACCTATGGAGGTGAAGACGGAGAAAATCATCAAACAAGAAGTTCCAGCAGTTCAGTTCTCAGCTCCCGTTTTCTCGCCTCCGCATACACATTCTGAAGCCCAGATTTCACCAGAACAAACGGAGTCAAGCACGAACACTAAGCTACCAGCAACTCAGAAAGATTCAAGCAGCAACACCTTTTCTGTCAGTGTCAAAGACACACCTGCACAGATCAAACCAAACATGATCTCAACAATGTTAACAGTGCACCCAACTACATCAGAAACAGCAGCCCATGCGATTGCTCAGGGTACAGACTTCAGCCAGCAAGCTAAAATACAAGGACAAATCGCAGATGCCACTGAAAATACCGATATTACAGAAGTAAAAGATGGAGCCAGTAATACATCACCACTTCCTGTGAGGGCACACACTGCCTCTCAAATCAGGGCTGACACTTCGATTGCGTCCATGATGGCTAGACCAACTGTTACCGAGGATTCGACTGTAACAGTTCCCCTAACAAATACCACAAGTGAAACACAATATGAGAGTATCACTGTTAAAGATGGAGGTAGTAATACATCACCACTTCCTATGACGGTGCATAGTTTTGTGAACACTGACACCGTAGAACACCAAGACCAAGCATCGATGGTGAATATACCTATGGAGGTGAAGACTGAAAAAATCATCAAGCAAGAAGTTCCAGCAGTTCAGTTCTCAGCTCCCGATTTCTCGCCTCCGCATACACATTCTGAAGCCCAGATTTCACCAGAACAAACGGAGTCAAGCACGAACACTAAGCTACCAGCAACTCAGAAAGATTCAAGCAGCAACACCTTTTCTGTCAGTGTTAAAGACACACCTGCACAGATCAAACCAAATATGATCTCAACAATGTCAACAGTGCGCCCCACTACATCGGAAACAGCAGCCCATGCGATTGCTCATGGTACAGACTTCAGCCAGCAAGCTAAAATACAAGGACAAATTGCAGATGCCACTGAAAATACTGATAGTACAGAAGTAAAAGATGGAGCTAGTAATACATCACCACTTCCTGTGAGGGCACACACTGCCTCTCAAATCAGGGCTGACACCTCGATTGCGTCGATGTTGGCTAGACCAACTGTTACCGAGGATTCAACTGAAACAGTTCCTCTAATAAATACCACAAGTGAAACACAATATGAGAGTACCACTGTTAAAGATGGAGCTAGTAATACATCACCACTTCCTGTGAGGGCGCATAGTTTCGTGAACACTGACACTGTAGAACACCAAGACCAAGCATCGATGGTGAATACACCTATGGAGGTGAAGACGGAGAAAATCATCAAGCAAGTAGTTCCAGCAGTTCAGTTCTCAGCTCCCGTTTTCTCGCCTCCGCATACACATTCTGAAGCCCAGATTTCACCAGAACAAACGGAGTCAAGCACGAACACTAAGCTACCAGCAACTCAGAAAGATTCAAGCAGCAACACCTTTTCTGTCAGTGTCAAAGACACACCTGCACAGATCAAACCAAACATGATCTCAACAATGTCAACAGTGCACCCCACTACATCGGAAACAGCAGCCCATGCGATTGCTCAGGGTATAGACTTCATCCAGCAAGCTGAAATACAAGGAAAAATCGCAGATGCAACTGAAAATACCGATGTTACAGAAGTAAAAGATAGAGCTAGTAATACATCACCACTTCCTGTGAGTGCGCATAGTGGAACCCAAATTTCACCAGACCAAAAGGATTCAAGCAGCAACACATTATCAGCAATCGTTACAGACACACCAGCACAGATCAAACCAAATATGACCTCAACGATGTCAACAGTGCAACCCACTACATCGGAAAAAGCAGCCCATGCGATTGCTCAGGGTATAGACTTCATCCAGCAAGCTGAAATACAAGGAAAAATCGCAGATGCAACTGAAAATACCGATGTTACAGAAGTAAAAGATAGAGCTAGTAATACATCACCACTTCCTGTGAGTGCGCATAGTGGAACCCAAATTTCACCAGACCAAAAGGATTCAAGCAGCAACACATTATCAGCAATCGTTACAGACACACCAGCACAGATCAAACCAAATATGACCTCAACGATGTCAACAGTGCAACCCACTACATCGGAAAAAGCAGCCCACATCATTGCCCAGGGTACTGACTTTACTCAGCAAGCTAAAATCCAAGTCGAAAATGCAGATGCCACTGCAAACACAGATGTTACGGATGTAAAAGATGGAGCTAGTAATACATCACCACTTCCTGCTAGGGCTCATAGCCTTGTGAACACTGACACCGTTGAGCGTCAAGATCAGGGTTCTATGGTGAATATACCTATGGAGGTGAAAACGGAAAAGATCATCATGCAAGTAATTCCAGCAGTTGAGTTCTCGGCTCCCGTTTTCTCTCCTCCACATACAGATTCTGAAGCCCAAATTTCACCAGAACATACTGACTCCAGCACAAACACTAAGCTACCAGCATCTCAGAAAGATTCAAGCAACAACACCTTCTCTTCCAGTGTCAAAGACACGCCAGCACAGATCAAACCAAACATGACCTCAAAAATGTCAACAGTACAACCCATCACATCGGATGGAGCTAGTAATACCTCACCACTTCCTGTAAGGGCACACACTGCCTCTCAAGTCAGGGCTGACACCTCGATTGCGTCCGTGATGGCTAGACCAACTGTTACCGAGAATTCAACTGTAACAGTTCCCCTAACAAATACCACAAGTGAAACACAATATGAGGGTACCACTGTTAGAGATGGAGCTAATAATACATCACCACTTCCTATGAGGGCGCATAGTTTCGTGAACACTGACACTGTACAACATCAAGATCAGGCTTCTATGGTGAATATACCAATGGAGGTGAGAATGGAAAAAATCATCAAACAAGAAGTTCCAGCAGTCCAGTTCTCAGCTTCAGTTTTCTCTCCTCCAGTTGCCGAAATTGGGGCCCAAATTTCATCAGACCAAATTGAGACTAGTACCAACACTAAGCAGCCAGCGGTTCAGAAGGATTCGAGTATTAACACCTTCTCAGTCAGTGTCAAGGACATGCCAACACAGATCAAACCAGAAATGACCTCAACAATGTCAACAGTGCGCCCGAATACTTCTGACACAGCAGCCCATGCGATTGCTCAGGGTACAGACTTCACCCAACAAGCTAAGATCGAAGACCCATCTCCCGACATTGCAGATGCCGCTGCCAATACAGATGTAATGGAAGTAATAGATGGAGCTAGTAATACCTCACCACTTCCTATAAGGGCACACACTGCCTCTCAAATCAAGCCTGACACCTCGATTGCGTTCATGATGGCTAGACCAATCGTTACAGAGGACTCAACTATAACAGTTCCCCCTACAAATACAACAAGTAAAACTCAATATGAGATTACTACTGTCAGCAGTTCCGTAAACACTGAGATTTTGAAACAACACGACCAAGCTTCTCTAGTGAATATGCCAGTGGAGATAAAGACCGAACAAGTTATCAAGCAAGAAGTTCCAGCAGTCCAGTTCTCAGCTCCAGTTTTCTCTCCTCCAGTTTCCGAATCTGGAGCCCAAATTTCACCAGATCAAATGGAGTCTAGTACCAACACCAAGCAGCCAGCTGTTCAGAAGGATTCGAGTATCAACACCTTCTTAGTCAGTGTCAAAGACATGCCAGCACAGATCAAACCAAATATGACCTCTACAATGTCAACAGTGCACCCGACTACATCGGACACAGCATCCCATGCGATTGCTCAGGGTACAGACTTCACACAACAAGCTAATATCGAAGACCCATCTCCCGAAATTGCAGATGCCACTGCAAATACAGATGTAATGGAAGTAAAAGATGGAGCTAGTAATACCTCACCACTTCCTACAAGGGCACACACTGCCTCTCAGATCAAAGCTGATACCTCGATTGCATCAATGATGGCTAGACCAATCGTTACCGAGGGTTCCGTGAATACAAACATTGTAAAACAACAAGACCAAGCTTCTCTAGTGAATATGCCAGTGGAGGTTAAAACCGAACAAGTTATCAAGCAAGAAGTTCCAGCAGTTCAGTTTTCAGCTCCAGTTTTCTCTCCTCCAGTTACTGATTCAGAAGCACAAATATCACCAGAGCTGATGGAATCCAGCACAAACACTAAGTTACCAGCCTTTCAGAAAGATTCAGGCATCAATACCGCGACAATAACCGTTAAGCATACAACAGCACAGGTCAAACCGAGTGTTAACACATCAGCTGCCCATGCTGAGGTCTTGGGTGTAGATTTTACACAGCAAGCTAAAATCCAAGCCGAAATTGCAGATGCCATTGCAAATACCGATATCGTCACTGTGACAGATGGAGCTAGTAATACCTCACCTCTTCCAAAGAGGTCTACTACTGGGTCTCAGGTCATCGCCGAAACCGTGCCTGCATCTGTTTCAGTCAGACCAATTGTTACGGAGGATGCAACAATAACAACTCCCATGCAAAATTTAACAAGTGAGACGCAGTATGAAAGTAAAGCTGTCAACAGCGGAATGAACACAAATGTCACCGAACAGAAAGACCAATCTTCACTTGTTAATATGCCTGTTCCAGTAAAGACAGAAGAGATCATACGCCAGGAGATGCCTGCAGTACAGTTTGCCCCTATAGTGTTTTCTCCTCAGATTGTGGACACTGCAGCCCAGATCAAACCAGATCAAAGTGAATCCAGCACTAATACCCAGGCCAAAAAATTGCAAGATTCCACCTCTCAGGTGACCATCGCCAACACGAAGGAGTCCACGGCACAAGTTGTACCTGATCAACGCACATCCAGTAGCAACACAAATATTATTGAGCAAGCGGATTCTAATGTACAAATAAAGCCAGCAATGACATCAACAATGTCAACCGTTCGTCCCGTCACAGGGACGGTATCAACTTCAGCAAGAGTTGATGGCAAAGACTTCACACACCAGGCTGTGATCGAAACGCCTTCACCAGCAGTAATAGACATCATGGATGTAGGTTCTAACACTTCACGTGTCGAATTAGTAGATGGTGCCAGCAATACATCTCCATTACCGAAGAGAGCCAACAGTGCTGCACAAGTTTCAGCAAAGACATCCAACTCATCCATGATGATCACGCCCTCTACAAAAGCGGGAAGTACTTCACCTGTACCCTCAAAGAAGCACGACCAATCCTCACAGGCAGATATACCAACTGTCAAGACTGAAGAAATCATTAAAAAGGAAGAACCCCCAGTTGAGTTTGCACCCATCGTTTTCACGCCAGAGAGTACTGATATCGGCGCTCAAATTGCACCAAATCAGATGGAATCTGGTACTAATACTGCTAAAGCCCAATTGAAAGACACTCCATCACAAATGGAAGGGAGAATAGTCAAGGAATCAACCACTCAGATTCATCAGTCCATGTCAAACACAAGCAGTAACACCTTAATAGTTAAGGTTACAGATACCATGACTCAACTTGAAAGACTAACAACAAGAAATGTGACAGCACAAGTTCAGCCAAATACCGCATCAACGATGTCATCCGTAATACCGGAAACAGATGATGCTACAACGCTTGCAGAAGTGGAAGGTAAAGACTTTACTGATCAGGTCGTTATTGAAGTACCTTTGCCTGACATCATGGATACAGGTTCAAATACAGTTAATATGCCTGTAAAGGATGGAGTGAGTAATACATCCCCCCTGCCTAAACGAGCAAATACTGGATCTCAGATAGGAGTCGCTACCCAAGATGATACTACATCACCTATTCTTATGAGGAAGCTCGACCAATCTACTCATGCAAATATACCCGACATCAGACATGAAGAAGTGTTCAAGCAAGAGGTTCTTCCGGTGGAATTTGCACCCCCTGTCTTTGAACCAGAACTTGAAGATTCGGGGTCACAAATCGAACCTGTCATAATGGACTCGAGCTGTAACACAAAGGCTCCTTCCATCAGAGATTCTACGTCTCAGTTTGACAAGCTTAAAACTGAGGACTCAGCAGCACAAGTTCGTCCAGTCACCGATACATCCTCTACTCTGGCAGCTGTGGACGGAGTCGATTTCACTCAACAAGCTGAAATTAAGATACCAGGACCAGAGAACAAGGATACAGGAATCAACACTGATGCTAAGAGTACATCAAGTTTCACAGTTCAGGTAAAACCTACGTCTACATCGGTATTTGCAACAGCAAAACCTACTTTGGACATTGGCTTTAGTAACACTGATCATGTGGAAGTGTTGACACAACCAACACAGACAATACGGGAAGAACCAACAAAGACATCTGATGCAGAATCTGAAATCAGAGTTTCAAGCAAACACGTCGGTTTCTTGGCTGCACCTGAAGTGCGTATATCTAACACAGAACCAGTCATGGTTGTTCATCCTAGCAGAGAACTGCAATACGACCTATCAACTAAAGAAATGGGTATTACTGCAAAATCCGTTGTGAATAATACCGATGCAGAAGTCCAAAACGCACAACGTAACACAGAAAACAGCACAAATACACACCAGCAACAATTTTCAAGCTCTGTTACTCAGTATGATATAACTTCGACGAATATTTCTTCACAGATATCGATTCACAAGACCAATGTTTCGACAGAAGCCCACCGACCAACTAAAGATTCGAAGACAGACCCCACAAACATTAAAATGTCAAGTCAGCAAACCCAATATGACCTTCATTCTTCTGAGATTTCAATAAATACAGAGATTATTCAGAAGAAAGACCAAGCAAGCGAGGCTAATATCCCCCTCCCTGTCACAGAAGATGTACCTAAAGAGGACGCTCCAGAAGTTGAACTACCACCCGTTGTATTCCAGGCTGAGCTTTATGACGTGGAAACACAGACGATTTCGCAACTGACAGAAAGCGGTACAAATACAACCGAGCTAAAGGTCAGTGATACAACTCTACAGGTGGCACCTATAACCAAACATTCAAGCAGCAATACGATTCCTAAGGACATAGCAGTTACCGCCGTTAACACTACGCTGCCTCCAAAGATGCTTGAAACAGCATCTCAGATGGCCATTCGCACTGCATCAGCTGCAATGATGGCAAAACCTGTGATAAGGCATGTGAATACGACTACATCAACCCGGTACTTGAAATCGCAGGTTATTCAACAAGATAGATCAGTCTGTGATGCTATGGTGAATACCGAATTAGTTCAGAAAAGAGAGAAAGCCTGTGAAGCAAATATACCCACAATCATGGTTAAACAACTGGATACTAAGGAGTCTGAAGTCCAAATCAGACCAGATACTGACACTTCATCGGTCCATGCGTCCCCTGAAGTTGGGGAAGCATCGGTACTTGCAGCTACAATTGGGCAGGACTTTACACAGCAAACGGTTTTGGACGAGATTAAAGTTACTGCAACAAATACCCTGCCAGACCCTGAACGTAAAGAATCAATGACTCAAGTAAATCCCACAGTCACATCAGTATCTTCAATTGCTAGACCAACTGTAAAATCTGAGTCAAGCATTACCAAGAAGACAGTGATGCATTCATATCAATCTCAAACAAAAGAAGTAAAAGAAAACCTGAAGCCGGCTGTAAGGATGACTACCACAGGAGCGCAAACTAATCCAGTAACTATCATTGATTTTGTTCCTGTGACAGTGGACTCTACTGTACAATATGAGACCAAGTACTTCTTTTCTGGTATGCCAGTGCAAGCTACGGTGACGTCAGCTCATCAAGGTAGTCATGCTGTGGTAGAAAGCCGATCAGAATCTGCGGCTACAATCTCAGTGCCCACAGGACAAGTTTCAATCCAGACAAAGGAACTGCCGATACCTGAGCCAGTGATAAAGATTGAAAAGAGTGAACCGGTACTTCAAATGTTTCAACCATCTAAACCCGAAACACGCAGTTCAATATCTCAAACAGATCTGAAGAAAACTATGGATTCATCACACGATCCAATTGTTAGGAAAATGAAGGACGAACCGTCCCAAGTATCTCCGGCTGCGTCCAAGAATGTGACTACACAACATCAACCAAAGACTAATACACACTTTCTACAGACGCAAATTGAGCAATTGGAAAAGATGACCTTCGCTGCATTTGCAAAGGAGATGAAAGTACAGGAATCCCAGTTTGTAACAGAAACCAAAGCTACGAGTTTCCAGTCTTCACCCGAAGTTTCTGATGCTACCACAATAGTCACAGAAAAGGAATGTAGGAATTCGGCACACGATCCGATGGCAAAAGACACCAAAGATGAAACACAACAGGCAGCTCCAATGCTTAAAGAAGCACACAGTGCAATGCCCGAAGTTAAAAGTACTAGTTCATCACTGCAACACGAACCATCAACAGCTGAATCTATCATACAGACACACATAAAGCAATTTCAGAAAATGACATTTGCAGAATACGAGAAGGACCTGCAAGAACTTGGTCTACAATGGTCAACTGAAACAACTAGCACAAGTTCACAATTTTCTCCCAAGATGAGTGATGACTCTACCGATCCTGATGTAGCTTTGAAAAACACTGAATGTCAGGCTGTGACTGACATGAATGAACGGTCCTCAATGACTAAAATGACATTAGAGGATATAGAAAGGTTGCTTGAAACTGTTAAAAAGAACATCACTGATACAATCCAGGAGGACATAGTTGTTCCAACACTGGCCAAACCAGAGGAATTGGCATATGACCTTAGTGTTGACACTGAAGACATGGGAATCCAGACGCTCCTCGAAACTATATCGCGAAGCGCATCTCCCATACTGCAAGAAATGAAAAATATGGCAATGCAATATGAGAAAACATTTGAAATGAGAGACAAGGAATTGACAGTTATTCCTGATACACTGGAGCAGGCCATAAATACAGCTCGACAGGAATTGGAATCAGTGTTGACACAGCATGAAGTGACTTTCAAGGACGTTGCATTCCAGGCACAATCTGATGTTGCACAAGCATCCACATGGATGCCACAGAAACTGTTCAAGGACCAACCTGCACAAGAGACCATCAAGTATGTGATTGGACAAGCACAAGTAACACCAGCATCGGTCGAAAGAGGAATAATGCCTGAGAAGCAGCAGTTCGGGAAAGCGTCTACACAAGCATTCATGGAAATGTCACCAAAATGGACGCAATATGACGTAGATAGGCCTACTTCAGCTGTTCAGGCAGGAGCAGGAATGACTGATGGGAGCTTCCAAACTGAAGAACCAATGCAGCCCATTATTGAGCCCATTCAGCAAGTGCAGCAAGAAGAAGAATATTTTGAGTTTTCTTTGCCTCCTGAATGTTTCAACGCTGAGATTCAAACAGACCCAGTTATCATCAAGTCTTTTGAGGATAAAGACGACATGGAGACTGAAACTGACGCAGATAGCGGTATTGAAATCGACATGCAAACTGATCCAGTTGTTGTGCTGACAGAGGAAGAATATTCAGAGCTGACTTCAAGACCTAGCTGTGAAGATAATACCTCCCAGACGGAAGAAGTTGCAAGTCGATCGTTTACCCACCAATATATGACACCTAGTCATACTGAGCCTACTCAAACACTTTCGAAATTGAATTCTGGAAGCACAATGACAGAAGATACGGCTGTCACACTCCATTCCACACAAACTGTTTCAAATGTTGCCATCGACATCAAGACTCAATACGAATCGTCCATTGATGTAAAGAAAACACAGACAAATGTCCATCACGCAGAAGGGTATACAGAAATGACTCCAACTACGTATGCAACCTATCTACAACAGACAGAGACAAAAACGGCAAGCAAGACGATGTCTACCCCTCTTGTAAAGCAGTTAGATCGTGACCTACAGACTGTACCTGGAAATGTAGAAAATAGAGCAAGCTCTCCTTCCATCGCACCAGTGGTAAGTGAAATTACACAGACGGGCAAGGTGCGTACATCAGAGAGTGGGACACTTCCTCCGAAGACAGAGATATCATATTCCGGATCACAGACTGAAGTTGTGTCAATGAGAAACCGCGACATTCAGTACCGTGTTGCTGGCAACAATGTCGTGTCGCAGACAAGCATTTCAGAAATGGCCTCATCAAGTACCAGCACAATGAAGAAAGATCTAATTCATTTCGTATCTCAGACGGAGAAAACGGAAGTGCATGATGCTTTATCAGCCACCGAGGTCAAAACATCCCCAGCATCCGGGACGCAGACTGATGAACAGCTAACTGAAATTCTTCAGGAAGTTATTCATCTCCAATCCGTGGAACCAGTTTCCTTTTCACCGATGGAATTTATGCCCCCGGTTACACTGACCAATTGTCATACCCAGACAATGGATAAGGAGGCAATGTCATCTGCATACCAGACTGACGAACAAGTGAGATTGGACCGTGGTGAAGATGCATTAGAAACAGATGTTTCTGATGCTGGAATGGCAGCCATTGCCGAAACCACAGACATGCCAGCTCAACACACAGTAAACGCGGATGTTGCACAAAATCAGACATCAGGTGTGGAGGTGACAAACAGAGGTTCTAGTCCCATCTTTGCCCGACGTCCTACTGAAGAAAAAAGTGTCCAGCTGCGTGTAGAATATTCGACCACTAGTGCTCAAACACTGCACAAGGAGTATAGGGCTAAAATCACATCTACTGAAAAGATCACAAAAGATTTATCAATGCAGACTGAAATACAAATGGTAACTGTCATCGAGGAAGCTGTAAATCCAGTTCAACTTAAACCAGAGCGTTCTATGCCAAACTTTTCAGCTCTTAAACCACAAGTGGCTGACTCATCGTCACAGACAATGCATCTTGAGACGTCTGATCGACAAGCAGCCACCAGTCCTGTGACAACATCCGAACGCCAATCGGCAACAAGTCCTGTATCAATCTCTGAAAAGTCTCTACAGCATGACACTTCACCCCCCACAGAAGATAGATTCATTAGCACATTCCAAACAGCTCTTTTGGAAAGCTCTGAACAGACTGATCCAACCAAGATTGCGCATAAACCTACCCAAGTTATGCCTCGAATCGCCACTGTGCCCACACAAGCTGGTGTGAAACCAAGTTTTTCTAGTGCAGTTACACAAGCAAAACCAAAAACATTTGAGGCAAAATTGCAGGTCCTACAGTTCAAGGTCGAAACAAAGGATTCGAGCATGCAGCATGATACTGAATTACCAGCAGTAAATGATTCTACCTGTCAGACTGACTTTGAAGATATTCCATATGAAGAGATAGTAGTAGTTTCGCATGTCGAGGTCGAAAACGAACCATTCCTTATGGTACAAGAAACAGCTGATGTCACATGCCAGACTACAAGTGAGATAGAAGAGCATGCATTTAATACGGATCCCATCAAACAGAGAGATTTTTATGATCAAACTGTACTTAATTCAATGCCAAGGTCATCCTCCCCTGTTCATGCAAAGATGATTCATCAACTATCACAGACACCAGCTCCACTGAGGGCATCTAGAAGTGATTCCACTAGTCAGCACGATATTAAATCTAAGGAATCGTTGACTCAGACTGCATTACATACTATGATGAAAGCACTTTCGCCAATTTTATCCCGTTCTGCAGCTAAGCAATCACAGACTCCAAAACAAGAAACAGTGCCAGTTGATAACAAAGTAACCCAATCCGCTCAAAATCAACAGGAATTTGCAAGTCAGTCTGTAATCCCAGTTACAGAACTTGGAACATCACCAATACTACCAAAGAGAATAGGAATGGAGTCACAAACACCACAGGAGCAAGTTGTACTATCAACAGAGGAGCTGACGCAGTACGAGTCTTCAGTATCACATGCAGACAATCAGACTGCGGTTGATGTGAAACAGAGATCTTCCTCGCCTGTAGAAACTCCTGCTATTGATGTTTCTGCCCAGTACGAGTCACTTGTGCATGGTACAGAAAGTCAAACGTCCGTGGACTCAATTACAAAGGCCATTTCCCCTATGCTTCCTCGAGTGATGAGCAGAACTCTGCAGACTCCTATCGAGCAACGCAAGATAGTGACAGATGCTTCATCGCAACATGAATCGCAGGTAAATGTAATTGCCTGTCAACATGTTTCAGTACATCAAGACAACGAAGCTCAATGCCTTGTTTCGTCAGGGGATCAGTCATCATCTCCATTGCTGCGCAAAAAACTGGATCACAGTTTGCAGACACCACGAAAAGAGGCGCAACCCATTGGCACTCAAATTGACAGATCAAGTCAAGATAACACATCTCAGTACGAGCACAAAGGAAAAGATGCAGCAACAGAAGGCACGCCTACCTTTGTTGACAGCTCAACTCATCACGAGGTTAGAATGGTAAACATTAACACGCAATCCAAGGTAAAACAACAAGCCATTGACAGCCAACACGAAGCCAAAGTTCTGGATTCAGGAAACCAGACAGACGCTAGGAGTTCCCTCGCAACGTCTACAATGACGCCACAATCCATATCAACTGAGTCTCAAACTCCGACGGGGGAACAAATTGTCATGGCTCCTGTGGTGCAGGAGTTTGCCCCAATTGTGCCTCGTATTGTAACATTGGAATCAGAAACGCCTAGAATTTCAACCAGCACAACTTCCACGCAATACGAGAGTAAGCCCACACTGCAAAAGGTATCGTCTCCGATAATTTTCCGGGCATATGACAATGAGTCACAGACAACACTGAAAGGAATTCGTGAATCAAATATTCAGACAGTGCTCAACACTGTCCAGAGGGCATCTTCACCTATTACAATTCAGAAAAAGCATCACATCACCCAATACCAAACTTCAAGTGTTCATGTGTCGACTCAATATAAAACACATACCGAAAAGTCAGACGGAGCTACGCAACATGAGTTGAAACGGGGGGACGGAACAACTCAAGTACCAACTTCATCAAAAGATACGCCTACTCAACATGAACGGTCACAAGGGGACAGTGCTACTTCCTATGAGATGAAAATGGAAGACAGATTTACTGAATATAAAACTACTTCAGCTGAATCTCCATCGCAAACAGCCGTGGAAATTCTTGACCAGGCTTCTTCTCCACGACTTCCGCGTGTAACAACCCAGACTCAACAGACGCCTCCTGCTGTTGCTACACGTACAAAGACAACTGCTTCACAACGTGTGACTAATACTGAAAGTATAATGACCCAATACGAGATGTCACGTCTTCATGGCACGAGTCAGTATGAACAGACGACGGAGGACAGTGGAGCTCAGTACGTTTTCGCCATAACCCATTCTTCTACTCAGTACGAGAGGGAAGAAAAGGATGAAGAGACGCAACATAAGACGACACAAGAAGATGTTAATACTCAAAGTAAGGTTGAAAATTCTCCATCTGAAAATCAAACTGTCAATGAATTCAACGACCAAGCTTCCTCACCAATTATGAAACGAGTCAACAATCAATTACTTCAGACCCCTCTTCAGGCAGGCAAAATAAAGCGAACAATGTTTACACAATATGAGCATAAAGGTGGTGACATTCCTACTCAGTATGAGATGACAGCTCAAGAAAGTACCACTCAGTATGAAGTCAAACAAACTGACAGTAACACCGAGTACGAGCTGAAGGTGAATGAAACGACAACACAGTATGAAATGAAATCCCACAGTATTGAGACTCAAACTCCTGTTCAAGCTATTCCTGTTGAAGATCCTATTCTCCGAGAAATTGTTTCTCCTGTCCAATTTGCTGAACCACAATTGCCACTGCCTATGACTGACAATTCAAGTCAGTACGAAAGGAAGATGGACAGTATCACGACTCAATATGATCTAAGAGGGCAGGAAAGTGCCACACAGCACCAACTGAATAGGCAAGATGGACTAACACAGTATGACATTCAACAGGATGACACTACCACACAGTCCATCCTAGAAAATAAGTTGTTTGCCAGTCAGACCGAACTTGAGACTCAGCAGCAAGCTTCATCTCCAATCCTTCGCCATGTTACCAGTCATGCACTTCAGACTACTCAACCCACAGGAGTCCAGAAGAGCGATGGATTGACACAATACGAACTTAAACGGGAAGACATTTCCACCCAGTATGCAGTCAAGACAGAAGATTCAACAAGTCAATATGTACTTAAACAAGAACATGCTGCGACACACTATGATATCGTTGGGCAAGAAGGTTCCACACAATATGAGAAGAAAGAAGGAGACATGTCAACACAGCATGACATGAAGGGACAAGATATCACAACTCAATCTGTAACTTCAATTCAAGAAACTACCACTCAACATGAATCAGTATATAAGGATACACCAACTCAACACGGAGCTGACATGAAAGACATTCCAACGCAAAGTACTATCAAGATCTCTCATACGGCAGGGTCTCCGATTCTTCAAACGAAGTCTAGCCAAATTGCCCAAACACCCCATAGCTTAAAGGATGGGGAGAGTCAATATGACAGGGTTGGTGAAAGTGCGGCGACTCAGAGTGATATCAGAGGAAGTGAGATAGCAACTCAATACCAGAGAGATGTACAGGATGGTGCTACAGAATATGTTATGGAAAAACAAGAGAAGCCTACTCAATATCAAATGGAGAATCAGTTATTTGCAAGTCAAACGGAATATGAGACACAACAACAAGCCTCTTCCCCGATCCTTCGTCATGTTACCAGTCAGGCACTTCAGACGCCTAAGCCCTTAGGAGTTCAGAAGAGCGATATATTGACACAGTACGAGCTTAAACATGATGACCTTTCCACCCAGTTTGAAACCAAGACAAAAGCTTCCACAAGCCAATCTATTCTCCAACCAAAGTCCAGCCAGATTGTGCAAACAACACATAGACTGAAGGATGGAGAGAGTCAGTATGACAGAAGTACAATGGACGGAACTAGTCAATATGACAGAGTCGGTGACAGTGCAGCGACTCAGTATGATATGAGAGGTAGTGAGAGTACAACTCAATACCAGAGAGATGTACAAGATGGTGCTACAGAATACGTCATGGACCAAAAAGAGAGGCCTACTCAGTATGAGATGGAGAATCAGTTATTTGCAAGTCAAACTGAATATGAGACACAACAACAAGCCTCTTCCCCGATCCTTCGTCGTGTTACCAGTCAGGCACTTCAGACGCCTAAGCCCTTAGGAGTTCAGAAGAGCGATATATTGACACAGTACGAGCTTAAACATGATGACCTTTCCACCCAGTTTGAAATCAAGACAGAAGATTCCACAAGCCAATCTATTCTCCAACCAAAGTCCAGCCAGATTGTGCAAACAACACATAGACTGAAGGATGGAGAGAGTCAGTATGACAGAAGTACAATGGACGGAACTAGTCAATATGACAGAGTCGGTGACAGTGCAGCGACTCAGTATGATATGAGAGGTAGTGAGAGTACAACTCAATACCAGAGAGATGTACAAGATGGTGCTACAGAATACGTCATGGACCAAAAAGAGAGGCCTACTCAGTATGAGATGGAGAATCAGTTATTTGCAAGTCAAACTGAATATGAGACACAACAACAAGCCTCTTCCCCAATCCTTCGTCGTGTTACCAGTCAGGCACTTCAGACGCCTAAGCCCTTAGGAGTTCAGAAGAGCGATATATTGACACAGTACGAGCTTAAACATGATGACCTTTCCACCCAGTTTGAAATCAAGACAGAAGATTCCACAAGCCAATCTATTCTCCAACCAAAGTCCAGCCAGATTGTGCAAACAACACATAGACTGAAGGATGGAGAGAGTCAGTATGACAGAAGTACAATGGACGGAACTAGTCAATATGACAGAGTCGGTGACAGTGCAGCGACTCAGTATGATATGAGAGGTAGTGAGAGTACAACTCAATACCAGAGAGATGTACAAGATGGTGCTACAGAATATGTCATGGACCAAAAAGAGAGGCCTACTCAGTATGAGATGGAGAATCAGTTATTTGCAAGTCAAACTGAATATGAGACACAACAACAAGCCTCTTCCCCGATCCTTCGTCGTGTTACCAGTCAGGCACTTCAGACGCCTAAGCCCTTAGGAGTTCAGAAGAGCGATATATTGACACAGTACGAGCTTAAACATGATGACCTTTCCACCCAGTTTGAAATCAAGACAGAAGATTCTACAAGCCAATCTATTCTCCAACCAAAGTCCAGCCAGATTGTGCAAACAACACATAGACTGAAGGATGGAGAGAGTCAGTATGACAGAAGTACAATGGACGGAACTAGTCAATATGACAGAGTCGGTGACAGTGCAGCGACTCAGTATGATATGAGAGGTAGTGAGAGTACAACTCAATACCAGAGAGATGTACAAGATGGTGCTACAGAATACGTCATGGACCAAAAAGAGAGGCCTACTCAGTATGAGATGGAGAATCAGTTATTTGCAAGTCAAACTGAATATGAGACACAACAACAAGCCTCTTCCCCAATCCTTCGTCGTGTTACCAGTCAGGCACTTCAGACGCCTAAGCCCTTAGGAGTTCAGAAGAGCGATATATTGACACAGTACGAGCTTAAACATGATGACCTTTCCACCCAGTTTGAAATCAAGACAGAAGATTCCACAAGCCAATCTATTCTCCAACCAAAGTCCAGCCAGATTGTGCAAACAACACATAGACTGAAGGATGGAGAGAGTCAGTATGACAGAAGTACAATGGACGGAACTAGTCAATATGACAGAGTCGGTGACAGTGCAGCGACTCAGTATGATATGAGAGGTAGTGAGAGTACAACTCAATACCAGAGAGATGTACAAGATGGTGCTACAGAATATGTCATGGACCAAAAAGAGAGGCCTACTCAATATGAGATGGAGAATCAGTTATTTGCAAGTCAAACTGAATATGAGACACAACAACAAGCCTCTTCCCCGATCCTTCGTCGTGTTACCAGTCAGGCACTTCAGACGCCTAAGCCCTTAGGAGTTCAGAAGAGCGATATATTGACACAGTACGAGCTTAAACATGATGACCTTTCCACCCAGTTTGAAATCAAGACAGAAGATTCCACAAGCCAATCTATTCTCCAACCAAAGTCCAGCCAGATTGTGCAAACAACACATAGCCTGAAGGATGGAGAGAGTCAGTATGACAGAAGTACAATGGACGGAACTAGTCAATATGACAGAGTCGGTGACAGTGCAGCGACTCAGTATGATATGAGAGGTAGTGAGAGTACAACTCAATACCAGAGAGATGTACAAGATGGTGCTACAGAATACGTCATGGACCAAAAAGAGAGGCCTACTCAGTATGAGATGGAGAATCAGTTATTTGCAAGTCAAACTGAATATGAGACACAACAACAAGCCTCTTCCCCGATCCTTCATCGTGTTACCAGTCAGGCACTTCAGACGCCTAAGCCCTTAGGAGTTCAGAAGAGCGATATATTGACACAGTACGAGCTTAAACATGATGACCTTTCCACCCAGTTTGAAATCAAGACAGAAGATTCCACAAGCCAATCTATTCTCCAACCAAAGTCCAGCCAGATTGTGCAAACAACACATAGCCTGAAGGATGGAGAGAGTCAGTATGACAGAAGTACAATGGACGGAACTAGTCAATATGACAGAGTCGGTGACAGTGCAGCGACTCAGTATGATACGAGATTTAGTGAGAGTACAACTCAATACCAGAGAGATGTACAAGATGGTGCTACAGAATATGTCATGGACCAAAAAGAGAGGCCTACTCAGTATGAGATGGATAATCAGTTATTTGCAAGTCAAACAGACTATGAGATGCAACAACAAGCCTCCTCCCCGATCCTCCGTCGTGTTACCAGTCAGGCCCTTCAGACGCCTAAGTCGTTAGGAGTTCAGAAGAGCGATGGATTGACACAGTACGAGCTTAAACATGATGATTCATCATCACAGTTCAAACTACAGCAGACAGATGGTTCTACCCAGTTTGTACTAACTGCTGCTTCTGTCCCTACTCAGTATGAGAGTTTAACAATTGATGGAAGTACACAGCATGTAAGGAAAGATGAACACATATCAACCCAATATGAACAAAAGGCGACAGACATGATGACACAGTACGAAAGTCACCAACAAGATAGAACTAGTCAATATGACAGAGCAGGCGAAAGTGCCGCAACTCATTATGATATCAGAGGTAGTGAGATAACAACTCAATACCAGAGAGATGTACAGGATTGTGCAACAGAATATGTCATGGAAAAACAAGAGAAGCCTACTCAATATCAAGTGGAGAATCAGTTATTTGCAAGTCAAACTGAATATGAGATGCAACAGCAAGCCTCTTCCCCGATCCTTCGTCGTGTAAACAGTCAGGCCCTTCAGACGCCTAAGCTCTTAGGAGTTCAGAAGAGCGATGAATTGACACAATACGAACTTAAACGGGATGATATTTCCACTCAGTTTAAAGTCAAGACAGAAGATTCAACAAGTCAATATGTACTTAAACAAGATCATGCTGTGACACACTTTGATATCGTCAGGCAAGAAGGTTCCACACAATATGAGAAGAAAGAAGGAGACATGTCAACACAGCATGACATGAAGGGACAAGATATCACAACTCAGTCTGCAACTTCAATTCAAGAAACTACCACTCAACATGAATCAGTATTGAAGGATACACCAACTCAACACGGAGCTGACATGAAAGACATTCCAACGCAAAGTACTATCAAGATCTCTCATACGGCAGGGTCTCCGATTCTTCAAACGAAGTCTAGCCAAATTGTCCAAACACCCCATAGCTTAAAGGATGGGGAGAGTCAATATGACAGAGTTGGTGAAAGTGCAGCGACTCAGAGTGATATCAGAGGAAGTGAGATAGCAACTCAATACCAGAGAGATGTACAGGATGGTGCTACAGAATATGTTATGGAAAAACAAGAGAAGCCTACTCAATATCAAATGGAGAATCAGTTATTTGCAAGTCAAACGGAATATGAGACACAACAACAAGCCTCTTCCCCGATCCTTCGTCGTGTTACCAGTCAGGCACTTCAGACGCCTAAGCCCAAAGGAGTCCAGAAGAGCGATGGGTTGACACAGTACGAGCTTAAACAGGATGATTCATCCTCGCAATCTGAGCTACAGCAAACAGATTGTTCTACCCAGTTTGAGCTAACTGCTGCGTCTGTCCCAACCCAATACGAGAGTTCAACAACAGATGGAACTACACAGCATGTAAGGAAAGATGAACACATGTCAACCCAACATGAGCAAAAGAAGACCGATATGATGACACAGTACCAGAGCAGTCAACAGGATGGAACAAGTCAGCACGAGAGGGCTGTTACTGATGGAACTATTCAATATGAGAGAACAGGGGAGAATGCTACGACCCAGCATGATATGAAAGGTATTGACAATACATCACAATACCAAAGAGAGGTACAAGACGGTACTACAGAATATGTCCAGGATCAACAAGAGAGGCCTACTCAATATGAGTTGCAGAATCAGCTTTTCTCAAGCCAGACTAAACTTGACACTCAGACTCAAGCTTCCTCCCCAATCCTTCGTCGTGTCACCAGTCAGGCACTTCAGACGCCTAATCCTACAGGAATCCAGAAGAGCGATGGGTTGACGCAGTATGAATCAACAAGGGCTGATTCGTCATCGCAGTTAGATCTCCAGCAAACAGATTGTTCTACCCAGTTTGAGCTAACTGCTGCGTCTGTCCCAATCCAATATGAGAGTTCAACAACAGATGGAACTACACAGCATGTAAGGAAAGATAAACACATGTCAACCCAATATGAGCAAAAGAAGACCGACATATTAACGCAATACGAGAGCCTTCAACAGGATGGAACAAGTCAACATGAGATGGCTATCACTGATGGAACTACTCAATATGACAAAACAGGGGAGAATGCTATGACCCAGCATGATATGAAAGGCATTGACAATACATCACAATACCAGAGAGAGATGCAAGACGTTACTACGGAATATGTTAAGGATCAACAAGAGAGGCCTACTCAATATGAGTTGGAGAATCGGTTATTTGCAGGTCAAACTAAATATGAGACACATCACCAAGCTTCCTCTCCTATCCTGCGACGTTTCATTAGTCAGGCCCTTCAGGCCGAGAATGAGAAGCCAAAACAAGAAAGCACCACTCAGTATGAAGTCAAACAAACTGACAGTAACACCGAGTACGAGCTTAAGTCGAATGAAACGACAACACAGTATGAAATGAAATACCACAGTATTGAGACTCAAACTCCTGTTCAAGCTATTCCTGTTGAAGATCCTATTCTCCGGGAAATTGTTTCTCCTGTCCAATTTGCTAAACCACAATTGCCACCACGTATTACTGACAATTCAAGTCAGTATGAAAGAAAAACAGATAGTATCATGATCCAGTATGATCTAAGAGGGCAGGAAAGTGCCACCCAGCACCAACTGAATGAGCAAGATGGGCTCACCCAGTATGTCATTCAACAGAATGACATTACAACACAGTCCATCATAGAAAACCAGATGTTTGCCAGCCAGACCGAACTTGCGACTCATCAACAAGCTTCATCTCCTATCCTTCGTCGTGTTACCAGTCAGGCACTTCAGACTCCTAAACCCACAGGAATTCAGAAGAGCGATGAATTGACACAGTACGAACTGAAATTAGAGGAAGCATCTTCACAATATGAGCTCAAACAGGTAGAGAATACAAGTCAGTCTTCAATGAGCTCTGCACATGTCCCGACACAATATGATATCCTAGGTCAAGAAGGCATGACGCAGTACGAGCTCAAGTCGGAAGAAAAACCAACACAGTATGACACTCTAGTCAAAGAGCTTCCAGTGCAGACCTCGGTCGAAGGGAAAGATCAAATGTCATCACCAATTCTCATGAGAGTTGCTGATCAAGTATTGCAAACTCCCAAACAGGCAATTGCACATTCTTCAACACAGTATGATAATAGGACACAAGAAAGCTCAGCACAGTATTATGCCAAGTTGGCAGACGGTGTCACTCAAGTACCAACGACTGCAAAAAGTGACCAGGTTTCTCAAACACAAGAAAGAAAACCAATAACTCGGAGTAATATTGATACCCAATATGAAACAAGGCTATCTGATAACTCATGTCAATATGATATTCTGACAAGCAAGGAAGGTACGTCGCAGCATGACCTCCTCAAAAAGGAAGGAGCCACCCAGTATGATTCAGCGAAGCAACATTCGGATTCACAGACTATCTTCAAGACGTCTCATGCAGCTACGCTTGTCACTCTTGGAGGGCCGATATTGTCATCTCAACATACACAGACTACTGAGCCTGATATACAATTGGCTGTATTTGCCACACAGACAGACAAACCTGAAGTAGCGACAACTCGCCACGTGGCAGCATTCACTGAAAGACGGTTGAAGGATGGAGTTACCCAGATTGCCAAGAAAGAGAAAGACTGTGTCACTCAATATGATGTGAAGGGAGATGACAGTGCCACTCAACCCGACTTGTCCCTTCATGAAAATGCGACGCAGTCAGAAGTCAAATGTACTCACCAAGCATCATCTCCGATTCTCCCACGTTCAACAAGTCAAGCATTGCAGGCATCTGTCCCCCAGAAACCTAAGAGTGATGTTACAACTCACATTCAATATAATCTGCAACACGCAGGTACTGGATATGAGAGGAAAGATCGAGATGGTACCACACAGCATGACCTTCAGAGAGGAGATGGTGTTACTCAATATGAGTCAAGTGTGAAAGACGCAGAATCTCAGTTGGTGATTAAATCTGTCCACCAGACATCATCACCTGTACTAAGGCGAGCCAATGACATGCCTTGTCAAACGCCTAGTGAAAGGATTCTCCAAACAAGGGACGGTCCCACACAAACAGAATTCAAGCAAGACGATTCACAAAGCCAAGCAAGTGTGAGTACTAATCAGCAGTCATTGTCACCTGTTCTTCCACGAGTAGCCCATCAAGATCAACAGACAGCCCAGCCTAAGGGGGTTGCTAAGACCGACAATTCAACTCAGCTGTCAAGATCTGGGGTAAGTGTACCAACTCAGTCACTGAGAATGGAGAAGGAGGGGGCAACACAGTACGAATTAACTGCAGAAGCTGTTACAACACAATACGAATCAAAGATTGATCATACCACAACCCAATATGAAGAAAGTCATAATGAGGCACACTCACAATCACACTTTGAAACAGAAGAGAAAGGTACAGCCCCTGGCATTAAAACGGCCACGGATCAAGCTCACCAGACTTTCAAGTCTGTTGCAGATGTTTCTTCTCAGCATGTATTGAAAATAGACGTTACTTCAACTCAATACAAAGCAAGTGAAAAGAATGAAACTAGTCAATATGAAATACTTGGGGACGAGGCGACTACTCAGTATGAATTATCTCTTGCACATGCACACTCCCAGTCCTTGACAATGGTTGGTGAGAAGGGTACCTCTACAACTCTACCTGTTTTCAGTGATCAGTCTTTGCAGACCGTGGAGAGAAAGGCGGTACCAAAGACTGAATCGTCGACCCAATACACTACGAAAGGTCTGGACATCCCGACACAGTCAGAGACTAACATTCAAAACGAATCAACACAATACGAGAAGGACCAAACAGATCATACGACACAGTATGAGCTCAGAGTCAAGGATGGATCTGCCCAGAATGAAGTGAAACATCAAGATGCACATTCTCATATTGAGGTAGTATCTGACGACAAGTCAACATCATCTACTCAGCCTACATTTTCGGAGCAGGTTTCTCAAACAACCTCTGAAGTCACAGAATCATCATCACAGTACTTCTTTATGCAGGAAGCCTCTCACACCCAGGTAGACATAGAGGAAAGTGATGGCGTTAGTCAGTATGATCTCAATCAGGAAGATAGTATGACCCAGTACGCAGAAGATCTACAAGATGCACATGCCCAATCAACAGTTGAAGTAGGACATGTAACAACGTCAACTACAGATGTGAGCCTTTCTCATCAAAGTTTGCAGACGGCGAGAAGGTTAACGGTTGAAAGTACATCTCAACATGAACAGAAAATGCTAAGTACAAATACTCAGTCTGAGAGGGAGCATCATGAAATATCGTGCCAGCATGAGCAAATAGGTGAAGAAAGTTCAACCCAACATGACGAAGATACCATGGAGAGTACGACGCAGTATGAACTAAACCAACAAAACGCATTGTCTCAATATGTCGTTGACATCGAACACAAAGCTTCATCACCAAAACTTCGTCGACTTGCAAACCAAAACTTACAAACACTCGCCTCAGGTAATGACACTGGAACGCAGTCACAAGTGAGTGTAGAGGGAATCATGACACAATATGAGAAAGATGAGCAGGAGAGTGCCAGTCAGCACCTAAGTCAACAGATTGAGAGTAGTACGCAGCATGAGATGAAACAGCTTGAAGTGCAATCCCAGTATGTCCTTAAATCTGGCAGCAAGTCAACGTCAATTTCAATCAACCTATCTAACTCGGCCATGCAAACAGTCCCAAGGAAGGTTGTGCTTAAAAGTCAAACGGGTACACAGTATGAACTTTCAACTCATGAAAGTTCTTCACAACATGTTCACAATCAACAAGATGCTTCCTCTCAGAAATTAGTTCAATCAGAAGATAAGACCACTTTGTCATCAATGCAACAGCTGACCGATATCACCACTCAACATCAGAGCACCTTGCTTGAATTGACGACTCAATGCGAGATCAGTCAAGAAAATCAAGCCTCGCTGACCATTGTCAGAGAGACATCAGATGAAATGATTCAAACTGTCAAAGAAGAAATGCCAGCACAATCAAGCGCTACTTCGCAGTATGAAGATTCAAGCCAAGATGATGTTACTCAATATGAGGCTAATGTAGTAGAGAGGACAACTCAATTTGCGCAGGAGCTTAAAGATATCATGACGCAGTATTTGATGCTGCATGGTGACAGCCAAAGCCAGACAGCTACTTCCAGTTCTCATCGAGCTACATCACCAGTACCTTCCATGACTTTCGATGGTACTGCACAAACCATGACAGAAAAGAAAATTATGAGTTCAGATGTCACTACGCAATACGAAGTGAAGCTGTTGAATCTGATGATCCAAACTTTGGAAGATAAACTAGCGACTATTGATAGTAATACTCAATATGAAGGACGGTCTCAAGAGAAGATAACCCAACATGAGATGGATCAATTGGATACCTCGACTCAGTACCTGCTGAAAAAATGTGATTCTGATGTGCAGACCATGAGGAGTTTGGAAAACCAAGCAACATCCCCACTTCTATCACGACATCACAGTCAATTGTCACAGACACCTGTACTCGACATCTCTTCAACTGATGTTGTGTCTCAAACTGAGTTGAAACGACAGGAGACAACAACACAAATAGATATATCTGTAGGGGAAGGATCGACGCAGTATGAAATGAAACAGACAGATTCTGTAAGTCAGACATCCTCTAAGAACCTCACCCAGGCTTCTTCACCAATCTTATCAAGGACGAAGAGCAGTGAATCTCAGACAGCACAGGAAGAACAAGTACTTAAAATGAACATAACAACTCAATTCGAAATGAAGAAGGGTCAGTCACAGACTCAAACGCAACAAAGAATTGCTCATCAGACATCTCAGATTATTCCTGAAGCATCACATAAACATTCACAGACACCCAAGAGAGAACCCAAGGTTGAGAAAATAAGTCAGGCTGAAATAAACCTTACTGAGATGCAGGTGCAAACTAAACTAGATACCTCGCAGAAAGCATCTTCCCCTGTGCTGCATCGCGCTGTCAGTAGAGACGCCCAAACACCAGTTAGGGATGTAATTCCTAAGGCTTCTCAGATAAGCAGGTCCTCTCGGGACTCAACAACACAGGCTGTGACAGAAACTAAAACTTCAGAACGTGGAACAGATATACTACTTGTTCAGCTAAGATCTGGTTCTACACAGGCCAACCTACCAAAGCCTGTTACAGCAAACTCTGCTGTCCAACATCGGCCTAAAAAGACCGAAGTCATGGACAAGTTGCTAGAAGTCACACCAAATACTATGGATCACTCAACACCAGCACGTATCACAGAGCAATTATCAAAACCTACTCAAGCTGGCACTGAAGTTGTTTTTAAGAGCAACGTAGCACAAACATCTTCCGTGTTGATAAGTGCAACAACAACTACGGAAAAGACTGCCATGAGGAATGCTATTTCTCAAGCTGACGTTCCCAAAGTGGCGAAAGAGGTGGTCACCCAGGAAATCAAATCGGTAGAACGATCTGCTCTTACAATGCCCGAAATCAAACATACTGTATTTGAAACATCTACACAACACGAAGTCGAAGCGAGAATGGTTGATAGTGCTTCAACAACAAGTATAATTACTCTTGAAGGAAGTACTTATACATCTCCAGTCATAGCAGTGGAACGATTTTGCCAGACAGATTTAGTAGATGAGGAGGAATTCATAGAAATTGTGTCCCAGTCAGAAGAGCTTGTACCAATATCTTTCAGGGAAGCAAAACATGCTGACAGTTCGACTGAAACTGAACATTATGACTTTCTTGAAAGAGCATCATCTCCATTCTCTGATGATCTTGACGATGTTCCAACACAGACAAGTGTAGAGGTGGAGTCTGTTGCGGTGCAATTTGATGAGCCAGACTTTGGCCCCATGTATGTAAATACTGTCAGCTATGTGCAAGATGGCCGAGAAAGATACACAGAGACGACAATTGAACAAAATGTGGCAGTTCCTGTACTGGCAGAAGCGATTCTCCAAGATGCCCAGCAGCAAACCATCCCTGACACTGAAGACGGATTTACAGAGACAACACCAATGGGTATTGACTTTGCTGGACAATCCCAACCTCTTACGATTGAGCAAGCTACAGTAACACATTCAGGCCAAATGGTTTCAAGTGAGGTACAAGTTAGAATGGAAGACCCCTCAAGACAAATGAGAGACACTGGATCACAGCATGCAGCAAGACCTGTGGATAGTTTTATGCAAGCTGAAGCATTGATGGTTGACGAAGGAATTTCCACACCAATAGTTGTCAAATCTACATCAAGTGCCCAATATAGTCCTCCTGGCTCAGCACATAGCTCACCAAAACAATTGCGAAAATCCATGGTAAATGCGGAAACCAGTACTCTTGTTAAATACCGGCAAACAATGGATACGCAAACATCTAAACCGGTGCAACATAATTTGTCAACTCAATTCCGGCCAACAGTGAAAAGCCAGGAATCACTCGCCAAGATTTTACCGGAGAGTGCAGACCAGGGTATAGTTACCAAACCACAATCTGCTGATGCAGATTCTTGGGCCAGAGTGGATCAAAGTACAAACGCATCTCAATGTGTTACAAAGGTTGCAGATACCCAGAGTCAATCCGAGCGACAAGAAGCTGCGGATATGTCTGTCCAAGTTATGCCGACATGTGCAGATCTCGGCAATTCACCAGTCTTCAAGCGAAGAGAGGTCATCGTTTCTTCTACACAGACAGACCCACTATTTGCAGATTTTAGTGATGAGTATGAAGATGGTGAATTCCTTGAAGAACAGTCGGACCGAGTCTCACTCGAGGAATTCACTTGGGACACTTTTGTCGACAACTTGCAAGAGACATTGGATGGACCAGTTGTTTCATCGTATGAAGCCCCAATTCAGCAGATCAATGTTATTCAAGATTTTGCTGAAGTGCCAAGAGTATCGGTAATTGATGCTTCAATACAAAGTCACCCAACGGTGCTTGACAGAGGTACCGGAACAACAGGTGCATGGAGATATGATCGTGGCTGTCAAATTCATCAGGTCTTTGCTACTCATTCAACTCAAAGTGATATAACGACCAGGGTGTTTAATAATTCATCAACTCAGCATGTAGTTGATGTGCAAGATACTTCCCTGCAGCATGATACAGTTATTCCATCTTCAGACAGAGCAAACTCACCGATTTCGACAGAGGGTAGAGATGCCCAGACACAGAGTAAACCAACAACATCAGACGGGAGCACATTGATATCTCACTACGAAGGAAAGGACTCTACCATCCAGACCAATCCCTTGACCACTGACATGGCGAGCTCTCCTGTGTTTAAAAGAAGATCGGAGAACGTTGTTGCCCAGATTGCTCCAGAAACCGCTGATGGTGGTACAGCTATGACCGCAGTGTCATATGCTGATGGAAAATTCCAAATTGAGCAAGAGTCATTGGATCAATCATCTCAGTATGTCACTACATATACTGATCGCTCGTCTTCGCCCACTGAGGTTTCTTCAAACAATGCCAGCACCCACATTGGAACTCTAACATCGGATACCAGCACCTATATGCCTGCCTTGGATTCAAAGGATCTACCAACTCAGACATCTGTCAGTACATCAGAAGGCTCTGTTCAATTCCAAATTTCGACATCTGAGGGTGTTACTGAAATCGTTCCAATTCCTGGAAGAGACATCAACGTTCAAGCTTCAGCAAAAATATCTGACAGCATCTCACAGTATCAGAAGACCCAAACTTGTGATGCTGCGTCTTCACCAATACTAGTCAGGAAAGTAACTTCTGAAGAAAGCACAATGATGACACCAAGTCAAGCTAAGGACTTTCATACACAAGCGACACCACTAACATCTGAGGGTACTTCACAATATCCGTCACCTATCACATCGGAAAAATTAAGTTCTCCTGTAATGTTCAGGAAATCAACATCTGAACACAGTACAATGATAGACAGTGAAACTCTAGATATTGGTTCTCAGTACCCAAGAACTGTAACAACGGACAAGGTTAGCTCTCCTGTCTTCAAGAGGAAGGTCGCAATAGATGAAAGTACTGTGATGACACCAATGAAATCAAAGGACGGTTCAGCTCAGGTATCACCTGTAACAATCGATGGTGCATCACAACCTATGCCGAGGACGTTTACAGACACTCAAAGTTCTCCAATCTTGCAGCGGAAGATTGACACTGTAGATGAAGGTACAGTGCCACCACCACCACAACATGGGAAAGATGCGCATGTACACATGAAACCTGAAACATTGGATGGAGGCACGTTTATGACAAAGATCTCATTGTCCGATGGGTCTGCTCAGATTCAGCCAGATATCCGGGATCAATCATCTCAGTTGTTGATATCATCGGATGATAGATCAGTTACGACTCTACCACCTTCGAGCTCAAGTGTTGAATCCCAAATTGAAAGGTATCTCATTGATGGCAGCACATTCATGATTCAACGTGAAGCGAGGGATTCGATGGCTCAAGTAGCCCCCACCGTAACAGATGAATCATCACAGTTTGTTGAATCTCTCAGCACTGACAAGCTTAGTTCACCGATTCTTACAAGGAAAGAACTGTCTGATGAAAGCACATCAATCAATCTGAAAGAAGACAAAGATTTTGGTATCCAGATAAACCCAACCTCAACCGAAAAAGTCAGCTCTCCTATTCTGCAGCGGAAGGTTGTTGTGGATGAAAGCACAGCAATGAATTTGGCTGAGTCAAAAGATGTGGTAATGCAAGCAACTCCATTGACATCAGATTCTGTCTCGCAACCTCTACATACTCCTACAGCTGATCGACCCAGTTCCCCGGTGCTCATAAGGAAACAAGTAGTAGATGAGAGTACAATGATCCTTCCCCTGCCAGTGGATTCCAAGGACTTTACAACACAAGCAACACCAACCTCCATCGAAAAGATCAATTCGCCAGTGCTCGTCCGTAGACCAGTGATTGATGAAAGCACTATAATGGCTCTTCTTGATTCAAAGGATTTCAACTCACAGTCCAGTCCGAATACTACTCATATGTCTACTCAATCTGTAAGAGCTACCATGTCTGACACGCCTAGTTCACCCGTATTGCTAAGGAAAACTGATGAAGGAACGATGATGGTAGAAAGCAAACCACAAGACTTTACCACTCAGGCTACACCTACAACATCAGATGGCACTTCGCAGTCATCATTGCATTCTACCGTTGATAAACTAAGCTCCCCGGTACTGATAAGGAAGCAGGTAGGAGATGAAAGTTCAATGATCCTTCCCCAGCCAGTGGATGCCAAGGACTTTACAACACAAGCAACACCAACCTCCATTGAAAAGATCAGCTCGCCAGTGCTCGTCCGTAGACCAGTGATTGATGAAAGCACTATGATGGCTCTTCTTGATTCAAAGGATTTCAACTCACAGTCCAGTCCGAATACTACTCATATGGCTTCTCAGTCTGTAAGAGCTACCATGTCTGACATGCCTAGTTCACCAGTATTGCTAAGGAAAACTGATGAAGGAACGATGATGGTAGAAAGCAAACCACAAGACTTTACCACTCAGGCTACTCCTACAACATCAGATGGCACTTCGCAGTCATCTTTGCGTTCTACCGTTGATAAACTAAGCTCTCCGGTACTGATGAAGAAGGAGGTAGCAGATGAAAGTTCAATGATACTTCCACCACCGACGGATGCTAAGGACTTTACAACACAATCTACACCGACTACATCAGAGAAACTTAGCTCACCAGTGCCATTGCGGAAGACAGTGGTAGATGGAGGTACAATGATGATAGCAACTGACCCCAAAGACTTTAATACCCAGGCAACTCCAAGAACCACGGAGAAGCTTAGTTCTCCTTTGTTAATAAGAAGGAATGTGGTAGAGGAAGGTACATTGATGACATCACCGGAATCAAAGGATTTCAACACTCAGGCAACACCTCTCACATCAGATGGTGTTTCTCAGTCACTTAAGCATTTGACAGTTGACAAACTAACGTCTCCGGTCTTAATTCGTAAGGTAATGGCTGACGAAAGCACTCTGATTATGCCCACGTCTGTTGAATCAAAAGACTTCAACACTCAGGTTACACCGACGACCATCGAAATGGAATCACAGTCTGCAAAGAGCGCAACGTCAGAGAAGATGAATTCGCCAGTTTTGATAAGGAAAATTACTGTCGACGAAATTACTATGATGGAACCACCTGCTGATGCAAAAGATTTTACAACCCAGACGTCAGCTACGACGACTGACTATGGATCTCAATACCAGAAATTCCCAATCTCCGACAAATTGAGTTCACCGATAATACAGAGAAAGACAACTGTTGATGAAGAAACTATGAATGTAGTTCTTGATGGAAGAGATTTCACAACTCAAATTACACCAACGGGGGTAGATGAAATCTCTCAAGCTAAGCTGAAGTCAACAGATGAAACCACGGCAACAATGTCAGTTGAAGGTAAAGACTTCACTACACAATCCAAGCCGTCGACTTTTGATATTTCAACACACTCAGAACAACGTCCGTATCATGATACGGCAAGTTCTCCAATCCTCGTGAGAAAGATTCAAGACTCACAGTCACAAGTACAACCTTCAACAGTAGAAGATGGTACATTCATGGTGACAACTGAATTCAGCGATAGGACATTGCAGGTTCATCCTGAAAACAGGAGCCAGTCATCACAGTACTTCACCTCGACCCAACATGTTGACGTGAGTGTTCAACACACATCAAAGATGCGTGAATCATTTTCGTCTCCGAGGAAGATCGATTTCACTGACAGAGGAGCTCAAATTCATCCTGTGACCACTGATTCTTCCAACCAGTATATGACAAAGCGAGATACCTACGAGAAATCGATCCAAGTAGATTTTGAAATTCCTACACAAGAAATCCCTACAGATGATGTTGTGCGTCCAATGATTGTGCAACCTGTAGAAACTGCTTCTACGTATGTACAACCAACAATCAGCTATGCTGAACGAATAAGGCTCCGACGAGAGATTCGACAGGAAGCAAAGGATGAAATGAGACGAGAAATAAAGGAAGAGTTGATAGAGGAAATTCGAGAAGAAATCATTAATGAAGTACGGGAGGATATCAGAACAGAATTCATAACTTCCATGCATGAACCACAGCAACGGCCACTTATGGTTGTCAAGTCGACAACTCCAGTTCAAACCAAACAGTTCGATGAGATTGTTCAAGCTAAACCTCAGATGTTGCATGAAAAACAGCAGGTGGACATCAGGCAAAAGAATTTCGGTAACCAACATCAATCTCCCGAAAAGACGGAAGCCGTATCGCCCGATCAACAGAGTCTGGTTCCAGTGACAGAACCGCCAAGTGAAGAGCTTATTACTTCAATTAAACATGAAGTAAGAGATGAAGTCATCGATGAACTGACAGAGGAGTTGACCACCAGCATCCGAGACCAACTCAGCCTTGAATTTAAAGAGGAATTTAAGGAAGAGATAAGGGAGACGGTCATGGAAGAGGTACGAGAGGAGATATATGACGACTACCGAGATGAATTAATAGTTGAGTTTGCCCCTCGAATCAAACGTGACATTGAGGAAGAGGTGAGAGAAGATTTGGAGGTGATCATCAGGAGAGAGCTCGAACCTAGAATCCGTGAAGAAATAAAAGAGGAATACATCCAAGAACGAGTGAAAGAACTATTGGTTGAAAATCTGAATTTCCAAGCACCGAAAGAACCAGACATCCCAACCAAGCCACCCACTGTTGAACGAGGTACGTTACCTCAGTACAGTAAGCCCATGGACAGTTCAACTCATATGCTCTTTGATACTAGGGATGCTGCTGTGCAGATGGAGGAAATGAAGCCGTTGAAGATTGACGAGGTCTGCCAGACTCAAGTACGGAATAACACCAGAGGTACATCGACAGTCAGATCAGATACAAAAGATTCAAAGACTCAAGTTCATCCGACAACAAGCGACCGAGGTACCACACCGGCTAAACAGAATAACATGCATTCCGCTTCTCAAACTGATATAACACACGTGAAACATCACGGCGAGCAGAGTTTCTTCTCTCCAGAACTAGTGCATCAATCATTACAGGTGATAATGCGACCTCTGCAGACTCATCAGACAGTACAGGCCAGGAAGGATGTCACATCTAAACAAACATCAATGACACCAAGGCAATACAACCCTGCGTATGCACAGACAGAAATGCACAGAGAGTCGCGAGTTACCCAGGCTTCCGTCTCTCAAAAGCAATTTGGCATCCAGTCACGACAACCTAGGCCTGTTTCAAACATTGGCATGGAATTTGTGCCCACTACAGTTGAGAAGGATACTATGTACTCACCGAAGCGGTTCTCAAGCACCCAATCACAGTCATTCACGCCGCATACTAGGCATATGTCCATAGAACCTGACAGGACTATTGGGCATGTTAGCCGAGCTGTGCAACCTCAAAAGCGATCAGATGTTACTGATCACATTATTCAGATAGAACCAGTAACCAGAGAAGGAGCATCTTCACCGTTTTTCTTCCCAGAAGAGAAAATACCTACTCATGATCGGTCCCTGTCACCAGTGATTTTCTATAGTCAACGCCCAGAATATGAATCGACACCCCCTGGCCTGGAATCGCTGTCACCTCGACCCATTGAGAAGGTGGTGACTCCTCCAATATCTCAACTCAAACAGCCCAAGAGAGTAACAATAGATATGCCTCTTACTGAGAAAACACCACTGCGGCTAACCCCAGTTACTCCACCAGAGCCACAAAGACAAAGGCAGCCTGGATTCAGGCTTGTCGACCAGACACAAGACTCTGCATCTCGTCTCCTGGATTCAGAGGTAACCAAGAGGGTTCATGGCATTGACCAACTTGAGCCGTCTCGTGAAGTCACCTACCAACAGCCGGTCGCACAGTACAGACCTCGAAGTACCTTCCACTCACTCACAGATATCCAGGAATCCCATTCAACAATAAGTACGGTTATAGTTGACAACATGCCACCCAATTGCAGGATGGTACTCGTTCAGCAAACAACTGCTGGAACAACATACACAACCGCTCTTATGACGGATTCATTCACTCGCACGTCTATGACAACAAAGAGCAGTGTTCTCCCTCAGATGAGTCATCGTCCCACTACATATCTCAAACCTGATGATACTGACTCATTAGAGCTGTCGGAGCCCGATTCTCTTGATGAAAAAAGTGACTCAGAAAAAATCGATGAATTGGAGAGAATAAGGCGAGATCTGAGATTGACAAAAGTAATTGTAGCTGGAGATCAAACTACTCTTGTCAGTTACCTCGTAGATGACAAGAAGCCTCCAGGAAGACGTCCACTGGGATTGGGTCCCTCTACATCAACGCCTAAGTCAACAAGAGAGCTTCTCTACGGTAAGCCCAGTTTAACGAAAAGTGATGAAAAAGGCTCGCCCAGTCTCGAATCTGCTAAAATTCCGGGAAAAACTCCGACGCTACCAACATCATCTGCTTCTCCAGGAATGAAGCCAACACACATCATGTATCGAAAACCTCGCCCCTCATCAGATTCAACCCCTATGGTAACTCGTCTAGAGGAACTTCTCCGTAAATCCACACCAACTGCTTATGGAGATTATGGGTGGCTGATGGCGAAAGGTCCAGACAAGCCCAAGAGAGATGAATACGATCTGCCATCGGTGGAGAAACTCCGGACTCGATTTACCAAACCTAGAGACGGTCCCCCGGGACGTCCCGCAGACGACTCGCCAAGTGACGTGGAATCCGAAGTCAATACTACCGATTCGGAAACGGATTCCGAATCTTTCCAAGCAGTCATGGATTTTCAGAGTCCCTACCTCCACGAGGACCCCAAATACTGGCCATATACAAGCCCGCACAGGGCACCTGGGGTACCTAGCTCCGAGTCCGAAGCCTATGACTCTGATGACGACACACAAACTGTGTGTGGAGAGTTCGACTTGACAACACTAAGGGGAATGGAGTCCTCTTCTTCCGATGAAGACACCACCTTGCCATTTGCAGATTCCCCGCGACGAAGGAAACCCTCGTCGAAGTTTAAAACGAGCCTCATAAGGAAAGAACTTGCCCTTTCAGAGGTAGTGCCACCCAGGACTCCTACAACCCTTACCAGCTTCCATTCTATGCCTGAGGGTGATTCTTCCCTGGCTGGACGACGAAGCAAATCTATGTCTGACCTGAGGTAAATTTTGCATCATTATTTTGACATTTAAAGTGATTTGGTAACTTTGTAGAGGCTTGATAAAATCTGAGCTGCCTGACCTTTCATGCTATCAGTGTATGTAATATGGTGTAAAAATGAAGCCCAGGGGGAAAAAAGCACTTCAAAATCATCATGTGCTTCACAAATGTAAACATATGCAAGTGACCGGAAATTCCAGACTCATTTTCCCCCATAAACTCAGTGTTAGACTAAAGCGATTATTTATTAATTTATTAAATCAAGCTTCCACAAAGTTACCAAATCCCTTTAAATAGACATAAGGGAAGAATTACATTATAAGTGACAGATTTCAAGATATAGCACCACAAAACCCCCTGGTATTTTAGACTGGATTCAGTCATTCTATACTTACATGTCGTCAAGTATTATATTCACAAGATAATAGCAGCAATAATAAGATAGTCAACGACGGAGATATGCCTAACTATTCAAACCAGCCATCCTCGATTTGCTATCAAAAAATGAATTTTACTCATTCCATTTCCCTCATTTGCCTGTGCAGGAGATCTTTTTTATAATCTACATGTGAAGATATCTGTATTATCATCTGAGCATCGTGATTTTGCTAGTAACTTGATATAAATCACAATTGAAATCATTATTTCCCATTCTTTGCTATGATAAATGATATTTTGCGTCTGCTATTTCCTTCATCCTGCATTTTTTTTAAAAAATCTAATTGTTTGGAAGTCTGTGTTGTCGTTTTCATTTTGCTTATAAATTAAAGTAAATATCCACAACTGAGATGGGGATTGTTGTTACTTATTTCCATTTCCTTTTTGTGTATTTTCACTGTAGGAAACCGGCCTCTTCGGTCAGTACAAGTGGAATGTCCCGTGCGGAATTTGTGCCTTCCGATGCAAGATATGCCCGGGTAGTGCAGAGGGTCCGGGATACGAGGCCATCCTGGGGGCGCTACTCAAGACTTTCTACCTCTGAAACAGACATCTCCCCACGAAAATCACTCCATGACTTCGGGAAGTTCTAGATAAATTCTACCATCAGGAGATGTCGTGCAGAATGTTATTTAAGAAAATCCATTATGTATGACGAGGTCTACTATCTATATTTATATAATATTTTGTCTTGAGAGACTATAGAAAAAAAAAAATTTTAATTTCACTTGTAAGAGATATTTTACATTGTAATAGAAGTGCGTAAAAACATAGAAAATGCTTATTTCGCAAAGTGCATCTACCTAACAAAAATAAATAAAAAGAAAATAGAAGTGAAAAATACACATGAAGATGAACGTTTGTGAAAACAATTGAGTGTAAATAATGAGTGACTGACAAAAAAAATAAATAACTATGATACGTTTGTTTCCCCATTGTTATTCTTGAAAAAGCAATGCAGTTCATTATTTATACAATATTTATAACGTTTATGTGAAGTGAACGTAATATGCAGTACTGTTAAAATATCATCTCGTGTAGTATTTGTACATAAGTTATATGTTATATAGTTTCATTTAGACTTATGTACATTAAAGCTATATTTTAGTGTACAAAGATTTATCATTACACAAACTTACTCTCCTATGTGTTATTATACTTCTTTCATGATTTTTATATGTATAAATGAAGTAACTGTATACATCAGTGCCTGTTTCATAAAACTTCTTATCACTAGCAACTGCCCCATTTCTATGACAAATTTGCATCAGTCAATCAGATTCAAGGATTTCAGTAGCTTATAACAATTATTGTATCTTGTTACTGATAACAAGTTTTATGAAACAGGGCAAAGATACATGCTGATTTATCGCTATGTTTAGATGAAGTGATTGTATTACAACCTTTAGTAAGGTAATGACATGATTTTGCAAATTTATTAAATAATTTAGAAATGGAATTTCACATATCCTTTTATAAGTGGATCTAAATTGGGAAAGAAGTGACACGCTTAAAATATTAACTACATGTTATCACGCTTCCTAGCAATCTTGGACTTTCTTGTATTCAAACATTTTGGCCTCATTTGTGACAATCCTGGATACACCTCTGTATATAAAGACACAGTTGATTGATTATATATAATACGTATAATTTAATGTTTATATTTTACATGAACTTTGAAAGATTCATTCACTATAGGCTGCAGTTACTGTGCAAATAGCCATGAAAAAGTGTTAAAAGTACTCATTTCTTATGTTAAATTTCATTGTTTATATTTCCCGTATTTGAAAGAATCATTCAGAATAGCCTACATTCATGTGTTAATAGCCATGAAAAAAGGGTTAAAAATTACTAATTTCTTATGTTAGAATTCACTTTATATTTTTCGTATAGCCTGCAGTCACTGTGTAAATAGCTTGAAAAAGTGTTAAAAGTACTCATTTCTTATGTTAAATTTTATTGTTTATATTTTACCTGAACTTCGAAGGAATCATTCATTAAAGCCTTCAATTACTGTCTATATGGCCATTAAAAAGTGTTAAAAATACTCATTTCATATGTTATAATTCACTGTTTATATTTTACATGAACTTCGAAAGACTCATTCAGTATAGCCTACAGTTTCTATTCAAATAGCCATGAAAAAGTGTTAAAAGTACTAATTTCTTATGTTAAATTTCATTGTTTATATTTTTTGCATTCGAAAGACTCATTCAGAATAGCCTACAGTCACTGTGTAAATAGTAATGAAAAAGTGTTAAAAGTACTAATTTTGAAGGTTAGAATTCACTTTATATTTAACCTGAACTTTGAAAGAATCATTCAGTTTAGCCTACAGTCATGTGTTAATAGCCATGAAAAAGTGTTAAAAAGTACTCATTTCTTATGTTAGAATTCACTGTTTATACTTTACTTGAACTTAGAAAGAATCATTCAGTATAGCCTACAGTTACTGTGTAAAAAGCCATGAGAAAGTGTTAAGAGTACTCATTTTGTTAATAGTATTGTTTATGTGCATGTAATGCGTTCTTCTTAAAAACAATATAAAATTTGAGACAAAACATAAAAATCCGAAAAGTATATGTTGACAGATATTTATTATAAAGCCCTTACACTTTTTTGAGTACTTTCTTATTGCAGAATTTATACGAAGTCAATTATATGCAAATAATTTGATTGTTAGTGATATTGTAGTGCCATTTCAAGTCTTTCATGTTTGTATTTTTAATGTAAAATAATGTATTGCTTTGTTTTGTAGTAAATATTTAGGAAAAATATTTAATTGATTTCATGTTTAAGAAGCAAAGTATTTTAATTCACAATGTTTTAAGAGATTTAGACATAAGAATGCTAAATTATGTAACGTGTGCTTACATTTATATCTCTTGTATAGCTGATATTGGAAGTGAAAAATTATTTCATAATCAAATATAGCAGTATGACGTCTAACGGCTTATTGGCTTTATATATTGTTACAATAACGAATGATTTCCTGTCACATGAAATTTATGATAGACTTCAAAAAAGTTGATTTCATTCAGAATTTGATGAACCGTACGTTGCTTGTTTTATTTACTATGCATACATCCGTGTTTATTCATTTAATAACACACAATTACATAGGTCCCGATTCAAGTGAATCCGGACATAGCAAACATATCAGTGACACGGCATCCCACTATCATGACTATGCCTAAAAGAAAATACTTCCATATATCACTTCTCATATTTATGATTCTATTCTACTTCTATCTTATTACTTCATTCTACGTAGTTATGATTTACATGTTAATTTTGCATATTTATTCTGATCTCTTTTTTTATATAATTATGTCAGTTTACACAAAGACGACGTGCTTCTGCATATTCTATGCAACGTACCGTAGTGCTTTAAATCTACATGAATCAGATTCAGAACATGAATGTCATACCTGTTGATATGATAGGAGAAAATTATAAATATTATTAGAATGTTAATCTGGTTTATGGAAAATGTCTTAAATATGCAGACTGAGACAGGACTTTTCATCTTACGTCATTGTACATGTTATTTTATAAAAGAATTTTGTAATAGATGTTCCGGACGGGATATATTTGTATAATATATGTACTTATAACTGCTCTACACTTCTTAAGTATCTCTGTTGCAAGGAGGATTTCAAACGTGGAAGGAACCTGTAAGCCATTTATGAATATCCTCGAATTGTATATCATGTGAGCAGTACTTGTTAAGACGATGTAGTAAACGGGAAAGGAAAGTGAATTCAGCCTGCTTAAAATCAAGGCGTGGAAATAATTCTGAAAGGAAAATTCACATTTACATATGTCATAGACCTTTTAGAATAAATGACAATTGCTACCATGATTTGATTCTCTCCGCAATAGGAGTTTAATTAGAGATTTGATCTTACTATTTTGCAAAGTATAGCAACACTAACTTGTAGCCACTTTTTAATGTGCCCATGCCGCTTAATAAATTGCTATGCACTAATAATAGAAAAAAAAAATGGTCTTGTCCGGATCTTATTTTTGTTCGTTATTTGGTATTATGTTAATATGTTTGTTCCTTACTTAGTTTAAATTCAAGTTACCGTCTTGACTGTAGTTAAGGTCGGAAGTTAGTCAACTATTTTCACCTGATCTCTAATCAGTCATATCTATTATTTATCGTGGGTTGTCTGTATAATTACGCAGACAGATAAAATGAGGGAGGGGGAAAGAGAAAAAAATGTGAATGCAACAATAACATACCTACTAGTACTAAGAATGATTAACATGATTAATAGGAAGGAAAACTACCCATTTAAAATGATTTCTATTACTCGGTATGGTTAGTTTGATTAAGAAGAAATTATCGAGGAGGGGGGGGGGGGGGGTTCTTGTTCGAAGGTGATAGACCAAGAGGGAGAAAGAGAGAGGGGAGAAGGGAGATAAAATGTTAGAGTGAGGGGAGAGGGAGAAGGTGTTAGAAACAGGGAAGAGAGAGAGAGAGAGAGAGGAGAGGGAGAGAGAAAGGGAGAGTGAGAGATAGAGTGGTATGAATAGAAGGGAGTGGGGCAAGGAGTTTGGTGGGAGAACGATGGGGAATAGGAAAAAACTAGGGAGTGCAGAGGGAGAGAACGAGAAAAGGGGGAGAGAGAGAGAATAAAAAAGATATAGTTAGTGAGAGAACTTTTGGGAATTAATGATGTTGGATTGAGAGAATTTGATTTAACCTATAGTTTGAGTTAATTATGTCAATTGTAAACATAATTTTCTTTGGGGGCTGGCACACGTTTTTATAGAAATTTGTCATTAGAAACATATTAATTTTACAACATTGCCCAATAAAGAGATTTTGCAATGCTTATCCCAACATGCGATTAATGACTTAGGTGCCCGATTCTTGCCTCAATAATCCCCCGACAAAGCTTCGAATGATTAATATGATATCATAGAATAAGAAATAATAACAATACATTACATAAAATTGCGAAACGAGGTCAGAAGTTTGATATGCAGCTGTTTTTTTCAAGCTAGTCAATTGATTTGGGAAATATTTAGCTTTGGCCAAAACCGATTATATAAGTAATGATGAAATACTCATAAAGCAATTCAATTGGGTCTGAAGAAAACAGAATGAAGACTATGCTCATGACTGAGGATTTTTTTTCCGAAGGGAGGGTTGTAGCTAGCTTAGGCTATCCAAATTGACATTTATCACACGCATGCGTGCGCAGCACCCACATCACATACATACAACGTCATACAATTTCCTGATGACACCTCAGTCGCACCGATAAACTTATTCCAAACCGACCTACTCTGTAGAGGTGTCTTGGTATAGTGGATACGTCACCGGACTCTAGATCAAATGGTTTGCAGTTTGAGTCCCGCCGCGGTAATAATGTCCTTTGGAAAGGCATTAATCCACATTTTCCACTCTCCACCCAGGTGTAGTTCATGGTTCCTACCGGGTAGAACTTTTTCTTGAATGTTCTTAGCGCCCTCTTCTTCAGACACATCTGCCTCGTTCAGGGTTCAAAATTCTTGCCTTAGGGCAGCAGGGCTAAAACCAGGGTAATAGAGTACCGAACTGCTGACGTCACATTTGCTGGTCGTCCGGGATACTGGTTCCAAACATTAGAGCCCGCGCATGAGGTTCGACGCGAAATCATTCAAGCAGCGGGCTGGAGCAGAGCAAATTCAGTGCTTGGCGCTGGTGTGTTCACCACGCCATTGTTTAGTACAAACTTGTTTGGATCAAGCAACCTTGACAACTTGGCCGGTATTACATCACACTTTGGTACTCTTATCTTAGGCGACTTGATCCCCCGGGATGGATATGTGCGCAATATAAATGTAGCAATAACAACAATCATAAATTTAAAGATAGAATTTATAATAATAATAATAATAATAATAATAATAATAATAATAATAATAATAATAATAATAATAATAATAACAGCAATAACAGCATAACAATAATATATTTTCAAAAATAAAATTGATGATAATAATAATGATAACATGAAGAAGAAGAACAAGAAGACGAAGAAGAAGAAAAAAAAAGAAGTAGAGAAGAAGAAGTCGAAGAAGAAGGAGAAGAAGAAGACGAAGGAGAAGAAGAAGAAGAAGGAGAAGAAGAAGAAGAAGAAGAAAAAGAAGAAAAAGAAAAGGAAGAAGAAGATGGTTAAGAAGAATATTGATATATATATATATTTTTTTTTTTTTTATTTATTTTTTTTTTTTTTTTTTTAGATTCTCTTGGAAAATCGGGGTAACTCAATTTTCGTTCTGGTATCGGTCTTTCGTTGTGACTGGGGTATGAATGAGAGAGAGAGAAATCAAACATCACGAAAATTCCCTGATGAGAATCCACTTTTTGCTAATCAAATTAGTGAATGATTGATCATCTCCCTATAATTGTCCTATCGACTTTATATAATTAAAAGGGCAAATAAAAGCGTCTGGGCACTTTTTCGTAATCTATATCAATTACACCACAAAGTATCATTTGGCAAGCAGTTAGAAATATATTTTCAGAGATATTTCACTCTGATTTTAAGCGTGTAAGATGTACTTAGTTGGAACTTTCTTCTGCCTACAGTCTCTAGAGCATGTTTTTCACATTTTCTTTTTTCAGGGGAAAAGGAAAAATGCGTTGAAAACGAAGCATGATCTCTTTGATATCAATATGAATATTCTGATAGACGACTCTTTTGAAATTCACATTTCAGTGCTTGATGATATAAAAAGTAAAAGTGTTCCCATTCTAATACAACGAAGTATATCGCTATTTTTCATTTCCGGGCTAGGAAAAGGATAAGGAGAAAGGCTACTTTAGTAGAAATAACGTCTTCTAGATCTCGCATTCTTCATTCCGTCGATACCTTTAAAGTAATTTTCGAGTAATGCAAAAGATAACATTTGATTTTCTTTTAAGATTGCAATAAATTGACCAAAAGTGCTGCTATGAAAGCAAATCATTATGAATTGCCACCTCATCGCAATTCCAATTTCAACTGCCGGCAGTTGAAATGTTTGGTTTGGTGTCTGGATACCTCGGTATTTCCCACCGAGCCCTGCAACGTAAATTTGTCTGTTCATAAATCGATCTGATTACTAATGTCAGGTCGATAGGAAAAATTATAAATCAGTATGGAAAGGGGGCTGGGATACATTACCTCCTTCCTAATGAATCTTAATCAAGAACAGAAATTTTAAATATATTTTGTTGGTCGCAATCAAACCATACAATATCACTCATAATCTATGACTGGAGATGAATATAACCTGATTACAGAAAGCAACCATTATAAAAAAAGTATTTTATATGACACAATCAATGATATTCAATACGTACATGCTTCAATATCAATGTAATTGCCAGCGTGATAAGTGCGTCAGATCGTTTTCTTTATCATCCCCGACTGTGTACAAGCAATCATGACCCATTTCATATTTAGCGATTACGCCATAAAGAAGTCAATGGGCACGAATTCCATCCTTTCCTTAAGTATTTATCTTGATGATAAGCAGGGGGGGGGGGCGTTAAAATCAATCGTGCAATATAAACAATTATTCATTTTCATTAATGCATTGTCACTTTCGTCACCATATGAGCTACACTGATTAAAACAAGTTTTGGTGATTGGTTGATAACTACAAACTTTAAAACGTTACAATAATGCCCATCTCACCCCCCCCCCCCCATTTACTTTAATATTTGAGTATGCCTCTAAAAATCAGTGACATAAACCTAATTGGCTAATGCTAAAGATGCCGATAGTGGAATGAGCAAATTTGCAGGACTTTCACTTTAGAGTACAGGATTGTGTATTTTTGTTGCTAATAAGAAAATATGTACCCACCCATGCTTCATGTGGGCGTGGGAGAGAATAAAACTTATTATTTTTTTAAATAGTGGCGTATCCAGGATTCCCTGCAGGGAGGGGGGTGGGGCACAAGTCCGAAAATTCGCTGACAACGAAAATAAGGGTTGTCACATTTCTGAGGTGCATTTTTGGTCTAAATTTGGTGCCGGGAGGGGGCACAGTTAGGGAGCACATATTCTTGTTGTATCTAGGTGTACTTTAGATATGCTGGAATAGGTTGTACCACGGGCACGTGCCTCCACCCCCCCCCCCCCCTAGATCCGCCATTTGTTTATTTGCACATCTTAGAAAGAACCAAATTGGGGACTTCCTTCGGTGGGGACGGGGGCTTGCATGCTATCTGCCATAGTACGCTACGCTTCCTAGATATTGTAGATATTTCTCGGTTTCAAACTTTTCGGGCCCTACACTACAATTTTCTGACGACCCTGGCTATGCCTCCGCATATTTAGTAAGTGTGCCCTCATTGTTACGCTCTACGTCATCGGTAGGCTACGTCGATACCGTAAACATGCCATTAGATACCGATGAAACATCTTCAGAGAAGATTATTCGAGAGTAGTTATTGGATTAAGACGCAATTTTTCATGACTCTACCAACATATTCACAGTTCGTTTTTCTCTTTATGTATAGTGATTACTGATGCTATTGTTGCCTGAATTTGAAAATAAACAAAAAGAGATATATTCAATAATCCTTATAGATGCATGTTGCCTTAAAAGGAAGGGGGTGCAGACTCGGTACGTTCAGTTTGTTTGAATATATGAAAACCGTTACATGATTTCCACCTTGCCCCGCCCCTCTCTTGGAACCGACAACATTTGATGTGAAAGGCTATAGAGACAGTTGACACACATGGTTAAGTTGATCTCGGCACTACCAGAGCACAGACGTACATGCAGCCATGACGGTGGGACGGGTGTTTCTGTTTGTCTTACTGATGGCGTGTAGGACCAGTGGATCGTCATCATCAGCCGCTTCGGCGTCGGCGGCGGCGTCGTCCTCCTCCTCATCAGCAGCAGCAGGGTCGGCTGAAGGTATAGTATGAAATTTGAAGTTGAGTTTCATGTTGCCGAATGTTCGTTGTAAAAACCCCACCTAGTCAACACTACCAGTCAGTTGTTTGATCAAAGTTTAATAATTGGTTTCCCTTGCTTTATGCATGGACCTTACTGGACTCTACTGTCTTTTTGTAGTGCTTGTGCATACGTCTTGTTATGTCAGAATGATTGTATTTGTGTCCTACACAGGGCCACGGAGGGCTTTTGAAAGTGGGGGGGGGGGGGGCTGATGTGATTGCAGCCCCCACACTTTTTTTTAATAGACACTTTTCATAAAAGCCCCGAAAAAAGGTTTGAAATTGTCATTATTCAAGTGAAATCACATCAGCCCCCCGCCCCCACTTTCAAACACTCTCCGCGGCCCCTGTGTAGGACACCCCCACCGGTTCCGCGGCTCATGCTACATACACTGTGTGGTTCTAATGTGTGTTTATATTTTGAATTAGTTTGTTCAATTGATGGTGTTTTTTCAGATGAAAAACCTGCAGAGAAGAATTGTCATGGCAAATGTATGTTTGTTTTTGTGCATGACTAATAAACCTTAATCGAAATAAGATGATGACAGCTTTCCACACACAAATCACTGCAAAATATGGAAGATTTAGTTTTATTTGATTTGATTTGCAATTATTTTCTTCTGTAATCTGCATATACGTAGGAACATAATTCGACAACAATAATTTAACAGGTTTTTAAAAAAGCATTTCCTCATGAGGTATAAATCTATCAATGTAATTGAGCATAAATCACTAACATTAACAAATATACATTGTAAGTTAATAGAAGATCTTCATTGAAATTATGTATTCTTATATGTTTTTTTTGTTTTTTTTTCATTAGAAAGAAATTAATATTTTATGCTATTGACCATTTCTGAAATTGTGAAGATTGAATAATAATATTATATGGACTGGCCTTGAGGGGAAACAACATTTACCGCCTGAACTAGAATACGATTCTAGTGAGGGCAATTAAAGTTGTATCCCCCGAAAGTAGCCAGTCCATATCATTATTATTAACAGAATCAGACATCTAGAGCGAACTCGAAAATATTGTAAAAAATACTCAAATTTCAAATTGCATTTCGAAGAAAGGAAACAAATAGACTATTGGGCCAAAGATTAAATAACAATTTTTTTTTTTTTTTAAATTTCCCGACATTTCCTGCTTGATAAAATGTCCTTATCAAAATTAATAACAACGCGAAAGCTTGAAACAACTCCTTGAAATCCATAAACAGCGAAAACTTGAATTAACAACTATTCCTATACAATATCGTACAGTTTATTGCCTGCTATTTAACAAGCAAAATCCCACTGACTTTCGAAACCGGGCAATAAACAATTTATCGGCCCGCAAATTTGTTGGCTTGTCAAAGCCGGGCAATAAAATGTAAAAATTGCGTTGCTCAGATGTCTGATATGGTTAATTATTGAAATTATTTCCGTCTAATCCCCATCCCCGATATATATCTCGTGATAGGTTTAGGCTTCACCATTGGCGTAGCCAGACTTGTTGAACGGGGGGGGGGGGGTACAGACGGGGATGACACAAAATATCACAAAGTTAAGGTCTTGACCCCTAAGTCCCGTGGATGAAAATTCTTTTAAAATTATCATTTCATCCGGTATCGTTTATCAATTTTCTATTCCTACACTGTTAAAAAAGTAACTATAAAACTACAGGGTTTTTTTAGCCCTTGAAATTACAAGTTATTGCCGTTATTTCAATTTTACAGTCTCTTCCTATAAAAACAACAACAAGTTTGTTGGTTTACCGGAAATCAGCATAATTATAATTACATAATTTTATTGTAAATTTATGCTGATTTCCGGTAAAACAAAAACACCTGTGGAAAAACGGGCATTCCCGGCATCCTAACTGCCAGGAAATTCGGCAATTTTTTTCTTTACAGTGTACAGATGTGCATTTCTATAATTTACATTTTTACATTACAAACGAGATATTTGTCTCTCTCGATTGTATAAAATTTCACATCGAGCCAATGGCGTAGTCAGGATTCATTCACTGAGGGGGCACTAGTGTCAAGGAGGGTAGAGTAGCGACAACTCATGATTTGAACGCCATTTTGTTTCCACTGCTATGCAACATTTCTATTCAATTCCGATGAGCACCTGGGTATTCTCAATAGAAAGAATTCGAACGCCATTTTGTTTCCAGAAAAGCCAGACGTCCATGTCGCTACTCTCTATTATAAAGGTACTCTAAAGGAGAGGGGGGGGGGGGGGGGGGCACCGGTCGAGTGGGTGAGTGTGTAGAATAGTGAGGTTCACTATGTATTTTTGTTCAAAATTTTTGGAGATTAGCAAAACTATACATTTTCGGAATTGTTAGAGCATGGATAATCCAAAAACTGATGTTGGCATTTGCACAAACACCGGCATGGTGGCCATTTGTGGTTTTCAAAATGGCCGCCATGAATACATAATTTGCCTTTAATATCTCGGCCTTTTTTAAATGTACAAACGTAATGAAATGTGCCAATCCTACTATTTCTGGGTGCAGAAAACAAATGGTGACATCGCTAGACATCTACTTCTAACGCTTCCTCGCATATGGAGGCCATTTTGGATTGTCAAAATGGCATACGTATAATATATATCTTGCCTTATCTCTGCCTCTGGTCAACCTAGGAACTTAGATAAAATATGATAATCCTCCATTTTCTTGGTCGATAAACCCTTTGGTGACATAATTAGACTTCTAATCTTAATGCGTCATCGCACACGGCGGCCATTTTGGTATCTTAAAAATGGCCTATATATATGTTGATATAATACATATATATATATATATATATATATATATATATATATATATATATATACACACACACACAACACATATATATATACACACACACACACACACACACACACACACAAATATATATATATATATATATATACATATATATTTATATTCCAGTCAACCCAGCGACATAACAGAATATGCTAGTACTCTGTTTCCTGGGTCAGGAAAACCATTAGTGACATAATTAAATTTCCAATCTCAACACTTCATAGGACATGGTGGCCATTTTTTAATTTTCAAAGTGGCCGCCACAAATACATATTTTTGCCCTACGTCGGCTTCTTTTCAACGTAGAAACTTAATTGAATATGCTAATCCTACGTTTCTTGGGTCGAGAAAACAATCTGTGACATTACTAAACTTCTACCTCCAACGCTTCATCGCATATGGCGGCCACTTTGAATTTTCATATTGGCCGACATGAAATATATATATTGCCCTAACTCTGCTTCAAGGCAACCTAGAAACTTATTGGAATATTCTAATACTATGTTTCCAGGGTCAGGAAAAAACATTGGTGACGTCATTAGACTTCCCATCTCAACGCTTCATGTGGCTTCAATCTTGGATTTTCAAAATGACCGACATAATGTATGTTTTGCCCTTTCTCTACGTATGATCAACATAAAAACTACATGGAATATGCTAAGCTTATTTTTCCTTGGTAAGGGAAATCTTTGGTGCTATCACAAACTTATAATCTCGAGTCGTCCTTCACTTTAAGCCTTGGGGGGCGGCTAGGGGCCCTCAGACAAATTTTATTGCGTCTCTAAACTGAAATAGTGCCACGTTCTGGCCTTTGTCCTTGAATTCTTGCACATATTTTGACACCAAGTTTAAAAACATTATACAGTCATGTTATATTTTGGTTTCTAATTTTCTACTCTCTAGGCAAGAATTTACATTTTTGTACAAATTGAATGAAAAAAAGCAATTTTATTTTATTTTTTTTATAGATCGTTTGTAATTTCTCCTTCTTTTATTATCCCTTTTCTATCTGAATGATGATTTAGAAAAAAGTCCCTCTAATAACAGACCTAAAAAGCAAGAAATATGGTTGAAAAACAATAGAATGCACAAGAAATAAATCACTTTTGATTTGATTTGATTTGATTTGATTTTATTTTATTCAGATTCCACATTTACAATGAAATTACAACAATATGTATAAATTACAAACACTGCAAAAACAGAGAATACATAAATATGACATAGAAAGGTGACAAAATGATATGTGGAGGGATCTACTAAAAAGCTTAGCTTGTGTGATGTAGACCCCCTAATCGAATAATGATACAATAATATATGTTTTAAAAAAAAACAACAACAACAAAAAAAGATTTTCGTTTAAATTAAAGTAATTGTTTGAGAGGGAGGAAATTACTAAACAAAACATATGTACATTATATACAGTTGAGCTAACATTACAATATAAAATTAATGAAATAAAAGAGATTTCGAGTGGAAATCAGTATATTATATATACACGTATATATAACTATTATAAAAAAAAAGATAAATACACTATTATGGAATGAAAAGAAAAGAAAAATAAATAAAAGCAGAGTGAATTATTTACATCAGTGTAAGTCAGTCAAGTGTTTCTTCACAAGATATTTGAACCTACTTAAGTTAGGGGTAAGTTTTAAATTCTGTTCTAATGAGTTCCAATATTTAGGACCATTGAAAAATATAGTTTTACTGGCAAAAGCCGTTCGAGTTTTGGGTAAATGATAATCGTTTGCTTGCCTGGTGTAGTACCTGTGTAAAGTGCTATTTTTTGCAAACAGTTGTTTCAAAACGAATGGCATATTATTTCTATCAAGATTGTACATGAATTGGTACAGCTGAAATCGATAAAGGTCATGAATTATGAGAATACGATTTTGGCGAAACAAAATATCAGTATGCGCTCTGTAAGATGTATTACATATTATTCTCAAAACCTTTTTCTGCAAGAGTAAAATTTTATCTAACCTGGATCTTGCTGCGTTTCCCCATGCCAAAATGCCCTAATTTAGATATGGTAAGATGAGAGTTGAATATAACATCAGAAGTGCTGATAATGG